>VZRQ01002808.1:617013-640005 GCA_013397975.1 Machaerirhynchus nigripectus | reverse complement strand
CGAGCGCGGCGCTGCTGCCCCCTGGCGGCCGGCGGTGCTCGCCGCGGGACCGCGGGTTCGAGGCCGCGCCGGGACAAGTCCCGCGGGTGGGTTGCACCGCGGTTCTGAGACCTCGGGGGTTTGGTACCAAAACTCACGGCAGGCTGAGCCACTCACGCTCAGTCCGGCCCACAGCTTAAGGAAACACAGCCCTGAGCAATATCCGTACCCAAATCTCTGCCCTGTGATCCCTGAACACACCCAGGAATAGTCGGGATCCTGCCCAGAGGGGAAACTGAGGCAGACAAGCAAGTTTAGCCTAGAGAATTCAGAAGTGTGGTTCAATACTGCACTCCAGGACCAAACCTGCCCCTTTACCCCTTTCCCAGACCAACTTCTGCAATGTCCTGTGATTGAACACCTTATTTAGTATTTAAGTAAGAATTAATCTTACTCACCACACTGCCATTAACGTAATCCATTAAGAAACGTGGGCAAAATTACCCCTAAAACTCTCATTAAAAAAACATCCCATGTAACTTCAAACCCCATGAAAGCAGAAAATCAACACAAATTTTAATATTTATATATTTTAAATCAAAACACAATTAAATATAGTATGTTTTAAGTACATGAATGCTTGGGTATGAGAGAAATAAGAGGTGGTACATAGTACCAAAAACCTATACACAGCCTTTTTTGCTTTTTCATAACAATACAGTGTGTCTCTATACAATCAAATATTGCAACAGAATAACACTTTCTAGTCAATCAAGATATTCTGAACATTGGAAATGATTTGAGTTCTTCGCATAGTGATTTCTTTGCACAAGTTTGAGGAAAAAAGCAATCATTAGAGTAAAAAAAAGACCCAAAATAAAAGTGTTGTGTACTAAAAATGCAGCAGTAACATAATGGTGAGACACTGAGTACTTCTGCTACCCTGCAAAATCAATTTGCTGGGGGAAAAAAAAGAGGTGCTGTGTAACATGTGTTGACAGTGTCAGGAAGAAGGCCAGAGGTCATTAAAAATCGTTTTTCTTTGTAAACCAAACATCTGGAATTAAGATACTATGTTGGGTGGAGGACAACAAGCGATGGAGAATGGCAGCAATTACTTTTTTCCTTGCTTGTGGGATGGTGAGGACAGGAAGTGGAGCAGTCTGCAGGGTCCAACCTGCTCGGAAGGTGGGCTCAGGGAGCAGAGGGGCTGCAGGACCAGCCTTGGATCTGCTCCGTGGTGGGAGCAGGGCAGGTGTGTGTGTGTGTGTGTGTGTGTGTGTGTGTGTGTGTGTGTGCAGGTGTAGGAGCTCGACAAGGAGGAGTTCCTGACCCTTCTACACTGCCTTCAAAGTTAATGCAGTTATGAAGTAAAATACATTTATCTTACAGTTGAATATTCATCTATTTCAAGTAACGGAAAATTAAACTTAGAACTTCCCAGGTCATTCACTGCCGATGGATTCACCCTTCCAGGATGTGCCCCACGGCCCTTCCAGTTCTGTGTTTAAAAATTACAAGCAGTAGAACTAGAAACTACAGCAAAACCTTCCCCCTCTGCTGTGGCCTCTGTGTCCCATTCCAGATATTTTGCTTAAAAGTCTTTTTTTGAGACAGGGTCAAGTATTTGTGAAGTCAATCACAGCTTCTCAGTGACACATTTGTAAACTGCATCTTCATCTCAGAACCATCATTATTGTGAATGCCACATACACCAGGAAAAAGTGTTTCTTCACTCTCTGCAGGGGAGGTCCAGGATTGCTTCTTTTTCATTCTTCCTTAGAAATGAGGGAGATTCCGGCGGTTGGAGTACCAGTGCTTTGTTTTTATTGGCTGTGTTAAAGAATCCACCAATAGGGAAAGTTCACTCGTTCTCAAACTGGAAAACCAGATTTCCTGTCCTGGAGTTTCTAAAATCATAGCTGGAAAAGGGAAAAACAGTTCATTTTACCCCAACACATGCAAGGTAATTGCTCAGTAGAAAGACATTTTGTGTTTAAAAACGTTGAAGCCAGGTATGTTTGAGTTTGGGGAAGAAAAAAACCCCAAACCTAATCCAAACACACTCAACCTTTTGATTACTTGCTTAATTGAATCCAGAGCATCTGCAGTCATTTGATATTTTTAAATACTCTGCTGGGCGACCTTTTCATCCAGGCAGACTGGAATTGTATCATTTGCAGCCAAGCTATGAAGTGAAATTATTATACAAGTCACTTAAATGTTACTGCTCTATTAGAAAGAAAACACAGTGAAACTATGGATCCACCCATTTGGGTTGAATAACTGGGCTTTGGCACATGTTTACCTTCAATAACTGAACATAATGCAAGTTAATTTTCAGAAACTCTGAAAGTCAGAAGTCCCAGACATTAACTTGGCAACCTGCTGTCACCAATATTTCACAAGACCCTACTGCTGCAGCAGAACTGGGATTTTTTAGACAGAGAATACATGGGCTGTACAACAACACTAAACAATATACAGCACTAAACCTATGGACAGGGCTGCTGTGTCTTTTTGAAGTCTGGAGACAGAACTGTGTAAATGAGTGCACCCAATGAGACAAATTCACAGCTGCTGAGTTTTACTGACGCTTCAGGCAGAAATACCACTACTGACTAAGAGGAACCAGCAAGTGTGAGCTCAAGTAAGGAATTACACTATTCATCCTGCAGCACAAATCACCCTTTCAACTAATTAGGCAGTTTGTAGACTCAAACTAAGGCAAGTTTAATGCTTGCACAGTAGAACCACCACAAGCATCTGTTAAGAAATTCCTACATCACATGTAGGCCAAAACACTTCCAACCTTTGTTTCTTCCTCTCATGCTCTGCTGGTTTGAACATTTACTGGCGTGGGTTTCAGCCACGGGAGGAAGGCAAGTGAGAGCTCTGCTCCTCCCACAGCCTGGCTGGAGCCAGATGAAGACAGGCAGCCTTTCCACCCCCCTACCTTGGTGACCTTCTCCGAAGGCTGCTCACACTGTGCCTGCTGCATGACGTCGTTGACGATCATCTTTGCTATCCTCCAAGCCATCTCTTCTTGAGCCTGAAAAACAGCCCAAAACACAGAGAGCTTCAAGTTCTTAAAAGGCAAACACAGTGCTCTCAGCACAACGCACAGCCTCGGAGTCAGGGTAAGCTTCACAACCCCCACAACCTGTATGAACATACCCTCCCTCGATGGAAATGCACCTGGCTCCCAAATTCAGTGTTAACTTCAATTACTGTACTTATGGCTTGATGCAATTTCCAAGAGAGTTAGTGGACGTTTTAGATTTATCTCTTGGGGATTTGTCCGAGCCCCTCAGAGGGGGAAAAATGCAGGCTGGAATCCATGTGCAGTGGTCACTTCACCTTAAAAATCAAACAGCACTTCCACCCTTACTTGCAGATCTATAAGAAAAACCCTGATTGCAAGCACACGCTTAATTAGTTCAACCAGCAAGCACTGGCAAAGATCAAACTAGTTTCACACATACATGCAATCCAATTATATTTAGCACACAGTCTCCCTCTTCTTGGTGCATCAAAAAGATACTCAGAGATAACAGCCAGGATTATGAACATCAATACTTTATTTCTCTAAAGTGTGAAGTCACAAGGAGAACGTGAAAGGGGACACACCTCATCTGTGTTTCCTTGAACCCATTTCTTCATTGCTTGTGAAAACATGGACCCTGGTTGAGATAAAAACAGCAAGCAAGGTATGTCAGCAAAGTGAGGTGCAAAGCTGATTCCTGTCATCCCTCTGAAGGGTTTGCTCTGCTGGCATTCAGGACAGGGAGGAGTGGAAGGAAAGAAAAGGCACTGCCTGGAGCCATTTGGACACAGAGCCTTTCCCAGAGCTGAAAAGCAGCACCAGCAGCAGGTCCCAGCCTGGGTGGGGTGGGAAGCTTGATGCAGGATGGGGTGGGAAGCTTGATGCAGGAGAGCTGCAATTCTCTTTCGTCTCAAGACCAAAGCTCTGAAGGTTTGATCACCAGCTCAGCTGCTGACACTTCCATCCCTGCCAGGTTCCATCGACAGCTCCAACTCCCACAGGCTGCTCATGCTCCCCGGAGTCCAGCTGGACCAGAAAAGCAGAATTTGGACAGGAAACTGGGCCAGAGATGGGTTTTGCCTCAGTTTAGGCCAATCCCCTAAGCATCTCTATTTGGCTTAAAACAGATCTGGAAAGAGTCAAACATTTTGCCTATCTTAACTGCAGTAGGGAAGAGAGCAGCTCTGCAGATGTTAACAGAAACGGAGAGAAAGAGCAAAGCAAACCTTTTGATTTTTTGACATCAGGCTCTGGTTCAGATTCTCTGATGAACTGCCCCAGGTCACTGACTCTTCCAAACGTCATCTTCCTGAGGAGAGGAGTGAAGAACCATGTGAGTGATCAAAAGAACTCTGGCATTATGGAAAGCTATATTTGGCTATATACTTGGCTATATTTTGGAATCAAAGAGGAAAAATAACTAAGAGGAAGAGAAAAAACAATTAGAAGTATTTTTCTGGCTGCCATTTTGGTGAAAGAAGCATTTATTCAGTGTTAAATAATGCTGAAATAAATTTAGTTGCAAATATTAAGGCATGGACTAAGATCTTGCATTTAGGCCTACTCTCCATGCAGGAGGACAGCAAAAATGAAACAGAGGTGAAACATGTAACCAGAAAGAAAACAGTACACTGAAAAGAACCTTACCCTGCATATGTTCGTTGATACAAAGATTCTGGATCCAGACTTGCAGCATCTACAATTATTGCTTCATCAAAATTTTTCAGGATTTTTACATTAGCCTTTTTGACATTGGACTACAAATAAAAATTCTAAGTATTAGTGCCCAATGCAGACAACTACCAGCTTCTTAACAAAACTGCAACTTTAGTGCTTTTAACACAGATAAACCTCCATCAAGTCTCTATGCAAGCTTAAAAGAATTAGAGAGTCTTGAATTCCCTTGAATTCAACAGCCTTGAATTCCCAACTCATAGGACATTGTTTTTAGCAGAGGATGATAAAGTTCTCTGGACAGAGCCAAAGACACAAAGCCCAGGTCAGCACACACTGCTGCCTGAGCATTATCAGCTCAACAGATTCGTGCCCGCTCGCAAATCATTTGTTGTGAGCCTGGAACACCCCTCTCCTGCTCTTGGTAAGCAATTCCCAAACACAGCTGCCTCCCCCATGCACAGAGAGCAAACATTTATCTTCTGGCCTGGAGTATTTATGTAAGATTATGGAAAAAAAGCCAAGGAAACATCAGAGCAGCAGCAGGGAGAGCACAAAACACAGCGATCCATTATCGCCTCAGCACGGAACAGGAACACCGATGGCAGCTCCCTTCCTGCTGCTCTTTATGCAAAAATATGCAGAGACCCAGAGATTCTCCTATTCAGACAAGCAGGAATGCACACCACAGAAAGCAGCACCTCATTTCCTAAATTGCCCAGCCAATTACCAGCAGTTCCTCCTGCACAGAGGATCAAGCAGCAGGAGGCTTCAAGAACACAGATTTTATTCCCCACTTTGCAGCTAAGGGAGGAATATTCCCTCCTTGCAAATTAGGAGGTTTAAAAATAGTACAAGCTTAGCAAGGTAGTACAGCTTCCAAGTTGCTGGAAACCCAGGACATGACTAACATTGGTGTGGATCCTGCATTTGAAGCTCAGGGTAGCCCTGCAGAGTTCAATAAAAGCAGCTCTCGCTTGGCTCCTCTGCTCTCAGCTGGGCTTGCAGTTTCCAAGCTGCCCTGGTTACAGGTTAGCCAGAATCTGCTCTGTGTTTGAGCAGATTGATGCCTTCAGCCCTGGAAATGAGTTTACTCTTCAGGACAGATCTGGCACCTTGAAAGAACCGAGCACACAAAGCTTGCATGTTTATATTTAAATTCCATAGCATATTCACAAGTGTCAATTCTCACCTGAAGTTTAAACTATGGTATTGATATAATAATGTTATTTCTAATAAAAAGCACTCTTAGATGTTATGGCATCATGAAAAAGTCTGCAGTAATAGTAACAGCTTAATAAAAACATCACTGATGCAAGAAATAACAGCAGCACAAGGCTTTGGGTACAACAAGTACCAGAGACACCCTTCTGACAGAACTGAGCAGCAGGGAGATTAAACACATCCTAATAGTACACAGCCTTTAGATTAAACTGGAGTGAATGGTGTTTCCTTACAGGGTAAAATCTTGGATATGGACACAGAAAACCCAAATTGGTACCTGGGAGGCAGAGCCATCTGTGCTCCCTATGGAGTCACTGTCAGGAGAGCTACCAGGGCCATGAATACTCAGTGCAATGTTCCCTCCTGGGAATTCATCTCCTCGTACTGAATGGATGAGGTCATTCAAGTATTTGTAGTAAAGGTTGCTGGACAAGAAACCAGGTAGGAAAACCTGAGGGACAGAAGGAGTCCTCTTTAATCAAGGCTGGTCTGCACAGTTAGAGAAGAACACGCAAACATCTCAGTCCTTGTGTAGATGGAACACAAGTAAAAGCATCCACACACGGAATTATTGTGGATTAGCAAGTGCATTGCTTTAAATTTCAATCCTACTGCAAAATGAACAAACCCAACTGCCTATTAATCAAATCCCCCAGTAACTGGAACTGAAGTTTAGGGGGTTTTTTTCCCCCTCTAGAAACTAAGCTTGACAGCCCGACAGGCTTTGCAGTTATTCTGCTTCACTGTTCACAATTCTCTGCAGCTCCAGAATCAAACCATTCATTTCTGGTATCTGGGTATCCCAGAGTTACATTATTAACCACAGCACTTGTATTAGACTTGCAAACAACTCCTACTAAGAGGAAGGAAATTTTTCTAAAGATGTAAAATAAGCTGTTGATAGCAATTCACATGGGAGGAAATTCTGTTACTTCCATTAAACTGCAATAATCATCCCAGACAAACATTTCACAGAGCATTAACAGCAGCCAGTGGGTGGTATCTTCAAATCAGGCTGGGAAAAAGAGTCTGGCAGGATTTTCCTGAAGCTGTTCTATTATCCAGGTAAACAGGAAGCCAGGAAAGAACAGGGCAAATCAGGGATGCTGCAGGGCACACATCACCTTCACTAAGTGTGAACCCCAGTCTGAAGAAGGATCTCACCGTCTCCATGGTTGTCCACGCCTGCCTTAAGGGAGTGGTGAAGCAGTTGGGGAGAGGCCCCCCCTCCCTGCAGATGTTGGATTCAATCTCCAGCCTCACAGAGTCATCAAAGCCCAGAGGATGCGTGGCCTGCAGGGAGAAGTACCTGGGGCAGGGCATGGAAACACAAAAAGGATTTGCAAACCTCTGCAGGTGCTCAGTGCCCACCTGTCCCCAGACACTGCAAAAACCTGCACACACCTGGTCCCCACTGACTACAGGTGAGACACCCCCCTCTCAGAAACGGATCTGAGAGCCCTGCCCTGACACACAGATGAAAAACAGAGAATGGGAAACAGGAATGGAGCAGGAAACACCCAGAACTCTGAAGCAGCCTTGGCTCTACCACTCACATCCTTGCAAACTGAGTTTAAGGATGGGGGAACAACCAATGAACCTCAGAGTGAAGCGTTTGCTTCCTCTCCAGTTATTATTTCCTCCTTGGGTAATAACTCAGCTTGTGGTAGAGTCTCACACTTAAGCTTAAGAACAAATATTTCCTGGAAGCAGTTGTGCTGTCTCCCTCCCAGCTGTCTTATTACTAAGGTGAAGCACAAAATACAGGAGGAAAGTTCCTCTCCTGAAAGTCTGATATTAAAAAGGATCTGATTGCTTCCTTAAAAAAGGGACTATTTCACAACACTAAGAACAAGCACTAGTTGGCTTTTATTATGTGTGAGAACAGTTTCTACAGCCCACTTTATATGGATAACACTATCTGAACATTAAGGTTTTTCTGCAGTGCTGTATCTGCTATTAGGCTTAAACCCTTTCCATTTTCAAATGTCAGCCAATCAGCTTTGGTACTTCATAACCAAACAAACTCGAGCAATCAAGTCCTGAAAATTCTGATTTCCGTTTAAGAATGGAATCCTTGTAAGGATTTCTCCTCATGTGTATCAGAAAATCTGAAAAGTTCATGTGTGCAAACACATCAAATGCCACCCTGATAAAATGCACCTCAGCAGAACAGCACAAGACTGCAGAGAAGCTCCTTCTGCACAGCACAGCCCAAAACCACAAGTACAGAAAGAAAGAATTCTGGAACTCCCTCACTTGTCATACAAAATCATGGCATCGTTCTGTGCTTCTTGCCCATCATACTGGCCTTTTTTGGCAGCAAGTTGAGACTGGAAGTTATCTGCTGCCAACCAGAACTGCAATACATTAACTGCATCTTCCTTCTCCATGTACTGGAAGGGAAATCAGAAAAAGAGGAGAGATTAAAGAAGTTTTAGGAAGAAACTTTTAATTTTTTAACCTCCTTCTTCCCATTTAGAACAAGAAACACAGTCCATATATTAGTGATGCAAAATTGTCACCAAGACACAATATTTTGAATTTCTGTTTCACACAGATTTAGCTTGCTTGGAGGACAAAAAAAAAAAAAAAAGAAAAAGGAAAAAAAAAGGAGAACTTCTGACATGTCTTTTTTGTACTCATTTTTACACTTAGTTTCCAAAAAACTATTTGTCTCATACCAGGACAGGAAACACCATTTTCATGCTACATTTAGCTTGCACTGAGCTCAGCACATTGTCTCAGCTTCCCAAGCTGCACTTTCAAACTACATCAGCTTGTCAGACTGTCAGCACAAGTATGGCAAGAGCTGACTCCTTAAAGGTGCAGGAGCCTGAAACTGTGAAATCTTCTATTTAACCTGTCACATCCCCAAAGGTGCCCTCTGCACATAACACTGGGGAACGATTTGTTATCTGTATCACACCTCAGCTTTCAAAGCCACTACAACGTGAAGATCCAGGGGACTACATCAAAGCTTCTACAAAGCAAAGAGACTCTGAGAAGCACTCACTCACTGGAGAGGAAGTCACAAATACTCATTCCACAACACAATGGACAGGTCTGAACATTTGAATTAGTTCTACATGAGGGCAGGAAAAAGTTCAATGCATTTGCTCTCAGAAAAAGACACACCTTGGGGTTTTTATTGTATTCAGAATCATAGGATCACAGAATTGTTTGGGTGGGATGGGACCTTAAAAACTATCCAGTTCCACCCCTCTGCCATGGGCAGGGACACCTTCCACTATCCCAGGTTGCTCCAAACCTGGCCTTGGACACTTCCAGGGATCCAGGGGCAGCCACAGCTCCTCTGGGCACCCTGTGCCAGGGCCTCCCCACCCTTCCAGGGAACAATTCCTTCCTAACATCCAATCTGAAGCCATCAAAGAATGAACAGATTCTTTTCATTTGCTAGAACGGGATCTAAAAGCAAACCCAAATGTTGACACTCACCTCAGAGAAGTAGAACAGGGCTGACTCACAGAACAGAATGTCAGCCAGATACACAGTCCCACTGGTCAGCACCTCAATCTGGTATTTACAGAAATGGTGACTCCGCAAAAACTCACTAAAGTGCCTGCACAGAGACAGGGACAATCAGTTATTAGGGTCAGCAGCATCCAAGGCACCCTCAGAACCACTTAGCTCTTGCCCAGAACTCTGACACTTTTGGTTGGACAAAAGCAAAACAAGCAAGGAGCAGGGCAGGTTTGTAAATGGCACAAGGAGGAGGTAAAGAACACAACAACAGTGTGAACAGCCCAGTTCAGCAAGAATGGATTTGGAGGAGGGGATCTGGGCAGGTTCACATACAGAAGACAGCACAGACAAGTGCTGATATGGTTATGTCTCCATAAACATTTTTAGCAGAACCTTTAGGACAAGGGACACAAGAACACAGACCACTGCATCAACTTACTCTTGTTCCATGGCATTAAACACTATGGACTGTGCTGTAACAAAGCAGTTGGGATCCACCTGGCCATCTTCCCCACAGATCTTTGCTGCAAAGAAAGACCAGGTTAATTTTAACATGGCTTTGGCTGATGGAGCTGAAAGGCACGAGCAAGGACTAGTTAATGAAAAATTGCAGTTCAAATCCACCAGAATCAGCTGGTTCTGACCAAGCAAAGAGCTTTCAAAGTACTGCAGGTGGCCAAATGATAATAACATGGCTGAAGTATTTGACTGAGACTCGTATTTGGATCCCCTCCATAATCACCAAGAATTTTTTCCCTAATTTAAACAAAGTCTCTGGAAGTTTTTCTGAGGATATTCACAGCACTGCTGAAGGTCAGATCCACTGATACTTGTAATCTACCATCTTTTTACAGCTGCCTTTAAAATTCATAAAAATAAAGATAAATACAAGTGTGTGACACATTAGAGACACATTTTTATGGGGACAGAGCAGCTCTGAAATGAGGAAGCAGTTATTGATTCTTACCAACTATGTCATTTCTCATTGCTTCTGTAATAGGGATTGGTTTAGCAGCATCTGGAGAAATATATTTGGTAAAAGTACTAACTGCATCCCGTTCTATACCTGCAGGGAAGAAACACAGAATCAAACTTGGAACTCCTTGGCCTGAGTGAGTAACAAACATCTGCTCTTCAGAAAAGCAGGTGTCTAATTCTCAGTGATGCCTCCTCCCAGTCCACTGCAGGATATTCACATTCTGCCCCTGACCAGCTGCAGGGACCGTGTGAGCTCCCGCCAGGTCACAACAAACCCAGCACGGACTGACTAAGATGGAATAAAACAACACAGCTCCAAATCTTCCCTACCACCACACAAGACAGAACCCACTTCCTCAGCTGCACACCGTGATCCCAGGAGCAACACCTTCCAGGCAAGTGAAGTTCCCAATTTTTAGCTCTCATCAGAGAAAAGAAATCACTCACATTATAAAGGAATTACAAGAAAAAAAGAAGCTTAAAATGGGATGCCTCAAGTGCTTTACACATCATCTTTTGAGACTTGGGACTCTGCTCTGGAAGAGAGAAAAAAATTACGCTCTAATTCTTTTCTGATTTTTCATGAATGACCCTGTGTTTTCAAATTCTTTTTAGACATCAGAAAGCAGAGTTGCTTTCATGACTTTTCCTTTTTCCTGGTTTAAGTGACTTTGGGGCCGAGGTTATGTACTGTGGAGGCACATGATAAATAACTACACGAGAAAGACAAACAGCAAGAGAAAGGGACGCAACACAAGGAAACAGTTGGGCAAACAAAAGGAACCAATATGAAGAAAGAAGTGTTCCCTTTTTGTCTGCAGACTTGCACAAATGAGGGAGGACTGAGTAGATGCAAAGTAGAGAAACATGTTACTGTGCAGGTAGCTCACTACCAAAAGGAAACATTTTAATTTCATCCTTACTTCCAGCAGCCTCTGAAGAGATGGAATCCAAATGACAACAAATCAGTTACAAGGGGAGGAACTCTATCAAATAAATCCAAGAACAAAAACAGTACATTCCGCACATGAATCTCCACAAGTCTCTTGCAACCCCTACTTATGTCATTTTATGTAATACAGGATATTTACCTTCCATGGCAAGCTAATTATCAATTCTCAGCCCCACCATCCAAACTTTCTGCAATTCTTTTAAGGTGGGATGGGATGGGTGAGGGAAGAACTGGACGTTGCAATGTTCATCTTCATTCCTTATGATTACACATGGAAGAACAGAAGCAACCTAAGCTCATTGAGTACACAGTGATTTTGAAGTCTCTTCAGCAGCTTTTTTATTTTCAAACAAGTCAAACAATACACAGCTCAAACTGACCAGCAGCAAATTAACATCAGTGATACATAAAACTTTCTTCCTTGCAACATCACATCGCACTTGCTAAGCACCCGAGAACTGAGGCAGCTCCCTGCACAAAGCAGCAGCAGCAAAAACATTCCCCACTTCCCACCTTTTTAACCAAAAGGGAACACACAGCACTTACTTTTCATGAGTTTTCCTGACAAGTCCTTTAGTGCAGAGGAGGGGCTGTTTCTATTTGATACCGAAAGCTTGGAAGATTCTTGCTGATCATGTGGAAGAGCCCGAGTCCCTGTCTCTGGTTTGCTGGGACACAGAGCACTGGTGCCGTGGCTCCCCTGCCCCGGCGGCCCCGCGTGGTTCTGGCTGCTGGCAGTTCTGTCGGGCTCGGGCCGGAGCAGCGGGGCTGTGCCAGGGCCCTCCAGCCTCTCCTCCAGCCACCCAGCAGGAGGGGAGGAGGCCAATTCCTGCTGTTTGGAGGGGGACACTGGCTCTGCCAGGGAGCTCTGCTTCACCGTGTTCAGGCTGTGCGCGCGGATGCGCGACCAGGTCGTGGAGTGGAAGCTCTCGGCCTCTAACCAAAATTTCACCAAGTGCTCCATCCTGCGCAGCTCCATGAACTGGATGAAGTAAGGGAGGGCTACACTGTCCTGCAGGACTTGTTCGAGGGTCTTGGAAAGGCTTGATTTGGTCTCTTGAGCCTGGTAGTTCAGACACGATCTGCCTAAAGGAAAACACAAATGGGAATGAGTCCACATTGTACCACAGACGTGGGGGTTGGATACAAAAGTGTCCTGTAATGTAACTGTGGATACAAAAGTGTCCTGTAATGTAACTGTGGATACAAAAGTGTCCTGTAATGTAACTGTGAGGAGGCAATTCCAGTGTAATGACCAAGTAAAGGAACTGTTTGTTCCCATTTAAAACCCTCCCAGGGTAACACAGATGCTACTGTAACAGCAGCCACGCTTTTATTACCAGTTGGCTCACCTGCAAACCAAGGGATGGTGAGTGCAGCAGGAACACACAGAATAAAAAGAAGAGCTGCCATCATTACAGCCTTACCTAAGTCTCCAAAGTGAGCAGCTTCCATGTGACTTGGCTGCTTCTTGAGGGCAGCTGTGCGGCTGCTGGAGAAGGAGTCCATGTTGGCAGAGATGGCATTGATGGCCACATGGCTTGGTCCTGCAGCCTCCAGCAAGGCATGATTCCTAGTGCTTCTCTGAGGGGAATGTACTGGGATTGGAGC
Source organism: Machaerirhynchus nigripectus (assembly GCA_013397975.1). Lineage (NCBI taxonomy): Eukaryota > Metazoa > Chordata > Aves > Passeriformes > Dicruridae > Machaerirhynchus > Machaerirhynchus nigripectus. The sequence goes on along the minus strand of VZRQ01002808.1, from coordinate 627,055 downwards.
TGGAATCAAGACAGGAATTGTTAAAGCACAAGGACCCCAAACCTCTTGTAAACATTGCCCAGTGCCAAGCACCCCAAAATATTCCAGGGAGATTGCAAGAGCCAGTCAGATTAAAACCTCACTGTACCACTGTGTGTCCTGTTTGATCAAGGATCTGATTAAAGACCACAAGTTTTATTATTGCAAGAATAAATTCACTCCCACCCAGCTCTTATTTTCCTTATTCAGCAGCAAACCAAGAGATGCCACGTCTAAGTTTACACGTGAAATATTCCTGAGTCTTCCTGCTTCCTTGATAACCACTGCTGTAACAGCTGAATGCTCTGTCTGCAATTTCGTTTGGTTCCAGTGCTCCTGCCAATCCACTTCCATGATTTTTTGAAGGCTAAAATGAGTTTAAAAATCCTGAACTACAAAGCTATCTGCAAGGTTTAATAAGAGTATTTTTCAAAAATATTTTTGTTGCTTCTGCTTGGTTCCAAAGAGAAAAAAGCAATAAGGAAATGCCTCTGATGAAACCGAGGTTATAAACTGAACCCCTCTGGCTGCTTTAGGACACAAGTGGCTACTGGAGCTCAAAAAGGACAAATAAGAACTTCCTCACACAAAACTCTGTTAATAAAACTGAAAAAACCCCAAACATGCTCGCAGCAGATTCCAAAGCTCTCAGAAAGCTGTGTTAGGTGAGGATGTCATGCAGGGACATCTTACACCTCTGACTCAAAAATAAAGCACAGGAGACGAGCTGATTATCTCAGCACTTCCCAGGGATGTGTTCCATCAAGGTGTCAGCCAGCCTGGGCTTCATGACTTCCACGCTGCATCACTTTATTTTTATTCCCGATTTTATGAAAGCAGTTGACAATTTCCCACTTGGATGTCACAGCACAGATACCTCAGGAGCAATGGTACAGGAGAGTGGAAACATTTAAATTATTGCCAGGTGTTTGTGCAGTTGCAGGGTTGGACACCAAGACACCACTTGCTGCTTCTTACAAAGCCTCTGGCTATTTCATACCAGCAATAATGGAGAAAATATCTTTTTTCCAAGGTCAAAGGATGGCAGGAACAGGGAAATTTGGTGGAGGTTACTTGTGCAGAGCCAGAGGCACACTGCTCATAATGCTACAGGCTTTTCTCAATTAGATTTAAATTTAATTCTATATTATGGACATGTGAGGAAAAATAAGTTCTACTTTCTCTAAGGGTCAAACAAAGGTGCTCTCTGCTGCAACAGCTCACAATGTGCAATACTATAAATTGTCAAGTTTATTTTCAGGGTCACCATACCGGTTGTTGCACTGAAAGGTGAGGTGTGGCCATGAAATGGGTGCAACTCACTGTTTCCTGCATTTGATTTGTAAGACAGACCACCAAGGTGAAAAGACCCTGTCATTTTCTCTTGATGTGCAGATAACACATTGCAAGGAACAGAAACTGGATTTTGTCTGAGGGTAGAAAAGTAACACATCAGAGTCAGCCATTTACCTCATCTCCTTTCAGTACTGCCAGAAAAACTGACAGGATAAGCAAACTTGTTTTCCCACAGTTAATAAATCTCTTTTCCACCAAGATCTTGTCTCCTTTCGAAGAGCTTTAGCAGCAGGCTCTCTGCACCACAGAGCAGCAGCAGGATGGCTCATTCAGGATTTGGATCTTCAGCCTCACAAGCCACATCAAATTTAAATCCGCAGCTGCTTCTGCACATCAGACACAGTGAAGCTGCACTTCCCAAACTCCAAAGGACACTACACCTCAGCAAGGAACCTCAGGAGAGATTTAGTGTGGGTAAGGAACAACCAGCACGTGCAAGGTGACCAGACTGCCTGATCACTTTGAATTAATGCTCATGCCTGACATAACTGAATAACCTTCTGCACCTCTACAGATTCAGCAAGATGAGGAGGAAAGATTAGTTACTATAAATACCCAGAAACAGAGTTAACTTTTGGGTTTGGTTTGGGTTTGATGCAGTGGTCAGAGCTGTGCTCAGAAGTAAGGAAATGATCCTGCAGGGTAAGATAAAAATGGCAGAGATCTGAATTTACAGACAAAAGTTTGGTCTTACTTTTAATTGCTTTCACATCTGTGGTCTTTTCTTGTTCTTTGCCTTTCACTGTAAAATACAAGGGAAAATGTTAATGCTATTTTGGATCACTAATGGCATTTACCTGAGAAGAATTCCCAGCATCAGCAAGTATCAGAGGCAGATGGAAACTATGATTTTGTTAAAACTGATTTCTCGTTTAAATTGCATATCCAGTAATTGACTGGGGCTTTCAAAGCTTTTCTGTTGACTTACTTCCAAAAGCAAAACCTTATCACCCATTAATTAAGTTTAATGAAATACAGTCTGTTAAAATTACCATGGAGGAAGATGCTTGCTGTCTATAGATTAAAGCTACATGCAGGGTGACTTTTAACAAACAGCATGAACTGGGCAGAGTGGGAAAGGTGTGTTTCAAGTGCAGGTGCTCTCTGTGAACCAAGAATCACCTAAAAACATCTCCCTTGTGTTACAGGAAGAGCAGCACAACACCCATCACTGAGGAGATGGGGGCTGGCTCTGGCTCCACAGAGCTGCTTCCATGCACATGATGGATACCACAGAAATGCTCTGGAAACTCCCTGCAAACAGTTAATTCTCTCACAAATAGTTTTGCTTAATCATCATCAAACCCCGGGTGAGCAACTGATGGGGAGATAACAACGTAAAGAGTTGTGATGGAAAAGTGCTTTGAGGATTTATTTTTTGAAGAATATTACTATTTTTAAAGGAAGTTCCTAAAGGAAGTGAACTGTTTGACACAAAAATAAAGAAGCCCAAGCAGCACTTAAACAGGATGGCAGAGAAACAAATGCAGGGGTGATATTGGAGAATGTGATCTAGCAGGGAGCCTGCTCCAGGCAAGGATTATTACTACAAATAGGTCATCCCTGCACACCGACCTGGAGCCCTCCCTGAGGTAACCACAAGTCACAGCCCAGCCCCATCACACATTTCCATCACAAAACACATCAAAAGAAAACCCACCCAAAGCATTCCTATTCCGACCTAAGGATTTTAAATATTTCAGAGGGGAACTCCAGTCTCCGGTTACATAAGTGCCCTGCCCCGGTGGCTGCAGCACCGCCTGCCAGCCCCCCCTGCGAGCACAAACACTGCAGGGCTGCAAACTGCCAGCTCGGGGTCGAAAATTTAAGCTGCCAGGGAGCACGGTCTCTGACAGAGGGGTTTAAGTGTCCATTGCAAGAGGCGGATTCCCTCCACGCTGACCTCCCGCAGCCCGATGCAGCTGTGAGCAGGGAGAGCAACCAGCCTTTACATAACTGGAGCTGATGGGCAGGAGGGACATCACCGGGAAAAGCTGCATGTCTGAGGAACACTGAGGCACAAAGGGAACCAAGCAACCTCTACAAACCCTCATCTTTCCCAAATCACTCCAAGATTTCATCAAACCAGTTCCTAGCTATCAGCAGTAACTCCTGAGTTTCACACAAGAGTCCTCCATAAGCCTACTTTCAGTTTAAATACCTCTGTTCCTTCTTACCAAGCTGCCCAGCTCCTCCCTAAATACCTGCTTACTACTGGAAATACAAACTCTAGGCTCGTGTCCCAACCCTTTCCACACAGGCTGCTTCTGTCCCCGGCAGCCCTGAGCACAACCAAGTGACATCAGCAACAGCAGGGGACAAAATCAGCTCCGATCCAGGACAAGCCCAAATTTTAGAGTGAAGTTTCACTACATGAATTCACTCTCACTTCCCCCAAAAAGCGGATGCTGTGTGGTGCCTGTGTGAAACCAGACGGAACCACAGGACTGAGGGGACTGAGGGTGAGATTTCCAGTGGCCAATCCCATTCCAGAGGGTGCCAAACCGGCACGTGACATTCCGGAGTCTTAATTCACATCTTGAAATGCTCTGAACAAACCCAAAAAGTGGTCACAGTGTGTCAAAAACCAATGAGAACCTGCTGAGGTCAGCCAGGCTGTGGGACTGCATGTCATTCCCAAGATATCCCCAGGGATGAGCTGTTCCACTGGCAGCAGTTTCATAACCTGCCCTCAAGCACCCAGCTCACCTGTTATACTTTGATTTCTCAACCCATTATCCACCCTCAGTCTGCCAGACCTTTATTTCAAGGCCCAAGCTATAAAACCACTTCACCCTCGGTTTTGATTTTTCTACAGGTCAGTTGCTTTATGATCCTTGCTATGTTTTAATTTAAAATCAGTTTTCATTTTTACCCACTGCAATATCGTCTTAAACAACGACAGCTCACCCCAGGAACACTGGTGCTTGTAGGATTTTGGACTGCACGTGGCCAGAGTTCTATCCTAAGCCTTAATGTGCTGCTTTCCTCCCAGCTTCAGTTTAAATCTTCTCTAAAAGGCAAATCTAAAAACGGAGATCACACCAAGCAGTGCTTTATGCACAGCCCACATGAAAGGTTACAGTTCTCCTCTCCTTCACAGCATCTCTCTCGGGCATTTAGTGCTGATTTGCCTCTCTGACCAAAGATCCTTTAATCAAAGGAACACAGATTCTCAATGACACTTCTCAGATGATCAGACCTTTCATGGCTTTCTCCTTGAGAAAGTTTCCACCCCAGCTGACCTTCTCCCTGTGATCCCACATCAGGATGGAACCTCAGCTCCACAATTCTCAACGAAGCAGGAGGAGCTCTCTTTGAAGAGTTTATAACCACTATCAGAGTTTTACTCTGCAGCTCAGCATCTGTATATAAACACCCCAAAAAGGATTGTGGCACTTGCAAAGCCCTCAGTGGCTTCAAGAGTCTTCAGATCTGCTAATAAGAACAGAAGTTTAGACTCATTTCTCCCACAACTACTGCAGTAACCTCCCCAAAGAGTGACATTTTCAGTGCTGCTGCTTTGGCTGAGCAAGCTCCGGAGGATGTGGGAGCCAAGAGCATCAACATCACCCCAGGCACTCCCAGGAGGTGCATTTTGGGTTCAGTAACCCAGAAAGGCTTTAGGACAGCGCTGCATCAGGAGATCGATGGTTGCATTGCTCGAGCTACAGCATCACGAGGTAACAGAACTTTCCCAAGCGGCACTTCCTAAAAGGTGGCACTTTCAACAAAAACCACCCAAACCACAACTGGGCGAGCTGAGAGCGCAGGGCCCTCCCTGCAGCACGAGCACAAAGTGCCTTCAAAACGCTGCACTCCCAGAGAACACTTAAACTGCGCCCATTTGTGCTGCTGGAGTATTATAAATATTTCAGGAGCCCTGAATTTCAAATCCCAGCTTGTGGCCCCTAACAAATGTATTACAGAATAAACTGCCAAGGGCTCCTTTGGTTTTCACGGAGAGCTCAGTGCGATGAGATCCCTTTTTCACTGAGATTTTCAGCTGCTGCTGGACATTCTCAGCCCATTATATTTTTTACACAGCCGGTTGTGCAAAAATCATCTGTAAAGTGCTCAAAGGCTCAAACCCTGCACGAGGCGTGGGAGGTGCTACAGCCCCCTCCCCGCCCCGGTCACCGTCCGGAGCCGCCGGGAGCCCCGGGCAGCTCGGGGGCCGCAGCCGGCGGTCGCTGCCGGTCACGGAGAGCCCCGCCCGGCCCCCCCGAGCCCTCCCAACCCCGCGGGAGGACACGGGCGCCGGCACTGACCGTCATTGGCGGGAAGGCCGCTCCTCAGGGCCCGAGCGTNCCCGCCCGCCGCCGCCGCTCCCTCCGCCTCTTCCTCCCGCGGCGGCGCCCGCGGCCGCCATGTTGTCAACAACCGCCCCGCGCCCGCTTCCGGCAGCGCCGCGCGCGCCGCACGACGGGATGCGGCCACACTCAACATGGCTGCCGCGGCGTCGCGCCCGCTGGCCAATGGGGACCGGGGCGGGGCCGCCATGTTGGGTGAGGGCAAAAGGCTCGCGGGGGCCCACGGGGACGGGGAGGCCATCTTTGATCAGGGCTGGGGGCGCCGGCGGCTGAGGCGCCCTCGGCCATCTTGGCTGAGGGCACGGGTGACCTGGGGACGCTGCGGCAATTTGGGCGCGTCCCGTGGGCGCCGGGGACAGAGAGCCCCGAGGGCAGGGGACAGAAAGCAGGGGACAGCGGGCCAGCGCCGCGGCAGGGCCGGGAGAGCCCAGGTGCCCTGGAGACCTCGGGGACGCGTCCCAAAATGTCCCCTTCGGCCACGGGGGCCGCAGCAGAGGGGACGGACGGACAGACGGACGCGTGGACAGCCGGACACCCCTCGCCCCTGTCCGAGCTCCCGCCCGGGCTCTGAGGGCTCTGCAGTGCCGGGGCCCGGGGCCGTGCGGGCCGCGCCGCCCCGGGGTGTGCAGGACACGCAGGAACGCGCAGCTCCTTCACTCCGCGGCAGCCCCAGAAATCCCTGCCCGGCCGCTCCGGACGCGGGGACACCGCCGGGCGCTGGGAATCGATGTCTGATAAGTCAGTTCCGTCTGCGTCCCGAATCCTGCCACAAAAATCTTCTTAATCATCCTCCCGAGGCAAATCCGCTCTTCCCTCACCTACCAAGGGCGTTTGTCACTGTGACACAGCCCTCAGGTTGATCTCTGAGGAGCGGATCGCTGATCTAAAAGCTTTACAAACACTTTCCAAAGACCGCGATTATAAACTCTGCTTTATGTGTGAGGAAACTGAGGCACAGAGCCAGAGGGCAGCTCTGCCACCCCCGTGTCACCTCTCTGCCGTGTAACTGTCCTGCCCTTGCTGCCTGAGCCACGAGAAAATGATGTAATTAATAATCACGGCGTGAGTTTCTGCGCCGTCTTTCATCCAAGCGTTCCAAAGCTCTTTACAAACACTCAGTAATTACGACTCATAAATTGTAAATGGCATAAAAGGTATATGGGGATCTTCCAGGGCTGGGATGGAGCCGTCTCCTGGGCGGGATGGTGCAGCTGATCAACACCCTGTAGCAACTGCCTTTGCTCTTTTGATATTATTTTTGTTAACTGATGCTCTTTGATACAGTTGTGTACACATGCCCAGAGGCTGGCTGGAGCATAATGAACTATTCTATATGGTTTCTGCATAATGAATGGAATTATTTAATTGGCACATAACCTCAGAGACTGCTAATAGACTAAAACATTCTGAAGATGAGCAAATTGGAAAGAATGGGATGACTCAGGGAACGCTAAATTAACATTTTCTGCCGAAGATTTTGCACCCAGTCCTCTTGGGCTTCAGGGTGTACATGGGGGGTGAACAAGGATGCAGTGATTTACGCAAGAGTTTGACATGAATTACCTTCCCTGGACTGAAATTTTCTCTCATTTTTGGGAATGCAGAAGGGTTGAAGCTCCAATCCAGAGCTGCTCATTCAGCCTTGGACCTGGATCCGAACTGGAAGTGCGAGTGACAGCAGGTGCTGGAGTCTTTAACAGAACATGACAGTTTAATTATCTGAGCAATCAGTTAAATATGACTTCAGGACATGGGTTGGCCAACGTCAGAGAAGCTGAGGGACTCCTCCCTAATTAAAATATGCAAATAAAAAAAATGTCTCGCTGCCTGATTTTTTCCTCTCCACAGCTAGAAAAATAAGCAAACTTTAATATTTGAAAAGATCTGAATGGAATGATCTTGTTTGGACAGATATAATAAGGCAGAATAAGACTTTGTTGCCTTTGATAATTAGTCACAGGGCACTGCTCTGCTCAGTTACAGCACAAAAACACATGTTAGAGGCCATTCCCGTTTCTCCCATCTTCGGGACAGTCCATTTATTACATGATACTGGGATTCTCTCTCATATATAGAATTCTCACTACTTTGGGAATACAAATACCAAAAATTATGAGTAAGGGCTTTAACAGATGGATCTTACTCTGGAATAAATAATAATGTCCTAAACACATAAGGAGTCAAAAATGTCTTTGCACAGAAACTCACAGCACCTTCAATTAGAGACTTGTATTTTTATCCTATTTTTTTTTTTTTTAATGGGAGAGCAAGTGTCTGCATGCACACATGAAATTCCTGGCAGATTTGGCTGTGGCTGACCTCAGTGCATTAACCCTCATGGGAACGGGAGGGTTGGTACCTGCTTCCCAGCTGTACTGAGCATTTCAAAGAAGGGAATTCTCCTGGGAATGTCCCAGCCTGGCCAAAATTAACTGCTTTTATTAAAACATCGCAATCCCTCCCTGTCTCCTTCCACTGAGCACATGCCTGAGGAGGGAGGGTTGTTCCTCTGTGCCTGGGCACAAGCAAGGGGTGAAGAGTTTCTACGTGATTCTCAGTGCATGAGTTAAAATTTGAGGTTTGAAGTGTAAAATTGGGGCAAAAAGGTTAAAAAAAGGCTCACCCCCAGCAGGAAGAACTGTTTCGGTGACCTGCTGCTGCAGATGTGCTGGACAGCAGAGCTCTGGGGAAGCAGCACTGAGCAGCAGAAAGCAGAAAATCCCCCACACCAGGTCCTGAGCTCTTCCCAGCCCTGCCGCGGGCTGCTCCTGCAGGAACGGAGCCTTTTCTGCAGGGCTTTGGAGCCGCTCTGGAATCATTCTGAATTAGTGAAAGCAAACGGGCTCGTTGGCACCTCCACTCTGCCCAGATGGCATCGCCAGCGCTGTGTGGGACTCACCTCAGATGACCTTCCTCCAATCCACAGTGTTTTTCCCAAGTTCTTGGCCATTTTATGGTGTCATAAATACTTGAAAAAGAATAATCTAGTTTAAATTAAAAGTTAAAAAATAATCATCTAGTTTAAGACCATCCTCTGTTTCTCCGTTCTTCCTTTTTCTCCCTTTTTTGCTTTTCTAGGTGCCTCAAGGAGTACAAGAAGCGATGCAGCACATGACAGCAGTCGGGGATTTCTTCAAACCAGAGATATGGGGAAAAAAAACCAAGGCTGAGCGTGATTTTGTCCCTTCAAAACTTTCCTGAAGTCACAGGACGACCAGCATCCGCGGCATTTCTAAATGCAAGACACAGACACACCCCCATGAAGGCAAAACGCCGCATCCAGCCGGAACCGCCGACTGTTACCCGGAGGCTTTGCCCGTGAATTCAGCTGGAGGAACGGATGATTTGCCCTCGGTTGGCTCCCGGGGCAGCCCGGCTGCTGCCGCGGCACTCCGGGCGCACACCAGGAGAGGGTGCCAAGCCCCCGGCTTCTGCTGCCGGGATCCGCACGGGCTTCCCAGGACTCGGAGCCCTCTCCAAGCGCTGCGCTTAAAACACCAACCAACGCACCCTGGATCTAAAGGGAAACCTTTTTCTTTCATTTTTTTTTCTTTTTTTCTTTTTTTGACCAAAAGCTGCCCAAATGTCTTTAACTGTTTCAGCGCTATCGGCAGTAAGTGCCCGAAACACGCCCGAGGACATTAACGCAGGATAAAGATACTTTTTGTTACATTTTAAAAAGGATCTGATTCTTTTGGCGGCTGATGGACGTGGTGCTGCTCGGGGGGACAGCTGAGCTCCTGGAGATCGAGTAAGACCTGCGAGGCACAAGCATAAGACATCAATCCGTGCTGCACAGCCACCGTGAGGTTTAGCAGGAACAAAACCTGATCCGTGAAGTTTTTAGAATGACTGTTATAAAAATCCATCTGCACTGGGAGGCGCAGCTTTTACACCTCAAGTAAGCGCAGGCTCCCGGGCAGCCGCTCTGCCTCGCTCCCCACTCTGCCTCCAACACCTTGGAGAGACCTGCGGGATTAGAGGATAACGCTGCCCGAGCGAGCAGACCCCGAGTACGAGACCTCCCTGCCACAGAGGGTTTTAAATCCCCCGCGCGGTGACACCGGGGCTGCGAGGAGTTCCCCGCACCCCCGCATTCCCCACGCGCGTCCCTGTCCGGGAGAGCTGCAGGAGCGGAGCCGCAGCATCGCCGTCCGCGGGCGCGGAGGGAGGGTTAAAAACACCGCCGATAATCAACCGCAGGAATAACCCGACTCTTTCGGGGCCCCTCCGCCGCCTGCAGCGGGCAGAGAAACGGCGTGAAACCCCCCCAAAACCGTGCGCGCAGGTGACCCCGCTCCCCCCGCCCCGGATCCCCCCCGCCCGCCGCGAGTGTCGCAACCGCGCCCGTCCTC
>VZRQ01002808.1:483876-616817 GCA_013397975.1 Machaerirhynchus nigripectus | reverse complement strand
GGTCCCGGCGGCTTCGGAGACATCCCCTCCGGCTCCTGGCAGGTGAGCGCCTCCCCGCCGCGGCACCCCCACCGCCTCTCCCGGGCTCCCCGGCAACCCCCGTCAGCTCCCCGACATCCCGCCTGCCCTTCCCTGGACTCCCCGGCATCCCTCATCACGACTCCGGCATCCCCCGTGTCTGCTTCTGGCTCTCCGGCATCCCTCATCACATCCCCGGCATCTCCCGTCACCTCACCGGCAACCCCCCGCCTGCTTCGAGCTCCCCGGCATCCCCCATCACTCCCCCTGCATCCTCCCCTTGCCTGCTTTGGGCTCCCCGGCGTCACCCCATCACTTCCTGGCATCCCCCCAGACCTGCCCCAGGCTCCACAGCATCTCTCTGTCCTCCTCACGTCCCCAAGATCCCCTTGTCAGCACCCCAGCATCCCTTGTCCTGTCTTCCAGACCTGCTCCAGCATCCCTGTCCTGCCCAGAGCATCCCAGGCATCCCCTGCATCCCCCATGCTGCCCTCGAGCATCCTCTGCATTTCCCCGTGCTCTCTCCAGCATCCCTTTCATCCTCTGCATCCCACCCGTCCTGCCTCTGAGCACCTCCTCAGCACCGCCTGGGCATCCCGTGGTCCCTGTGGGGTCACATCCCTCTTTGGGATGCTTGGCTGTTCTTGGGGTGCTGCATGGAACCCCCGTGGCAGCGTGGTGGTCAGTGCAGCCCCAGCGTGGTCACGGTGCACGTCCCGGCCGTGGCCCCGGCAGTGCCGCGGGGCTGACCCGGCCACCCTGCCCTGCCAGGGCCCCAAATCCCCCCGCCCTGCCCGGGCAGGCTCCTGCTGGGTGTGCGGGAGGGAGTCAGGGAGGAGCGGGAGAGGTTTCTGTGCTTCCCAGCGGGGCACTGAGCATCACTTGCCGGCTGAGTTTGCCGTGCAGGAGGGAGCAGGGAGGTGGCTGGAACTGCTGCCCCTGGGATGCATGGATCCACAAATCGAGCCTGGATGTGGGGGACTGCGTTTGTCCCCCTGCCCGGCCACCCGGGCTGATGCCCTTCTCTTTTGGGAAGGAAGGAAGGAGGCCCAGACCTCCCCGCTTGGCCCATGGGGCCCGGGCTTGCTGTGGTGACCCGGGGTGACAAAGAGCCGCCCGTCACACTGGGTGTATGCAGGGACCACACAAAGCCCGGCCCCGGCATCCCACCGCCCGCTTGCCCCTGCCCTTTCTCCCTCCTCTCCCTTCATTCTTAGCTTCTTACCCCGAGGCTGTGAGTGTGATTTCCCTGCCTCTGCTCAGAACACACGAGCTTGGACTCGCTCCAGGTCACCGTGTGGCAGGATCCCCAAACCAGGGCTGCATCCCCGGGAGGTCGTGGCTGTGCCCGGCACAAAGGGTGTCAGCAGTTGGATTTCTCAGCCTGCCATGGAGCTGCGCTGTTATCTCTCCCAGATCACCAGGTCTGCGTGTGATTGCTTAAATCCCATCACGGTCCTTAAAATTGGCATTAGAGACAAATATTGTGAATTGCAAAGAAAAGAACCAGCTGTATAAACTCCTTCCTATTTATATAAAAAGGTGCAAAAATGCTCTTGTTTCCATGGGCTGGCCTTTGTTCAGATGTTTTTGCAAATGTGATGCAGATAAACACTTCCAAGTAATAACAAACTTTAAAGATAAGAACGAAGCTCAACAGTGACTCATTTGAACAAGCTTCAGCCTCTGAAAACACTGAGACCCTGAACATAGTGAAGCACAAAGTCTCCGAGTTCCTGAGCTTGGGCTGTGGAAGAGTTGAATAATCACAGTACTGAGGGGAGTTTAGAGGGCATTTTGGTGACATGGCCATGTCACCTTTATTAATACCACCCAAATAACTAATGAACAACAGACAGTGCACATTCTTTCAGAGGAAAGTGCTCCCTTACCAGCTTTCTGCCATGATGAGGGGGAGAAGACCTGTTGTGATGGTTATTTGATAGGCTGGAATATAATAAAATGGTCCTGACAGCTTTGCTGAGGCAGGCGACAGCTTTGGCTTTCTTGCATGAGCAGCCTCTGAGCCCGCACGCCTCGGTGCTCAGCACGGGGGGAGCCGAGTGCTGGGAACCCTGTCCACGACTTCAAGCAGGAGGCTTCTCTCCTTTTCGGAGAGATGGGGAAATCGTGGCTCTTTTTTCTTTGCTTTCAGAGCCGTGACGTTCATTTCCAATCTTCCCAGCGATCTGATGGGCAGCCCTTTCTTTAAATAAAAACCGAACGCGGACAGGAATCTGGGAGCTCCCGAAAAGAGCCTCCAGCGTTTGCTGAAGTGGAGTTTGCTGGCAGGAGGGTGGGAGCTGGGGCTGCCGGGGGCAAAGGAAGCTAAAGCTGATGCGGGGCTCAGCAGCTCTTCTAGAGCGAAGCTGGTGGCACACGTGGGGAGGATGCTGAGGGCACACCTGGGGAGGACGCCCACCTGCAGCGCACAGGGGTGGGAGCAGCCGGGATGCCCATCCCTGGGGAACGCTCTTCTTGTTTCCTGCAGCGTGCAGGCTCAGTGCTGTTCCAGGGTTTCCCTGCTCCAAAGTGCCCATTTGTTGAAGGGGTGGGGGAGCGTTCAGTCCTGCAAATGATCGTTAATGCCAGTTGTGTGTGCACTTGGGGGATTATGTTAATCATGCTACAAATGATGCTTTGAATCATGTCTGGAGGTTAATTAACATGCCTTTCTTCTCTTAAGAGGGCCTTCATGTCTGCTTAGAGTTGCTAGCTTTTTTCTGCTTCCTTTCATAATTACTTTGCAGCTCTCTAATATCATGGGTACCTTTAATTTAACCCTGTCAGTGCTGCTGAGGCTTTGCACTGTGCTTGGCATCATGATGGTTATTTGATGGCGTGGGATATAATAAAATATCCCTGATGGCTGCAGATGTTGTGGGCAGGCTGAGACCTTGCAGGAGCTGATGGAAACTGGAGAGGATTTGGCTGGAGCCAGAGAGGAGAAAGGATGGTGATGGTGACATGGCCCAGCCAATTTGTGAGTGAGGCCCTTACAGACAATGAATGGAAAGGAGGATCTGCTGTGGGAGGATTTGGAGCTGTGAGGGCTGGAGAGGGACATCCCAAGGGGTGCAGCACCATGGGGAGAGGGGATTGCTCTTGGGAGACCAAATGGAACAAACAGGTAAACTTTTGAGCTTTGAGCTCTGAGCTGTTTCATTGCATGTCCCAACTCTTCTTTTCTTTTTCCTGGTGCCAGATCACTGTGTATGTGCAAAATAGTGCTTCATCCTCAGCTAATTTATTTTCTCTTTCAGTGGGAGCATTTGGCTCATGGGTTCCTGTCTCAGTGCTGCTTTTTGGAAGCTACTGCTGCCACATTTCAAATTTCTATTTTTATTTTTCCCGATAGTCTCCAATTATTTTCAGGCTTTGCCAAGCATGTAATCTAAAATAACAAAGAAGCTGATCAGCCCATGATATTCAGGTTACAAACACATGGACCATTTGCCTATGGAGCCAGTGATGCCGTGCTGGAGCAGAGCCCAAAATGACCTGCTCAGGACAGAGGGGAGGCTTTGCACAACCCCAGCAGTCCCTTGAGTCGGTCTTTCCTGGGTTTTAAAAAGATTCAGCAATGCTTAGTGAAAATGTACAATAAACCTGCTTACCCTTTTATTAGGAAATGCTGAAGGGTTTCAGAAATCTCCACTGCTGGTTTCTCACTGCATCAGTTCAGCCCTGGGTCCCTGATGTCATCGGGGGTTTGCCCGTTGGGGCCAGGTTTGCAGAGCAGTTACATAGCAGCCCTGATCCCAATGAAAAAGCACGTGGGGTGCTTGTGGAGATGGGAAGAAACCTGTCACTCTGTGGAAAATCTGTCCCTCCTCTTCTAGCACAGGCTCTGGAATAAGGGAGAGACGAGCACTGGGGAGTCCCCAGCTTGCAGAGTGACCCAGGCAGGGACTCCTGTGTGTGCTGGCTCTCAGGCACAGTCTGCTCTGCCTCCAGAGTCATGTATCAGCCCAGCACATTAACTTGGGATTATCAGGAAATCAACTTTTAGCTCCTCATCCTAAGAACTTCCCAAGAGACCAGATTCTGTCTGCCAGACCATTTGATTTTTAATTGCACTTACACAACCTTGGCGAGAGTTGTAAGCGCTGAGTGTGAGGAATTCTTGACATCCCCACCTTCACACACATTACCCTGCAGCAGACTTCATCTGCTTTCATCTGCCACACACAGTTTTTTGACCTACGTTAACAGGACAGAGAATACCTGATGTTGGGGAAAACTGTAATTCCTGGGCTGTGGCCCCACGTTTCAGTGCCCAAGTCACAAACCATCAGCAGAATTCACTGACCTGCTCTCTGCTAAGCTGGGCTGGAAGGGGTGCTGAGACAGGACCAGCTTAAGGGTGGGCCATGGGAGGTCAAGTTGATTGAAAATGCAGCCAGGCTGCTCTCAGGATTAGTTCTGTCCTCTGCTCTCAAAGGGAGAGGGAAGCTGCTTTGCCTTAACAAAGAGGTGGTGTCAGCCCCGGGCTGCGGGGCCAGGGCTGGGCAGCAGCCGGGGCTCAGCTGAGCTGTGGCCACTCCTGACAGTGATGGTCAGGTCACACGGGGTCACCTGCCCACACACCCCTGCACAAAGAGCAAATCCTGGACCCTGCACCTTGGGAAGGGCATTCTCCGGGCACATCAGAGACATTCTGGGGTTAGCGTTGCATTTCCCCTTTGCAGGGCCCAGAGCAGAGTCTGGGCCGGGCTGGCAGGGACATGGCAGGGACATTTTGACAGTGGAACATTCCCTCCATCCTCTTGAGGCTGCAAATCCCACTCCCTTCGGGCTCCTCCTCTGGCTTTGTGAGGAAAAGCCAGACGGGAGAGCTGTGTGACCCGCGGGGCATTCCCTGGCCACGGCGATGAGCCCGGCTTGGCTGCCAGCGCCAGGAAAGGGCTTATCCCAGGGAAGGATAATAACAGAGTGAGGGGAAGAAGGGCTGATGGGGTACCCAGCACAGTGCACTGCTTGCTGCCTAATTAAAATTTCATTAAGTTGGTTCGAATCCCTTGATGGAGGTCACAGGCACACCATTGATGTGCTAATGTCTTACTTTTTCCCTTTTTTCTCTCTTTCACTACTATCCATCATTCTCTTAGATAAAGCAGTGCCATTAGGAACTGCTTTCCAGCATCCCCAGATGCAATGGCACTGAAAGAGAGACAGCCATAATTCATCAGACGCACTATCTGTCTCTTATTTTCTCTCTAATTAAAAAAATGCCTCCCCCCCTCCCTCCCCGCCGAATCAGTTGGGGCATTAACCCCTCTGGTGTTCTGCCGAATATCCTGATGAGCTGGAAAGTGGAAAAGTTGCCTGGAAGGCCGGGACTGGCTGAGCTTTGTTTTAGTGGAGGTGGTGCTGAATTTTGTGCAAAAGCAGCTAAATCTGGGCTGGGCAGAGGTACCCCCTGTGCACGCTGTGGTGTGGGCAGGTCCCCATCCACCAAATTCCTGCATTTGAAGGGTGAGAAATGAGGGCTGAAGCCTCCGTGCCTCTTCTGCATCCCTGTGGCTCAGCCCAAAACATCCCAGCTCAGGGGACTGAGACATCAGCCACCTCCCTGGTGGCACCACACCTGGAGCTCTGCTTACTGCCTGGTTTGGGGATCGGATAACACTGGGCACTTCCCAGCGCTCCTGGGCAGGGATGGCATTTAATGGGAGCAGGATGGAGAGGGAAGATCAAACAGGCAGGAGAAAGCTCTCAGATGGCGCCCAAAGGAAGGTAATTGCCGGGGAGGAGAAGCCGAGGATGTGTGGGATGTGTGGGATGTGTGGGATCCTCTTCCCGG
This sequence comes from Machaerirhynchus nigripectus, assembly GCA_013397975.1. Lineage (NCBI taxonomy): Eukaryota > Metazoa > Chordata > Aves > Passeriformes > Dicruridae > Machaerirhynchus > Machaerirhynchus nigripectus. The sequence continues at coordinate 610,993 of VZRQ01002808.1, read as the reverse complement.
CCGCCGCGTTAACGCCGCCCAGATGGCGGCTGTTTGTTTCTGTGCCTCCTGTGGGGGAAACACGAGCGAGCTGCGAGGCTCCATCCGCCCACCCCGGCACGCAGCGCCTCCCAGCTGGAGATTCCTGGCTTTTACCGAGATCCCCGGCGCCTCTGCCCAAGGAGGAGGCAGAGAAGGCACCTGCCCACACCTGCATCGGCCTCCCGGGTCCTGCCAACATTCCTGCAAACCCCAAAGCTCGGGTCCCCGCTCAGCACCTCCATCCACCACTCGTTTGGTTTTTTAACAAGGTTAAAATCCTGATATCCATTCAGTTTCTACCACAGCACTACCCAGTTTAACCCCAAAACATATTCCCATAATGAATATTTAATCACACAGAGCTCTGATGGGAAAGGGCTGCATGTAAAAATGAAAATGGTTGGATTAATTTTGCCCCCTCTTCTCTTACAGTTGACTTTACAGTTTTTCTCCAGCTCATTTGGCGTTTCTTAGACATTTTCTCTGAACAGATACCCCCCAAAAGCCAGACAGTGTGACCTTCACTTTCTTTTTCTCACTGAGCCTGTTGTGGCTTTATTTCCTAGTTATTTGAGGCATTTATTTCCTGCCCCCATTTCCAAAGGTGCTTAAGCACCTGAGCAGGGCTGGAACAACCCAGCAGTCTGTAACCTTGCCCTCAGCCTGCTGCTCTGGGTACCACGGGGCCCATCCAGGATGGCAGCTGCTGGGGGTGGCCAAGTGCCAATTAATAAATTGCATTAATAAACTAATGTGCATCATGACCCAGTTCATAGTGATGGCAGGAGCTTTGCCAGCTTGGTATATCTGTACTGAACCAAGGTACTGTTTCTCAGCACTAAACATTGGATTGGAGAGTTTATTTTCCCTTCCCCCTTCCTGCTTTAATGCTGGCTTTCAAAGATGAGTTAACTTTTTTAAACTTTTCATTAGGGATATTAAGGAATTCTTCCCAGGACGACCATTATGTGACATTTTAATTTTGATTTTTCTGGTGAATGAAACAGCATCTTCAGCAGATTTATTGCTTAGTGAATGGCCCAGCCATGGCATGTGTCAGACCTGTAAAACACTAAAATAACGGGCAGGGGATTGTTGTTAATAGAATTTATTACACTACATAAAGGCATATTTACAGTCCCACCAGGGGACGATTAATTTGTTTGGGGATAAACAATTAATCTCCATGGGAGTGGGAGCAGAAAATCTGACACGGTTTTTATGTCTATTCCCAGCGTGGCAGAGGCAGGATTGCTCGGAGCCCCGGGCTGCTGGGCTCCCTGGGGGCATCTCCCTGGCACTGCCAGGGGTCAGCAATGCCCAGGGATGGGCAGCCCTGCTCCTCACTGGCAGGATTTGCACTGGGAGCTGTGCTCTTTGCTGGGTTGAATGGGCTTTTTCCTGCCTTGCCTGAGCTGGGCTCTCACAAGCAGCCTCCTGCATCCCTATTCTTCCTCCCCACCCTGTCTATTTTTGGGTTTCAGCCTTTGCATCTGTTTCCTGCATCCTCTCCTTTCTGCTCAAGATGCAGCAGGCACAAACAGGGAGGAGAGAGGGAGGTACTGCACAGTGGGAAGGAGAGAATTTTAGCTGCTGTTCTTTGGTGCCTTTGCTCCATGGGCTTCTTCAAACTTAAACCTTATTATTTCTCTTTGAAAGCAGCTTTTTGATCTGCATGAGCAATTCCAGAACAGGGCAGGAGCACTTGGGATAAATCCCAGCCGAGGCCCTGGAAAGGTTATGACAAAAGCAGAATTTCTGGTTTCCTAGAGCATGTGCAGTGTTTTGGCAGATAATGTCAGCACACACCTCGTGTTCAGGCAGCTCTGGCCGTGGTGCCCCAGCAGAATGTGGGAGCCAGACAAAGAGCAGAGGTGTGTCCTTTTCTACTGTCACCTATTTTGGGGGCAGCTGTGCCCCTGCCATCCCTTCTGCCCCCAGGAGCTGCCATTCAGTGGCTTGGCATTCCTGGCCCATGTGGCAGCAACCAAACCTCACCCTTTACCTTCACCAATGGCCCACGTGAATTTTCTCACATTTATTCACAACAAGCCCTGTTTGCTGAGGCCTGGCTGGATTTTGGTTTTTGGCCACCCCTGTTCACACCAGGGTGCTGCCAACCCCGAGACCCCTCAGTCTTGTTGCCAAACCCTGATGGCAGCTCCCAAACCAGACCAGCTCTTCTGCCAGTTTAACACTCACCTGCACCCATCCTGTTTGTGCCTTTTTTCCTGACACTTTGCCCTGAAAAAGACCTTCACACCTCTCCAGGGGGATTAACAGTCTGAGCAGCTCATCAGTTGTTTCCAGCAGGAACTGGGAGTTTTTAGGGGATTTGAGCTATCACAATTAAGGATAACCTAGATCATTAAAAATAATATGCTTCACACAAGAGAGGAACCAGCCTGCTTCACAAGACCCCTCTGCTGAAAAATTCATTGCTCTAAATAATTAATGGTCCTTGCAAAGGAGGATGGCTTTGCCGGGCGGAAGGTGAAATGCAGACGCCAGGCAGAGTAATCCTTTTTCTTGTTATGAATCCAGATTTCCTGGCCATGCTGCTGCCCTGGGAGCAGTGGGGGAGTAAGGCTGTGGCTGCTTTCCCCATAGGGCCCCAGGCTGGGAGAGTGTCTGTGCAATGGGGTCACCCACCCCATCCCATCCCATCCCAAACCCCACGGGTCCCTCCTGGTGTACGGACAGGGCAGGGGTCCCTGCTGGGGGTGTCCCAAACTCGTATCTTGAGCCCTGAGGCAGCACTTGTCTGTTCAGGTCTCAGTGGCTTGGAAGGCTCTGGAGGGGAGCAGGTATCCCTGCTGGAACAGCCTCTCCATTTCTCTGGGTAGCTGTTTGCACTGCTGTTCCTTCTGCATTGCATGTCAGGAATTAATTTATTGCTGGGACAGCATTTGCACTGCTTAGTGCATGCACAGGCTATAAATAAGATGCAGATTTCTAATCACTGCACAGCCCCAGGAGAAGAGCTCACACCAGGGTGTCAGGTGGTGCCCACGCTGCCCTGGCCTGTCCCTCTCCAGTACCACTGTGTCCCTTCTTGGAGCAGTGGCAGCTGCTGGGCAGGACCCTGCAGGCAGTGGCTGTCACCCAGCACCAGCCATTCCAGCTCCCAAACACCAGCTCAGCAGCCAATAACAGAGGTAGATGTAGGGCAGTGCCAGACCTGTGGGGCAGCACCACTAATGGGAGGGGGTTTTAGCTGTTTGGACCCCCCACTGGCATCACAGGGTACATCCCAATCCCTCTTGCCCTGCTCAGCCTGCCTGTGGTTCCTGCAGGATAACTCACGTGAAGCAGATTATTTGTAACCTCTTTGGTGAGGGGAGGTAAATGGAAACCTGAATTGGGGGTTGTTTCTGTAATAACCATGGCAGCCCAAAAGCTCAGATATAGGGGGGAAAATAAAAAAGAAAACTGTGCATTGCTAACCAGAATGTCTCAGCAGGACAAGAGGGCTGGACAAGGCTGGAAGTGGGACCTGACCTCCTCAGAGCAGCTCCCACACAGGTTATAACAGCGAGACTTTTCAGGAAGTTGGGAGTGAGACCTGCCTTAGGGCTGTGCTGCTTTAGGGAGCTGTGGCGGGTGTTTCTGCAGGGTGACTCACCAGAGCCAGCAGCATTCCGTGGAATTCACTGTGAAGTGACAGCAGTTGACGTGGCTGCCACAGTGCTGGGACTGAGGTGTCCTCACGCTGTTTGAGCGCTGTCAAGAGCTGGGTGCTGGAGGAGGAAGGTTCCCTCACTGCCCGCGGCCACACCGTGCCCCTGGCTGGGCTGGCACGTGTCCCTGCTGCCAGTGCCATCCCACTGGCAGGAGTGGTCATCTGCAGTGAGGACAGAAACAGCAACAGTGCAGTGATTGGACACCTGTACCCGAGGGCGAGCTGTTTTGCCATGAATTAGTGCTTTTCCCAGTTTTTAGGCTGCTGGGGGTGGGAGCAGCCTGCTATGTCAGCAGAGCTGCAACGAGAGCAGCAGTGGGACCCCCAAAACACCTCCTCATTGCCAGGCCCGCTGAGGCAGGTGCTGTCATGAGATCCATTTCAGCGCTCAGCAGAGGCACTGACACACACCACAGACATCTAATGCACTTGTCTTAGTGATGTGGCCCTCCATGCATGTAATGCACTTGCTGCTGTCACTGCAGCCCCAGTGCCAGTGACCCCTGGGAGCAGGGGACGGGCGAACCTCGGGCTCAAGACTTAACGGTGAATTGAAACAACACAAGGTGGAAGGGAAAAGGCAGGAGAAGCTGCCCATGACAGGGTTGCAGTCCCCACTTCCAGAGGGGGATTTGTGGGAGGTGTGGTGGTGGGGTGACCTCTCTGACAGCCCCTGTGTCCTTTCAGACGAGCGCTGTGCTGTGTGCGGGCGGCTGTGCCCTGCTGGCCCTCAGCTCCCTGCTGGCCATCGTCGCCGTCCTGCTGCCCGGCGGAGCCTGCGAGCGCCGAGTCTGCACCCTGGCTGGCTACATGCAGACAGCAGCAGGCAAGTGATGGGGCTTTGCTCTTTGGGGTGGAAACCTGGGGTGTCCTTTCATGGCATCTTGGAGCTCAGCAGCATGAGGAGCTTGCAAACCCTAACCAAGGGTGGGAGAAAAGCAAGTGGCCCTTCAGTTTAGTGACTGCCTCCTGCATTCATCATAAAATCTATTGAACACCACCTCCAACCTGACACACATGGCTGTGGCAGAGCCTGGGCTGCAGGTCCCACTCACTGCCCCCAGCTCAGGATGTTGTGCAGGATAGGGGTCTGCGGTGAGTGCAGCTGCACCTCCCGGGGTTCAGTAGATGCTCCCTGTGAAGTGTCCGGTTCCATCTTTGCAGTTAAGCCTCTGGAGGGATTTCCCTCTCTGAGCTTTACACCTGAGCCAGGTGGCTGCCCAGCCTGTCCTGTATCTCCCCCAGGCAGCCCTGGATGATGCTGCATCCACTTAAAATTCCATTGCAATTGCCTGTGCTTCTGCCTCGGGGGAGTGCTAGTGCAGAGGGAGAGGGCAGGAAGCTGGGGAGGGACAAACCCCACTGGGGACTGGTCACCACTGCAGGGAGCCATGTCTGTGAGTGTTGGACCAGACCTCCCCAGCTGGACACGAGCCACGACAGGAGATTAATGCCCGTTCATGTCTGTGCCCGAGAATAAACTCCTTTCCTTGGAGAAATCCTCAGGGCCGGCCAGGCTTTGTTTTCTGCCTGGAAGCATTCAAGCTGCTTTGGGGGGAAATCCTGTTACATGTTCTCCTCTCCAGGGCTCATCCTGTGGGATCTGATTTGGGACAGATGGAGGAGCCTGGCCTTTTAGCCATGACTGCTCCAGCTCAGCCGGGCTGTGGGTCCATGGAGACAGCTGCTTGTGCCTGTCCCCTTCTCCCAGTCTGGAGATTCCCATCTATGCTGGCTCGTGGCCAGTGGGTCCCCTGGGTGTGGGAAGAGGCTGGAGGAGCCCCACGGCAGCAGGTCTCAGCTCCAGCCCAGGGATGGGTCACTGGGAAGTGGCTCGGGGTGGCCTTGCAGGTGGTCTCCCCTGCAGGGGATAATTGGGGTGGAAAAGGGTAACCCCACATTACCTTTGCCTGGGGGGTGGCACATCCCTGCTGCGTCTGGAGCAGATACAAAGCAAAGGATTAGGAAGAGTCCCTGGAAAGGAAACGGACTGTGGCAGATAAATACAAATGAGGCGCTGCGAGGGGTTCTGGTAATATTGAACAGGCTGTAAATAAACTGTAGGCTCTAAGCGTTATTGACAAATGAAAATTTACTGGGGACGTTTGAGCAAGCTAATGGGTTGCTTTAAACCCTGGCATTGCCTGCTAAGCATTTTGTCTTGTGCTTTTTAATTTTGTGCACTGTGGATTAATTCCCATTCAGAGCCAGGCAGCCCTGAGTCAACAGAATTAAATGGTTTAATGTATTTGGATTCAGAAATGCTGCCCCTCCATAATTTCTCTCCTTGTTGCCCCTCCCTCCCTAGGAGGAAGCTTTTCAATAGAAATCAGCTGCAGCGAGGTGACAGGGAGAGAAACTCCTCCCCAAAAATCACATTATCTCGGAGAAAAGCAGGGATTTTAGGATAGATGAAATTATATGGGCGGGAAGGAAAGCAGAGCAAGCCCAGGAGGTTTGGTAGAGCAGCTTCTTGATGGGGGTGGGGGGCAGCTCTGCCAGGGGGACGCCCTGAGATGCTGGCAGAGCAGTGGAGTTTTGCTTCTCCCAAACCCCAGGTTTCCCTGAAGCACAGCAGGTCCCACAGCCACCTTTCCTCTGCCTGCCCTCCCACTGAAATCCAAATTTTGCTCCCATTTTCCCATTTCACAAAGCCAACTTGAGGTATTTTTTTAGAGTCCCAAGGGCATGAGTAAATAAGCTTAATACTATAAAACATTGAATCAGGCAATCCAATGTCCTCATAAAGAGCCAGGTGCATTCAGCCAGGAGCACGAAACATGCCAGGAAGTACACGAGCAGAGATACCAGCAGAGCCAGAATCAGCCCCCACAGGCTCTGCACTGCCTCAGAAAGATGCCCTGAGCTGCACTCACATAAATCCAGGTGCAGAGGCCAAGGATTGATGCCTGAAACAAACAGGAATCAATCCTGAGAGCAGCCCCACAGCAAGGGTAGCCAGGCTCAAGCTACAGCTTTAACACTTTCCTGCTGTATTTTTGTATCCAAGTTGTGCCTTTTGCAGCCCCAGAAGGGAGGGAGATAAAAACCTCACACAGATAGAGCAGAGCAGTAATTGCAGATGCAGACAGGCCATCAGGGTTCTGAGCTGGGCTAATTGCCACCATACGTTGAACACATGAGTCCTGATGGCTGGCATCCACTCCTTGGGAAAAAAACACAACAAACCAACATATCCCCACAAATGACAAGAGGATGATCCCTAATCACAGAGTAAATGAGCAACAGGGAGGGGGGAAGGGTAAAGGAACATTTGCTCAGCTCTCACACCCTACAGAGTCAAAGCTGTCCCTCAGAGATTAGAGATGGGGCTCACTCCCTGTTCATGGTGTCAGCTCACTAAAATGAATTCTGGGGGATCCTTCCTCCCAAACCTGCATGGCAGCACTTCCAAAGAGGTTGAGGTTGCCAAGGTGGCCCATTTATGGGGTGCTCCAATCCTCAGGTGCAACCCATTGCTGTTGCTGGAGAGGGGTCCTGGGGCTGACCCCAGGGACAGGGAAGGCAAATGGGGGCACAGCTGAAATCCTGCCAGTTGTCCTTCAGCAAAAGCCTCTTTGCTGGGGTTTTAAAAAGAGGAGTTAATTCCAGGAATAAATGTCTCTTTCTGCATGGGGCTGTAAGGGAAGGACAGGAAATGTTCTCCAGGGCTGATTGTGCCTGTACAACCTCTCAGGTGGCTGCCAGGTGCTGGTCAGGGGCCCATGGTTTATAGCTGGATATTTCAGTTCATCTCTGCACAGCTCTCAGAGCAGTTTTTGAGTGACTGGCAGTGGTGAAGCTGCTGGAAGGAGCACGGGGCAATCACAGCGTGTCAGGCACTGGCTTCACCCACAGCACCTGTGGGTGATGCCCTGGGGAGACCCAAGGCTCTGCTCTGAGCTGTCACAGCCCACACAGTCCCCAGCAGTGTCACTGCCTGACAGGAGTGTCCTGAACCTGGAGGAGCTGAGAGCCAGAGCAGCCTCTGACAGGTTTCCCCTGTGTGCTGTTCAGGCAAAGGGCTCTTGCTTTGCTGGCAAGGGGTGGCCGATCCAGCCTCCCAGTGGCTGCTGATCCTTTCCCTGGTCTCTGAGGCTGGGAAGTGCCCTGACAGGAGGAGGCTGCAGAGCTTTGCACCTCGGTGAGGGCACAGTTGAGCACAGGAAGCCTTCAGGGAGAGTTTTGTTTTCACCCCACACTGCTCTCTGTCCAATCCTACTACCATCAACTCACTGCTCAAGACAAACCCAGTGCTAAGGGCAAATGATCCTGACCTGCCTGTGCCTTTCTGAGGTTCTTTTGGTTTCAAAGAGCAATTTCCCAGCATCGCCACGACAGAATCAGAACAGTCACAAGACTCCAGCAAGACAGGCAGAAACCCCCAGTTATGCAATTCCTTCATTTAGCCACACTGTAATCCCAGGTTTCATGGTAGTCCCAAGAGCTTCTTCCTGGAAAATTTGATTGCATTCTGCAGCCAAGATCCCTCTTACTGGCAGCAGCATGATGGCATTATAGAGATGGCCTCAGCTTCTGGTCAGTTACACAGCAGAGCAAAATGTAGGAGACCTTGTGATTTTTGTCTGTTGTTCAGACACTGATCATCCAGAAAGAACACATAAAGAGAGAGAATTGTTCATTTTCACATCAGTGTGAACCTTTTAAATGTATCAATTCCCAAGGACTGCAAACCAACCTAGATTAAAATGGCTCGTGCCATTCCCAAGGGAAAGCTGCAGGATGGGTGGGAGGTTTGGCCCAGCCTGGGGGCGGCATGGCCAGGGCAGGTCCCTGGCATGGACACTGCTCCAGTGTCTGTGTCACAGTGTTATTTAGGAAGGCAGTGTTTGATCCTTCCTCCTCACTGCACCTCCCATCCCGCCCTGCATCCCAGCCCTCCTCTGGGATCGATGGTGCCCTGTTTCTCCCAGCTTGTGCAGGCTCTGAATGGCAAACAGCACCGTCATCCGCATCCCTATTGATCCCTCAGACTCCTATCGATCAGCCTGGTGACATACAGGTAATGTGTAATTAGTAACTTAGATAAAAACAGCACCAGGAGGGAGCTGCCTGGCTGCTCCGACCTTGGCTGGTGAGTCCATGGAGCAGCCAACAGAGGGGTCGTGGCTGCCTGGTAATTGCTGACCTGCCATTAAGCCACTGAAACTCTTCCCTTCCCTGCAGCCATCGCTCTCATGCCGTTGCCTGCCAGGCCTTGGATCCCTCCCATTCTGCCCCTCGCCAAGAAATCCTGATTGGAATAACGGCACGAGGAAGGCACTCTGCCAAGTACCCCTTTCCAGTGCACTTGTGGCACCGGCAGCTGTTGGGGATGCTGGAGAGCAATGTCCAAGGATGTTGCAGGGTCCAGCAGACAGTGGGGACACGCTCTGCTCTTGGGTGCAGTGTCACAGCACCACTTTGAGGGGACAGAACCGGAGCAGACAACTCCCCAAGGCAGGGGACAGTTTGGGGTTGGGAGCCCAGCGCTGCAAACCAACACAAAAAATGCTCAGGAATGGCCAAGGAGAGCAGGGTCGGAGCCACTCCCAGAGCATGCAGCTTTTCCCACCCCCTCCCACAGCGCCCGGGGCGGGGGCAGACCCACAGCCGGTTTCCTGATGGGCGTTTTTGTGGCTGCGGCAGCCCGGGAGCCCCATCCTGTTGACGCCGAGGGTTGTTTGTCAGAAGACATCCTTGGGATTGGGAAGAGGAACTTGGCAGTGGAGGCAGGGGGGAAGCAGCGCCCTGTTGTCCAGGCACTGATTTGATTTAAAATCACCCAAAGCTTCCCCCATCCCTGTTTAAAAATAGCATCTTGGCTTTTATCGCAGAGCCCACGCCGTCCCTCTTCTTGTGGCAGTAGATTCTTGAAAAACATGCTCAGTCCTGATGTAATGGCATTGCTGGATGTGTTCAGGTCCTCACTGTCCTCATCACCCTCTCCCCTCCACATTTCACATCTTGTCCTTGCAACAGAGACAGCACTCACACCGTTGGAAGCCCTGATTCCTCCCCTGATGCAAGGCTTTTTGCCCCCTGCTTTCTTTAATTACATTAGCAAAGTCAAAAAACTGCCTTTGGCACGTTATTATTCAGTCAGTGAACTCTCACTAATTCCTGACACAACCAATAAATATCCGAGGGTAGGAGCTCACTGCCAGGGAGCTGGAGAGGGGCTCGGTCACAGGCAGCCTGAGAAGGGCTCGCTCCAGCACCAGTATTGCTCAGGCCTGGCTTACCTGTGCTCTCATTCTGTTCACTTGCACTGATGCAGCTCCTCTTCTGTTACATTTTTTGCTAATTTCTCCAGAATTCAGTAAAAGCCACAACCATCCTGGGCCTTGGGCCGGTTTGTCCTGGAGCAGGGACTGCTCTGAATCCTGTGGAGATGCTGGGCACCAGCACCAGGCCCAGGTGTTGTTATTCCATCAGTCTCTGTGTGCTTAAGAATTGGATGAACTCCTGTGTTAGAACCAACAACTGCCTTTTTTTTCCATCTACCTCCCAGCTGGGAGGTGTCGCCTGGGACGATGTTGAGGGGAGGAAAATGAACTTGTCAGATCCGCAGATCGACAGGCATGAAAGTGGAACCACAAACATCAACTTCAGCCTTTCAGGAAATTTTTACTTCTGCTGAAACTGTAATTTCTCTGTGCTCACTCCAGTGCATACATTCGAGTGACAGATCATCTTGGTTTGAGAACAGTTTCATGATTTTACTTCCAAAACCGAAAATCTTCATGGGAGAGCCAGGCCATTAAACATAGCAGTGAAAGGGAGAGGGGCTGGCAGCTCTCCTCACGGCCAGGCTCCCTGCCACAGGCTAAGTGTAGATCAGCCTTTCCCTGAGCTCCAGCTCGTTTCATACAAGGTGCAGAGCTGCTGAAGGAGAAGGGGCCAGACCCTGGCTGTGCTGCAGAGCAGCTGAGCCCTGCTCCACCCCAGTGACAGATGATAGGGATTCATTTCCATCTGACATTTGGCCAGTTTTCTTTCCTCTGCTCAGTTCTCAGACCGTGCTTTGATTCTCTCCAGGTCGGTTTTGCCATTTGGCACAAAGCTGCTGACTTGGTGCCTTTGCCCTCCCTTCAGGCCAGGTCCCAGCAGCAGCAGCAGCGTGCCTGGGCTAATGCCAGGAGCAGAGTATTTCTCAGTAGCCTCATTTAGAGAATAAACCAGCCATGTCCTTTCATTGGTTTCTTGCAGAGGGGCAATACATTTCCAGTGGCATCACTGACAGCAGCAATATTCTTTCATTGCTATCATCAGAAAAGAGCAGCTTTATACTGCAAGAAAGAACTATTTCACTTGTACAAAACATATTTTTTATTCCCTTAAACCTGGGGAAATCCTTGTCATATTAATATGTGGCTGAATTGCTTCTCTTTCAACAGTTCTCCCAAGGATTTGAGCTTACACCAGTTATTGCACTTGGATGCAGTAACAGTCCATAAAAAAGTATATTCTGTAAATAATAACAGTGCTTTGTAATAAATGGAAACTACAAATAACAAGTGCCACTGGGACTCCAACACTTCTGCCCCCGAGGAAATACAAGCCCCAAGGAGCCCAGCACCATGCCAGAGCCACATGTTTCAGATGGGAAAATCCATATTTCATTTGATTCCCTCTGCCTGTGACTCTCCCTTCAGTTTACAGGCAGTTGTTCCTTCTTCTACAATGCAGGACATTTACCTGGATTCTAACATTTTCAAGGCACCAGGGTGGAACTCAGGAGCGTTACCAGAAGGCTCCTCTAGCCGTATCTTTCCAAGCAGACTCCTCCTTGTATTTCTGGTGAGGGATGGCTTTGATAATGGCTCATCTTTCATGAAGTTTAATTGAGCTTGTTGGTTGTTGCAGCAGAGATCCACTGCAGGAGAGGGTCTCCCTTCCCCTGCAAGTTCAGGTTGTGTAATAAACCAGATCCTGCAAAGCTTGAGAGCATTTATCATTTAACAGCTGTCATTACTGGCTGCCCAGCCTGCTTGTTGCATGCCCACAGTATTGAGAAGGCTCACATCCTCTTATCTCCTTGCTATGTAATTACGTGTTCGGCTGATGTTTCTTTTCACAAACAGTTTGACTTCTCCCTTTCCCCCTCCTTGCTTGGCTCATGTTTGTTGGCTGTTGCTGGGAAGATGGAGACAGACCCCTGCAACCCCCCTCCAGGGCCACCTGAATGTCCTCCCTTGCTGTGGGGAGGGAGCTCATAGCTGAATTTCATGCATCCTGAAGCAATTGTGTAGACACTGCATCATCTTTATTGACTCATCCATCTGGACTGAGCGTAGGGTGCAACGCTGAGGCAAAACCCTCCCTGTCCTCCCTGATGCTGGCAGGGAGCTCAGGACTGTCAGGAGCAGTTTGCATTTCAAGGATGCATTTCAGGGAGCTTTGGTCAGCCTCAGTGCCCAGCCCTCTCTCTGTCAATGCTGAAGTTTTTGGCCTGTTGCTAATACCAACATTAGCAGCATGGAGACAGTCTCTGGCCTTGAGGGGAGAGGTAAAATGTTTGCTGCGCTGGTTGGATCCTGGCTGTAATTTAAAAGGCATCTGAAAGTGGGGACAAGGACCTGTCAGGACACAGAGCAGGGCAGTGAACAGAGAAGCCATTACCTGTCTGCCAGCACCAACATGCTGCTCCAAAACCTGAAGGCTGATATCAAATTTAAGGTGAAGCAGCAAGCCCCCCAATGCCTCAAAATCTGTTTTGCTGAGATTAGACGAAGCTCATGCTATTTGTAGATCCACCTGGGCTGGTTGGCCCAGCCTTGGTGAACACAGTGATAAATCTGGGTGGCAGCTGCTCATTGTCCTTTGTGTCACAAATTGCCCAGGCAGATAAAAATGCTGTGTCTGTGCACCAGCCAGACTGGCTTTAGGAGCAGGGATGTAAAGAGAGAGGATTTCCCTGAGAAAGGAGCCATGAAGTTCTGACAAATGGGTCTTTCCAACACCGGCAGTCCTGGCTGACTGTGGGTCAGACCCTTCGGTGGGACATGGGGCCTTCCAGTCCCACCTTGCTTGCTCTCACTTGACTTCAGTGTCCCAGACAACTGGGAACTGGTCCTGGGTGAGCTGGGGAGCCAGCCCTGGGAACAGACACAGGAGCAGTGGCTCTGGGCCAGATCCACTTCCTTTTTGCACAGTGTGACAATGCAGGGAGTCTGGCAGAGGTCTCTGTCCTCCTGTGGGCACGTAGCACAGCTCCCAGGCGAGCTCTGCTTCGGAAATGTTTTGCTCTGCCTTCCTGTCTGAGTCTGTGCTGAGCCGGATTCCTTTGCTGGTAAGGAACAGATCTGCTCGGAGGAGAAATTTACCCTGCACCGAGTGTAAACACAGATGGAAATGTGGTGAAGCCCTTTTCAAAGTCAAGGGAATAAATCTGTTTAAAAGGCTGAACATCTGGGGCAGTGGAAGAGCAGGTGGAGCATTAACCCCAGAAAGGACAGTGGTGCTGAGGGAGAGGGTACAAACTGCACAATAGGGGAAGTGTCTAAGTGGAGAAATTACCCCAAAGAGCATAACAGGAAGGAGAAAGGGCTCCTTTTTGGATCTTTTTTAAGACTCTTGGGTTTTTTGAGCCCTATGAGTTGCATGCCAGGCACTTTGCATGGAGCAACAGGTAGGCTTCTCTCCTGGACTAATCTCATTTGCCCTCTCTAAGGCAGCACATGAGGGATACAGCCCATGTGTCCTCCAGCTGCTGGGAGGGATAAGCAGGATTTGGTTCCCTGGTTAGGCAGCTGTTGCTGTGCTGCAGAAACCCAGGAAGGGCAGACCTGGCATGTTCACACCAGTGGGAATCAGCTTCATGATGGTTTGGTCAGCTCTTCTAGTCCAAGCCAGTACATGTTCTATGTTCTACAGTAACAGCACTCCTGAACAAAGGCCTTGGTCCTGCAGGGCTTTATTCACTTGCCTAACCAAGGAGCTAAAAACATGGATAAGCCTTGGATGGCTGAGAAAATGTTAAATTGGGTTCTCCTCCCAGCCGTAACCTTGGCAGAAGCACAGCTCTGGCTGCTAAAGCCCATAAAATGAACAGCCCCTGTTGCTCCTGATAGGGGTATAAAATTATAATTACTTGAGGAGTGACTTACGATTCAGTGAAACAAGAATCTTCTCCTTTTTGATTGAATTACTCAGTGGTTATTCCTAGAAGACTGGAAGCAGATGGCAAGCTCAGGCCAGGCGTTTAACAGCCTGAGTTATGGCATGGAGGGGATGGAGCTGAGCTACAACCTGCTGCTCCTGCCTTCCTGCTTGCTTTGGGTCACCATCCTGGTGTATCCCCTGGGAAAGGAGGGGCTGGAGGCTGGGGCAGGATGGTTTGCAGCAGTGGATGGAGGTGTGGAGCACATCCAGTAGCAGCAGGCTTGTTTTGCAGCTCAGGTGGCAGCACAGAGATGCAAAGATTTTGTTTCTGTAAATCAAGTGCTGCTTTGGCCCAGGTAGGCACACCTTGACAAAAATCCCAGTGTGTTGTCTCAGGACCCTGTGGATCTGGAAGGTGACAACTGCCCTTCTGTCACACAGGAAAGCTCCCCATCCCTCCAGACCCAGGAGGAGGATGGATGAAGGCAGACAGTCCCCTGGGCTGGGGTGGAACAAACACAGCTGTATAATTTCTGCCTCACTGCTCCTCCTGCCCCCATATATCTTGAGCACATCAATAAAATCAAACAGACTATTAGCAGCACGTCCTGTTATCAGCCATGGATGCGTGTGCTGGGCATCAGGCAGCCATGCACCCTGCATTTTATGAAGTGCTGCTCCTACCGCTGCTGGGGCTGCAGTGATTATCACATCTCCTCGCAGCTGGGCCACACCACAGCTTTTATGAGCTACCCTACATCAAAGGCCCTTTCTTTTAAAAGATAAATTAACAATTCTCTCCCTTTCTTTTTATTTAATGGCATAACAGCCAGCTGATTACTAGGTGAGACACCAATCTTGTTGCTGAGCTGTGCTTACTGCATTGTCTATTTGATTATTTTTATTGAATAAGCAAATGTTCTCTCGGAGCTCTGAAGTCCTTATGAGGGAGACTCATTTTCTGCTACTGTGATCTCTTTGTCACGGGTGGGTGATGTATGAAAAGGAATTGCAAATAGCTGTTTACAGCAAGCAAAGTCACAGAACAGCCCACTTCAATTTCTGCTATCTGTCGGAGGCTGTTGTTGGCGATGGTCAAAATTAATTAAGCAGGAAGGAAGAGAGCAGGGAGGCACTATGCATCCAGTTCTGACATTGAAATATTAATGGTGAGCTAATCAAGAAAGAGTATCTATGAATATCTAATCAGCTCACAGTTTGCAGTTTTACTGAAGCCGTGAACTTCTGGGCAGCAGCCCTTTGCAGGAGGTGTCGGGAGGGGAGGTGGGCTGGCTGCTCCTGATAGCTCTATCTGGGAATAAACAAAGAGCTCCTGCCTGTGACAGGGGCTGAGGGACGTTTTCCTTCCACATCTCACATCCCTGCTGCCACTGGATGCTGCTGCATCCTTCCTGCTGTCACCTACAGCAGCCAGGTTGGAGTGTCCAACCCACAGCATTCCCAGTGGTGTGTTCCTTTCTCCCCAGTGCCAGAGGGCTCAGCTCCTCTGGGACTGAGCTGCAGCACCTGTCCACATCAAGGTCTTGGGAAAAGGCTCAAAACATTGTACCTTGAACACACAACCTGGCCCTCTCCTCTGTGCCTGGTACAGGTGCCCCACAGGAGGCAGAGCTGTGTCCCTGTCTCTCCTACCAGTGTGTTTCCAAGTCGAGTTTCCAAGCTTTTTAGAGGGAAACAGAAGGTGATGGGTGTGCTGCAGGGCTAGGGTGCACTGCAGATCCCCCAAGCCCAGTGCCTGCTCAGCTCCTTTCTCCCACCCATGAAACAAACAGGGAAAAACAAGAGGAAACAATCCCATGGCACAGCTGGGCCGATTCCAGTCAAAGCCACAAAAGTAAATGTCGACGTTGGGTGCCAGGAGTCGTCAAGCATCATTTCTTTCTTCAGTGTCAGTGTAATGAGGGCTGTGGCTTTGGAGATTTCTATTGCTGGGTTTCTGCAAACAGTTCCCTCCTCTAACCTCTTGGAAATTGGATTTTGTGGGGCTGAGCAGTTTGTGTGCAGCAGATAGCAGCAGGACTGATAAGCAGAAACCTGTTTACACACTCACTCTCATCTAATACTACGACTGGGCAGGCGGCTGCCTAGATTATTTTTTAAATTTCTTTTTTTTTAAACACTATCAAATGTAATCCTTGTTGGCTGAATGTTTTGCTGCTTAAGTGGGAGAAATCCGAACTAGCCAGTTAACATTTAACAAACATGAAAATGATGTGAAGGAAAGGATAAAGGTAATGGGTAAATCTTAACTGACACTAAGGAAGAATCAAGTGGGGATCAGGAGGGAACAGAAAACCTTGGCTGTCCTGTGTGAGGTGGTGTTTCATGTCTTGCCAAGGGAGTAGGACTGGATTCAACTCCAAATGCGGAAAGGAGAGAGTCCTGGCACGTCGCTCTGACAGCCACAGGAACTTTCTGGGAAAGGAAAAGGAAAGCAGATGGTATCAGTTAAGAATAGTGGAAGGTACCAGGGATGTCCAGGGAAATGCTGGAGCCCAGTGGCTGCATCCATTGTCTGTGGGAGGGAGAAACCCCCTCACTGCAGGTGTGTGGGTGCTGCAATGCCCAACTCCAGCTCCTGGGGCTGGTGGGGGAATGAGCAGCAGGATTTCTCCAGGAGGAGCACTCTGCAACGTGCTTCCCTCTACTGCTCCAATATAACCCAAATCTGTCAGCCTTTAGGGCTTGCTGAGAAGGTCATCTGTGAGCATGGCTAATTATTTCAAGCAAAGCAGCAGGCTAATGCCACTAACCTGCTCCCAGGGACTGAGCTCTGCCCTGTGCCTTGGCTCCGTGGCTGCACACAGGCTGCAGGGAATTACGGATGCATGGGAGTGTGTGTAAAGCTCATGGATACAAACAGATCCCACTGGCATCTACCTTGAGCACAGAGAGGGAAATTCACATTTTTCATAGCGATTCATTCAGTTGTCATAAAAGTGCTGTTTGAGCCAAAAGGCAGAATCTCTTCTTTCTGCCATTTAATTTTCTTTAATCTGCTTTTGACATTTATTGAAGGAAGTATTTTACCCACATCAAAAGGCAAAGATTTCGAAACATCACATGGAAAAAAACTTAAGGTCAGTCCAAGCGAGGATATGGTGGCTGACATGAGATGAAAGCCTCTGGTTTCCACAAGGAAGGTCTGTGCAAAACAAGAGGCCACACTGGTCTGTGCTCTGAGGGCACTGCATTTGCACCCCTGGCAGGAGCTGCAAGTGGTGGGCTTTGTGTGTTTGACACCCTCAGCAATTCAAGCAAGGCTGTCCTTGATATGAACAGGTTCAAAAGCAAAAGATGCCTTGATAACACAACTTTTCAGAAGGCTCTTCACATGGATGAAGTGTTTCCCATGGCTTTGCCCAGTGTTGGCCCAACTCTCTTTGCCTGGGGCAGCGCTCACAGGCAGAGCTGGGCCCTCCTTTGCCTTCGTTCTCCATGAGGGAGTGGTGCTGCTTCTCACATGACTAAATGAGCCAAAGCACTTGACAAACTGAACAAACTGCTGAAAGTGCATCCAGTAGAGGGGCCAATCCTGCAAGATGCCTCTGGATGTGTTGAGCATCCCAAATGCCAATACTGAAGAAAGATGAAAATGTAAAAGATCCACAGAAAACTTCTGTATTTAGTTCATTTTGCATGGGTAGAGGTAACAAGCTGACACAGGTTAATTTATAGCTTGGTTGTACGCTGATTGCAAAGTACACATTTCCAGTCAGCCACCACGAGTAAATCACTTTCCCACTGGTTCTCTTGGCATATAAAAGAAATTTCTCCCTTCCCGACATTTAAAAAAAATCCTAATACGTTATACACTCCATGACTTTATAGCATCTTTAATATTTAAAAGGCTAGAATCTATAACCTCAACCTTTAACAAATGTACAGTAACGTGATAACAAATTTGCCTGGAACAGCTGCTATCTTGGTACCAACTGGCATGAGGAGGAGGGAAGTAATTGGCTTGTTTTCAGATAATTACCATAATTGTAGTGACACCATTTGGATCACATCTAACTGCGTTCCTGCTGCAAGTTGGATAATTTAATAATTGGCAGAATTTAGACTGACAGTAAAGGTAAAGTCAGCATATGGTGGGGAATCAGCAGGCACCTCCCTGCACTGCTGGTACAGGCTCTGCTGCTGTTGCTGTGAAGTTTAGCAAAATCTTTTGGTTTTGCTGCTTTTCTTGAGCTCTTCTACTGGGTCACATCTTTGCTCCTTTTCTGATGCTTGACCTGATGAGGCCACGTTTTGCACCTCTTGAACCTTTTGATTTGAGATCAATCAGTTCAGTTCAGTCCTGCCCAAATTACTACTTCCTTTGTGCTCTTGAGTATTTTTAGCTGTCCTAGTTCTGCTGGGGGCTCGTCAGAGCTCTGCACTGAAAGGGGATTAAACCACGGTCAGGTGCTTCCAGGCAGCAGCCAAATGCCTTTCCCAGAGGTTGAACCCAGACTCCCTGGAGCTGGACTCATTCCCCTGGCTGAGCCCTGCCGAGCTGCAGGGGTGCTTGGCACGATGCACTGCAGGGAACTTGTTCCTCTTGTGCCTTCCTGTCCTTGCTGCTTGTGGCCAGCGTGAAGGGGACTCAGCATCTCCTGTGCCTCCGGTGCTGAGAGCTGCCCAGCCAGAGCCCCAGGAGCAGGGGCTTCAAGGTAAGGCCAGGAGGTGGCTGAGGCTGCTGGGGAAAGACAAGGAGGTTTCTCAGCTCAGCTGGGCACTTTTGCCAGGAGTTGCAAAATGGAGCAGAGCACTGAGCTACTGCCCTGCAGTGCCTGTCCATGGCCTTGCCCTGCTTTTTTCTGCAGGGCAGAGGTGAAGGCAGCTGACAACAATGACAGTGCTCAGGCAGAGGGGGCTGCTGGAGCTTCTCCAGTCCTCAAATGAGAGATACTCCTAGGGTACATTTGCTTGTTTTGCTTGTGTGGCTCTTCTGCTTTCCCTGGGCAGAACCCAGACACCAACTGTATTTTCCATGGCTGAGGGGACTGGGGATACACCCTTGGCTTAGGTCTGCAGTGCAGCCCAGGCCTGGGATCCTGGGGGATCCATCAGATGCTGGAGAGAACTTTGGCATGGAGCAGAGGAAGGGCTCATCTCTGATAGACCCCTCTGCCAAGATGAGGTTGATGGCTCCATCCCAGACTGGGCACACACAACCCTCGCACAGGAGGGAGGGAAGGGAGATGACTAAAAAGTAAATCCCCAGGCTCTGGTGGGTGGTCTCCAGTGTAGTACTGGGAAGGAGTGGGAGTGTGTGCTGCACCAGGTTTGTGATGCCTGGAAGCAGCTGCTGATCCCCACACATCCCATCTCCCTGCCCTGCACACAGAAACTGCAGGGTATCCGTTTCCTTGCAGCATTTCCTCCCCCTCTGTGATTTATTGCTGCCAGGAGGCTGTGCATGTGGAGGTGGCATAAATCTCACCCAAAAGAGAGAGAAGGAGGAAATTTGCATTTGCTTCCTCACTGGCATATTGAATGCAGCTTTCCAGTTCACTGCTGAAACCCTGGGCAGGTCCCAGGCAGAGGCACTTCCCTCAATATAAAACAGGGCCAGCACTGGGCCTTCCTTCCCTGCTGGAGGAGGCTCCCAAGCCAGCAAGGAGCAGCTCCCCCACTCTGCCCGATTATCCCCACATTAATTTCAATCCACTCCTATTTATATTTTGTGGTATCAGCCTACATTATTCTGTAGTATTTGCAGGCTTCAGGCAGTCACTGTGCTCCCCTGTGCTGATCTGCCAGCAGCCACAAACCCTTTCCTCATTCAGACCCTCCAATCCTCCCAGTCATTTCTGTGTCTCACCCACCTCCCTCCAAGTTGCTTCCACCTGGACTGACAGTCCCTGTGCTGGAGTTAAAATCCCCCAAGCTGCTACTGGAGGCTACAGGAAGCAATTAGGGAGATTACAGTCAGAGCATGGTCATGCTGCTGCAAGAGGTCTGGATGTCCTGTCACAAGCAGCCATCCTGGACTAAGAGGCTTTCAAATAACAGAGCATAAGCAAACAGAAAAGCCTGGCAATTGTTGTCTCCAAGACTGCATTTTGCCTGGAAGTCCATCAGTGTTTTCCTGTGTCAACACTAAACTGGATGCAGGGCAAAGCAAGAAATGCAAAACAGCAAGGAGAAAGCAAGGTGGATATAATACATTAATCAGAGGCAAAAGTTGGAGGTAGTCTGCAAACCTCTGCTCCTGCAGGGGCTGACAGCTGTAAATAGCATATTGAAGCCATGGAGGAAGTAAAGAATTAATTACAGTGCCAAGACCCAATCCCACTTCCAGCCACAGGCAGCATTTATTAAGATCTCACTGAGGCAGGAAAGATTGAACAAGGGACTCCGGGGACAATGAAGGGGAAAAGAATTAATCAGTTTGTCTCAGGAGACTGGAGAAGTCAGATTAAATAAAAACTGGAAGTGAAATGAAAGGGGGAACAAGATGGTTGGAAACCTGGACCTGTTGGAAGGAGAAACTCTGGAGTCACAGCTGGGAGCAGTCCCAGGGGCTCTACTCTCCCCCTACAGAAGCTGGAGAGCTTTGAGGACAGAGGCTGAAAGTTTGTCTTGACTTTTTAGTAGGTTTAGTAGAAATGTCACTTTGGGCCTCTTCCTTCCTTTGCCTGGCAGAAGGAGGCCAAGAAAGACATCCCCAGCTCTCCCACCTCTGATCCTTGCTCCAGTGCATCACCAAAGAGCTCAGATTCCCCACATCCCACTTTAACTTGGACCTGAGCGTTATTCCCCAGCCTGCCGAAATTCCCTGATAGCCAAGCAGGGCCACAGGGGAAGCTGCACCCAGTTGAACAAATAGAACTCCAAATCCCAGAACCATCACCCTAAAAGGAACATTTTGTCCCTGCCCATTGTCAGCCCAGTGTTTTCCATCACAATAACATTCAGTTATTTATCGTCTAAAGTGTACAACATTTTCTTCCCTCTTTTGTGCTGTTGCTTTTCTGCCTGTCCCTCTGGGAAAGGTCACTGGGCTTCCACATTCCTGCCGTGTAATGAGCTGTGACAAACGCTGGTGACCAGCGCCAGGGTCACAGAGTTTTAGAGGGCGTTGAGCACCAACATCACAAGGAGGGAGCCTGTCCCCAGCTTGTGAATGGGTGTCCCATTGCCAGGCTCCTTCCCCTCCGTGCAGCTCAGGGGCAGAGACTCTCTGGAAGTCAGATTAGAGATTTCTGTCTTATTCTTCCCCCTCGAAAATCCCAAGCCTGATGTATTCAGACATAAACCAAAACTTTTCATGTAATCAAAGTAAAGAGTGAATGGAGGAGCACTTTGTCCTCCTTAGTAAGTTTTCATCTTAAGGAAACAGGAAAGCATTCCTACTTTCCTTGCATGTCCTGAAACAAGCTGTTTTCAGAAAGCCCTCATGGAAATGCAAAGTGCATATCCCAGAGCAAGGTTTCCTCAAACCCCATTGATTCAGAAGAGAGACACCAAAGCCCTGCTTGTTGCAACAGAAAGACTTTCCAATAAAATTGCTATTTAGAAAGTTCCTGACTTTATCATATCAGTCTCTTTCACAGAAGTACAGCTCTGTGCCTACTTCTTCAGCAAACTTCCAGATTACTGGAATTTACTGATTCCATAAAGCACAGGTTGTAAGGAATAGACACTCCATTAACAGCAGCACTGGGTAGTAACCCTTAACATCAGAAAGCATCATAGCAGGATGGTTTTTGTCCCACGTTATGCCAAAGAACAGTAAAAAATGGTATTTTCTGCTGATTCTGTGGTGGTGTTTCCTAGAAAAACCACTAAACACTGTTTGCTGGAGTTTAATGTGCAGGAATGATGGGAGGGAGGGATGTGCACTGTATTACAGCTCCTGGCTGTTGAAACCTGGTGCTCTAAAGCTGGGTGTGCATGTGATGCATCCCCAGCATCCCAATGCCCCAGTGTCCAGTGGAGGAACAGCAGTGACTGTTCCTGATCACTCTGACCCAGAGCTCGAGTGTCTGCCTGTGTGGAGCCAGCCCCTTCCCTGACCTCAGAGTTAAGGTGAACAAACCACCAAGCCACAGCTGCAGGCAAGACTTAAAAAAACCCCTAGCCACCAAAAATAAAGATGTTTCTCTCCCAACACATGTGTAATATTTCAAACCAAACCAGCCAAAGAACTGAATGTGAAACTGCTGCAGAAATAGATTCTCCTTCAGAAAATGAACAAAAAGGATGTTTGCTTGGGGATACAGATAAGACAGGAAATTAGAGGTAAAACCTGAAAGCTGGAGATGGAAGAGCCTCCTTGAACCACCTGTGCTTCTTTGGGGTCCCATGAGGCCCCAGTTTCAATCTTTGGGCAGACCCAACAGACCCAACTTCACCGTGTGCTTTTCAGAGCTGCTGCTGCCCAGGGACACCTCACACCTGCACTGGCTGTTAACTAACCCAGAAGAGACAAAACCTTCCCATCCCTTTCTAGTCAGCTTTTCCAGTGTGGTGGTGGTGAAAGCCTTGATGCATCTCACTTTAATGTCCCTAGGGCTTATCGATGGATCCCAAAATTAGATCAGCAGACCCCAGCAGGCTCAGGAGTCTTAGCTAGGCTTGTTACCTTAATGAAATGCTAATTGCTGCTTCTGCAGACTGAAAAAGTGCCTTTGGTCCTGCAGCAGCTTCAGTTAAGCAGTGTTAATTGCCAAAGCTAATTATGTTGCTGTTGCTCCTAGATACTGGTTCAGGTTAGGTCTGTAAACAACAAACCCAGTAGCCAGTGCCCTTGATGCTTTCTGTGCACAGCAAGGCACAGAGCAGGTGCTTGGCAGGGAACAGGGGCTACATCCTGAGCTGATGCCACACACTCAGTACAGGACAGGACCAGGGAGGTGACAACCTCTAGACAAAAGACCTCACAGCAAGTCTTCTTGATAAAATTTTGAGGATTTGAGTCTTGAGAGAAAATACTGAAAAAAACAAAGCTGATCTTTCCTCAGTTCCATAGGTACAGGTTTTATTAATTTCTTTAACCAGCCATCCTAGAAAGGCCTCACATTTCTTCTGTGATGCAAGAAGGAGCTAACAGATTTGGGTTCCCCTTCCCAAGGGGAAAAAACCCTCCAAATACCTTTTTTCTTGTATATCCCACATCTGTTTCATTGGTGAAATCCCCAGCTGAAAAGGTGCATTATATCAACTAAACCACCAGAATTTTCTAAGATCTTTCTGAAAAACCATTAGGATAAAATATTTTCTGGTTAGAACAGCAGTGGATAATTGCTCCAAAGGGGTTTCACTTTGCCAGGCAGGCCCCTTGGAAACCACTGCTTGGGGACTGGAGGCAGAAGCAGCCCAGTGTCAGCAGCTGAGCTGCCATTGCAAAAACCAGGATGAACCTTCCCTGGGACACTCCCAGGGCAAACAGGAACAGCCTGGGAGAGCCACGAGAAAAATTCTCTTGAGTTAGGCCGTGCTGCTTTACTGCTCTCCTTGTGCTGGACAGGAGAAAACAAAGCAGGCAGTGCTATAGGCTGTTATTCTAGAAAGAAGTTTACAGAATCCTGCTTAGGGAACATGCAGTAAAACAGATTTTATCCCAGATCCAATTAACAGCTGAGTTACGGGACTCAAGTGAAATAAAGGGCAGTGAATCTCCCAGACTATTTACATGATTTATTAGAACACGGCTGTCTGCAGGAGCAGGCGGCTGCTTTATGTTTAATTTATGAGGACACGAGGGGGTAAAGGCTCAGTTACCAAGCTGTTGGGGGGTTCCTACCCTAGCAGTGCTAAAATTCTCCTACAACAAAGACACTAACAGGTCCCCTTGCTCCAGCACTGCTGGCTGTTCATGGCATGTCAGCCACAGCTTCCCGACTGGGCTTGGCAGAACTGCTGCTGGAAAAGCACCATTCATTTCCTCTCACTCCTTTCCAGGTTCCTCTGGAGCACAGAGCCAAAGCTCAAGACATCCAGAGAGAAAAAGTAGATGAGTTCCCAGCCTGGCAGCTGAACTAGCAGCAAGGGGCAATGCATGTAGAGGGAGTTTCTGTAACAAGCATGGAGAAGCTGGGACAGGAGTCTTCTCATCTCTGTTTCTGAAACTTCCCTTTCTAAGCATCTTTGGGGCCAGAAAAGGCTATTTGAGCTGACAGCCTTGGAAGAGCTCCACCATTTGATGTTTGTATGTTTGTAGAGGAAGCACAGAAGGATTTTCAGTGACAGATGAAATCTGCAGTCCTTCTAACACACCAGCTAAAGAGATTTTGCCTCTTGAAAGCCAAACTATAAGGTTTCTACTGGAGAGATGTTTGATACCAGGAAACCAAGTGTTGTGAGAAAATTTAAGTGTCCATAGTTTTCTCCCACTACAATCAGTATTCACATAAAATAGCTGCTTTCCCTGTCTTGCATAGCACTGCAGGAGTGAGACCAGCTGCTATTTCATTTTTCCCTTATTTTTCAGTAGTAGCTGATATACAGTGATAGGAAAATACAGCCACAAGTAACGTGACTTTCTCTAAGTGTCTGTTTTCAAGAAAAGTGTTTTTCTGTGTGTGGTGGGGTTTTTTTAACACTTCAATGGTGTTCTGAATAGCTGTTGAGAGGCTCCAATGCCACATTGTATCAATATCACAAAATTGGGTGCTCCTGAGGGAAGGAGCCTAATTAGGATTATTATTTATTGCTAGAGCAGCCTTAGATTTGGCAAGTCCTCTCCCAGCAAGACTGTGTTCACTCCTAGCATATGTTGTTTGGATCCATCATTTGAACTTAAAAGCTAAAGTACTTTTTCTCTAATGGGTAGAGATGCAAGCTCTCCTCCAAATCTCTCCAGGAGGTGGAAGGCTCTCCTGGGGGGTTGCCTTTTTCTGCTAAGTGTTTCTCTAATGGGCTTGGAGAGAAGCAGCACCGACACAGAGAGAAGGAGCAGAAATCAGCCTTACAGTTGCAATTTAAAGCTTCTGTCCCCAACCACCTTCTGTGTTCACCTCATCCACTCAGTCTGATCTTTCATAAGAAACCCCGGAACTCTCACGCTTGTTTGCAAAAACTGAGTTAAATAATATTCTAATTCCCATAAATACTGTAAAAATATTATTTGCAGAGAATAATCCATTAAAAATCAGGTTGCTACATTTAGTTTTCTACTGTCAGACAGAGAACCAGGCTGCTTGTAAGGTGAACTTCAAATGGGACGAAGTTTTAACAGAGTCATTTGTGCATCCTTCTCCCTAAGATGCAGCCACACAAGCATCCCCAGGCTTTGGTATTCCTGAGTGACTGCCAACACAGCTCTCAGGGGCACCTGAAACACCACAAAATAAGATACCTGAGCCCTGTGGGGAGTTCTAGGCAATTGCTGTCAAAGGTCTTGTGATTTCTTGTGTCCCAGTTTAGGGAGCTCAAGAGAAATAGCAGAAAACATGGTTTTAAATGAAGGGTGAGAAAAATATTACATTAATAAACCAGTAGTTAAGACTCTGTGACAGAAAGTGCTGTTTTTCCAACAATATTTCCTCCTGTTCCTAGGTGTGAGACAATAAACCCTGCACACTCATCTTAATAAAGGATCTGTCTTCCTTGGGAGTGCCAGGGACCGGCATGGTCTGCTCTTGCAGGAGCAGTTTGAGTTTCACTAGAAACCAGAAGACAGAATTCAGCCTCTCAGAAACACAGGGTCGTACTAAGAATTAAAACCAGGTCTCCCAAGCCACAGACAGTGCCAGCCCAATCCCCCTCCTGATTAGAAAGGGTCATTTTTCTCATCTCCCTCATTGACACTCACACCAGCAAGGGAGTTGATGCTTGCAAATTTAGCTAAAATCTTTCAACCACAGTTCCATGACACCAGTGCAAAGGCTGTTGCACACAGGTGCCAAAGAGAGCACTGTTAGAAATACGGAAGATTTTCAGGGTACAGCTCCCTCCCTTTGCAGCAGAGTTCAGGCAGGTTTTGTTGGAGCCACCTGGGATGCCCAGTCTCCAGGCAGGGCTCCCTGGGGTAGAAGCACTGTTGCTGCAGAGTGAGGACTCAGCAAGGAGCTCCTTTCCATCCTACCTGACCAAGGCTGCCAGCAGGGAAGCATTAGGGGCAAAATGTTCCCTCTGGCTCTTTTTCAAAAGCCTGGAATGGACACAGCCCATTTTATCATATTACTTTAGGAGGAAAACAGCAGTCAACCCAGACCAAGTTCTAGAAAAGTCAGTGCAACACTTCAGGGTTTCAGTTTTATCGAGTTATTTAAAGTTTGGCAGCCAAGTAGCAAGTGTGAACAAACAGCCATTAGCACTGTTGTTATTATTATTTACTGCCCTCAAGCATCCAGTACTGCAGGGGGGAGGAATAGGCTGGCACTTGTCCTCAGAAACCTGCAGCTTAGATTGAGTCATGGCAAAACAAGAGCTTCTATCTGCATCGCACCTCCCTCCCCTCCATTACACTCACCGTGAGCTCTGAGTTTGAGGACAGTGCTGTCACTGACAGTAATTAAAGCCATAACAAGAGGCACAGTCGGTGTCTTTGCGGGGCTGTGCTCAGGGCACGGTTGAACCTGGCTCAGCCCCTCCTGGCAGTTCCCTGTGTTTTGTGTCACAACAGGTCTGGTCAGCACATACCTGGGCAGTTACTGGGCTCAGACAAGTAGTGCCGTGAGCTGGCATGGTCTGATGACTTGTGATCACCACTCCAGACTTTAATAGTCACGTACAACTTTGATAACCAGCAATTGCTTGAGCAGCTCCTCTCCTTTCCCCACTCAGCCCCCAGGCACTCCCAGTTTGCTCCTGGGAGCTCGTGGCTCCTCTTCCCCATCAAGCTCCCCCCACCCCTGCTGACAAACCCATCTTTAAAAACTGTGTCAGCTGCGAGGATGCAGATGGTCGCATTTGCATCAAACAACTTTTAAATTATCATTCAAATTAAATTAAATTGAAAATGCAATGAGCTGTTCCTGTAGAACTCCAGCACACAAAGATGAGTTAATGAAGGTCACATTTGTAACCAGCGAGGAACATTTAAACTGTATCATGCCTAGCATGGGATGCCATTAGAATAACATGCCTTTCTAAATCAGGATAAATTACTCTAAAGGCCTTGTGCAGGATGACTCCCTGCTCCCAGAGCAGGCTGGTCTTTGGGCCCTCTGTAGTTCCAACAGGGAAGGGCTGTGCTGGGTGCAGCAGAGCACCAGCAAAACTTGTTGGCCATGAGTGAGAGGCCTCAGGCACCAGCCTGGGCCATGCAGGTCCTGCCTGCTCTCCTTGCCTGGATGCAGAGCCAGGCACACCTGGAAAGGCCTGCGGAGCTCAGCCAAGGGAGCTGATTGAAAGGTGCAGTCCCTGTGCCTCTGGTTGTAATTGCTTCATTTACACACACACGGAACTGGGTGTCTTTTGCCTTGCGTTGTGTTTGCAGCCATTGAAAAACTGCCCTGTAATGGTTTGGGCAACATCTGTCATCTTCATGGCTCCGTGTTGTCACAGGGATGTCACAGAAATGAGCCATACCCCGTTCTGTGTGCTGAGATGACAAATGTAACCTGTTTGGCTCCTTGTGAGGCTTCCCAGGGACCAGATCCTGCTCTGATGCCAGGCTGGGCTGCAGCAAAACACTGCTGGTCTCACTGGGTGAGAGCAGGAGCTGAGCCCTTGACCAAGTGCCCCAAGCCCAGGCAACCACAGAGCAACAACCCCAGCAAGCCAACACAAAGCAGAAATTTGTAGTTACTCTTCTTTCTCTCTCCTTTGCATGATCCTGCACCTTACCTACACCTGCTGCAGGCCCCACCACATGTTTCATTCCAGGAAAGGAAGTAGTATTTAGTATAGGGAAATAAATAGCAATAGTACATCCCAAATGCTCCTTAGCAACAGAGCTCTTGTTTTTACACGGCCTCTGCTCCACACTCAGGTGCAGTCAGATGCTGAGAGATCAGAGAAACCTGTGAAATGGAGAGTAATAATTGGCACAATTTTTGGTATCTGCAAAGGCTTAAGAGCTGTTGGTTCACTACAGTAGCAGCCTGCTGTCAGAGAGGAGCTAACACCTGCCATCAAATGGGGACTAAAGTGCTTTGCTTTAAATAGCTACTGAGGTTTTAGTTGCTTTGAAGTGACTGAGTGCATCCAAAATCTTAGAAAGCAACTGTTCTAAAATCCACCCATCCCCATTTCTGCCATTATAACAAAAGCAGTCAAGTCACAGCTGAATGCAGCTCATAACTCCTTGCAAGGAGAATCACCAGGTTCAGTTTCTGAGCTGAGGACAGTGGCTAAGTGGGTTGACCCTGTCTGCACAACATTGCTGAGAGGCAGCAGTGTGCCTTTGCTTACTCTGAGAAGAGCATTGCTCAGATGTTTTTTCCTAAATGCTCCTAACAGTTGTAAATCTGAGGAAAGCCCTTCTGATCTCTGTGGATGATGGTCTGATTTTTTTATCAGCACAGCTGAGAACAAAATCTGGACCTGAGTGTTCTACTCAAAGCAAACTTCTGTGTGATGACATCTGAGAAATTGCAACAACTGGAATTAAACTATTTTACATAATCCATTCATAAGACAGAGCTCATAAATAATAGTAGGAAAACAAAATGTCAGGCCAAACTGATTAAAAAAAAAAGGCTTGAAAGCTGCCTTACAAATGAGTGGCACAATAGCAGCTCAGCAGTGAATGGTGATTTACTCTCTGCTTTGTAAACCAATTTATTTATCAATAGCTGAAGTTCAGAGATTATGCAAAGTAACAAAGTCAAGGATATTTGACTAGGAGGAACGTGTCACCACTGCTGCCTATCTGGATTCAACAAAGGAATTTAAGGCTTTGTCTTCTTCCTGATAACTGCAGAACAGCTCTCTGTCTAAAGCCACAGCTTCCCTCTGGGCATGGGAGCAGACTTCCAGCTCCAGTTTCTGTGCCTCCTTCACCAGCTCTGGGGAGTTGAGTTAAATGGTCTTGGTCAAGGAGGTCAGAGTTTCCTGGTGCCTTTTGCCTTTATTAACTGCTGTGGTACATGACCAGCCTGTGGCTCGGACACAGCTCAGGTCCTAACCCTGGGAAACTCAGTGATGTTTCAGAAGAGATGAAGACTTCAAGTCTGGCCACTGAGTTCTCCTGCACAGCATCCAAGTGCAGCAGAGAGGAGCCTTTGCACTGTCAGTTCACGTTCTCCTCAGAATCTCCATGGGAAGGGAATTTTCCCTCTTTAGGTGTTCCATTAGAAACTGCTGATGCAGAATCCATCAAATGCATTAAAAGTCCATTAAGTCTGTAAGGCTTCTATTTGTTTTCCTGTGTTGTCTGAAGAACTTGGAAGGCCACAAGCTGTAATCTGCCTGTGGCAGATTATCCTGTGCTGGCTGGCTGTGTCCTCTGGCTGCAATATCCTGTGTGCAATACGGATGTGTGGCTTCAAGAGATGAGAGGACACAAGGCCTTTTCAATCTGCCTGGATGGCCAGGCCAGTGCCTTTGAACTGTGTCACACAAAAATGACAGCAGTGGGAGACAGACAGCAAATGAAGCCCAAGAAGTTTGGCCCGAAATAACCACATCATTTTGCATCAGAACAATTCTGTCTGAGATATTTGCTCTTTAGTCTGCTAGAAACTGTACATTCTTCCTAATAACTGCATCAACAGGTGACACTTTGCTCAAATTATAGCTACATCTTCATTAAAGTAAGCTGAAGAGGATGTTACTGAAAAATTCACGTAGGATAAATGTCCTGGAGCATTAAGAAACTTGTATTAATTCATCAATTTTAACTTACATGCAAAGGATAATTTCAGGCAACACCATGAAATAGTTATTTCTGAGATAAAACAAGGCACAACAATTCTGTGCAACCCAGGATGATCAGGGGATTTAGGCAGGGCAGACTGACTGGGACACAGGATTAATCTTTGCAAACTAAGGTCAAGCCAAGTGGGGAGTTTCAGCCAAAGCTTGTTCCAGCAAGTGACGTGCAGTGATTTTGCTGAATCCTCAGGACACCCTGTTGAGAACTGGTTATGTTGTATAAACATGCAGCATCTTGGAATGTTGCAGAGAGCAGGGATACACCTGGTATAGCACAGAGGTCAGAGCTGAGCATGTGAGACGCTCGTCTGGTTTGTTGCAGCCTCCTGGGAAATTTGTTTGGGTTTGGTTAACTTGACTTTTAAATGGAGGCATCCTACGGAAGGAAACTTCCCTGAATGACAAGTCTGATGTAGTTAAACAAAACCATTTTTGAAATGCAGAACTCCAAACGTGATTAAAATGCAGGTTTTCCAATGTATATTTCATCAAGACTAACCATAAGCAATCCTTTTAAAGTATTTCCTTTGATGGCTGACTGTTTATTTGGATTCAGTGAATGCAGGTTTGGTGAAAGAGGGTGTCAAACAGGTCAAGAGGCGAGACGGACACTGTGCTCTGGAAATTCAAGCCTTTATTATCTGGTCTCCATGGGATTTCCTTTCCTACACGGAAAAATGTGTGGTAATGCCATAGCAACAACAAAGGAACAAACATAGCAAGACATGTCTCTGCTGTTTAAGGCTTAGTAGACTGGATTTTGTAAATGACTGCATTTCCAGAACAGTTATTTTGCTTAGAGTACTATAAACAATGAGAAGCTGAACTAAAGGCACAAGAAATAAAGATGAACAGCTTTCCATCTTCTCCTTGAGGATTTTGTCTGTAAGGCAAAAGGAGCCTTATAAATATTAAGGACGAGTTGAAAAATCCTCATTTTAATTTTAAACCGATTCCTCTTCCTCATCTCATACCACACTTATAAAGGAATCATCCTTAAGCCCCACGATAAACTCCTCACCCTGTGTGGGTAAGCACAGACGTCTGCAACTGCACGTATTCTCTGCCAGCCAGTTCCCACAGACAAAATCTGCTGCCTGCTCACTAGGCAGAGGGACTTTGCTGAAGGATTCAGGGGTTAAACGGCCCTTGGGGAACTGGGATGTCTGTGGAGATTCACAAAATGGGAAGAGAGCAGCACTTTAAGGCTGGGCAGCTCCTGGCATGGAGGTCCTGCTCCCAGATGGTCATGCTCCCTTGTCCTGTGTGCCAGCAGGATACAGAGCAAGGCATAATCCATTTTTTTCCCTATGGATTTGCTCTGGTATGCCACAGGAATGCATGGCTTGCCACCAGCTCTCTTAAAGCCACTTGCAAACAGTAGATCAAAATGATTTATCAAAATCAGTTTATAATCGCGACACTGATCTGTCAGTCAGCAGCCCCAGAGGAAAGTTTTTGCAGCCCTCCCAGACCCTTTAAGATCCTTGACATGAAATGCAAGGCTTCCTGGGCAGCCTCCTGACCTTTCTTGTAACCTTCCTCTCACAAACCATTATTCTTCACACAGCGGGCCCTGACAGCAGAGCCCATCAGCACCTGTCACAGAAGGGGTCTCAGCTAAAAACTCACAGTCTGCCTGTCGTATTTCAAACCTGCTCTTTATCAGAGGAGACCAAAGTCATGCCAAGAAAAGATCTAAGAAGGTGTGTGTAAGAAGGAAAAAAATCCCTCCAGTTTTCAGGACGAATGGGTAACTATAATTACATTTCATGGTTACCCTGTTTTTGCTGGAGTAGATCTCAGCCTGGGTTGCAGTGCCTTCATTTGCAAATCTATTTTCCATGCCCATCACAGGCTCTAAGAACCAGTACCTCTGACCTCAAGATCTGCCTGCTTACCCACTATTATCCTGCCTCTGATTTCACTATGAGTGTCTTTAAAAAGAGTGGCCAAAGTTGGGCAGTATCCAGAGCCCACCAAAAAACCTAATGGGGAGAGGTCCCAACATGCCTCAATAATTAACATGAGCACATGACTGACAAACTCACTGATAGGGCTTCATCCAAAAAGCTCCTTCATAAATAAGAACTGCTCTAATTATATGAATTCTCTAATAGTTCAATGCATGTTGAAATCATTTCAGTAGGCATAAAAAGACGTATGGTGCGATTAACACTTAAACAGATTGGAAACATCTGGCTTTGGAAAGTGGATTGGTTAGACAGCAGCTTTTGCAGGGCTTTGCAGAGTTATTTTCCCCTTTGGATTAATCTGCTCGACTACAGAATAAGTATTTTTCTGACCTGCCAGCAGAGACAATATTAATAGTTTCTAATTCTTTAGTCAGCAGAACAATAAGGCAAATGCATGCTTGGGATTGGATGGAGGGGAGTCTTTATGATCCTCCAGCATCCCTTTAAATTCTCCTTCTGTCACTTGCAACAAAACAGGCACTTTTTGGTATGGAAAACACATGGCACACAAAGAAAAAGGAAAAATAAGCCTGCCACCTTTAAAGGCAGAACTGCACTCAGATTTATGGGGTTGTGGCTAACAGCTGATATCTTTTTATGGGTGATTGGAAAAAAGAAAATGTATTTCATATACCATTATGTACTATTACACAATGGTTAGTCATCTCAAAGAGGTATTAGATGGACTTTTTTTTTCATTAAAATGTCATTAACAAATGAAATGGGTGGGAGGAGCCATTGGCTTGGTAGTGGTAAATGACCTGATCACAGGTGAGTAATAATAATTGTGCATCAGCAATGATCAGTGCCAACTTGACAGATAGCTCAGATTTGACTGGTAATATTTGGCATCGAACCTCATTTCTATGCACCCAGCTTCCTGCCTTCTATCTTTATCACCCAGTGCATTTTCTTTTCTGAGAGCAGGCTGATTGCTACTAATCTTCCAGCCTGTAACCTAATGCTCTCTCTTTAAATGAAGTCCCCATATTGTTGATAAAGAGTCATTGTGTTCGCTTATCTCCCTCCTCTCCAGAAGTGATAGCAGTAAATCTGACTTCTCAATTAACCTGTGCTGAATTAGAATCTTTGTGATCAAATTGGTTGATGTCATTTTTTTTTTTAAATCTGGACTGCTTGAAACTCAGTGGGATTTAGGATTTGTGAATCTCACCAGAGCCTCTTTCTGTGTGTCAGATTGCTGTGGTGTACATAGATGAGAAGCCATTTTCCTGTCATTCTTACAAATTGCTTCTCTTCCTGAAATTTTCGAAGGAGGAATGAATGTGGCATTGTGTTGCAGGGAAAGCAACAGAAATGAGATCATTTACACCATGGAAAAATAATGGATGTTTCACAGATGTAGCAAGCAAAGGGGAGTATGGCACAGATCTGTCTGTGAGACAGGAGCCAGACCCTCTACAAATTCATTAAAATTATTATTTTAAATGTATTTTCCTGGGATGCAATGTTATACATTGGCATGTGAGAATGAAGATGTTCAAAACTCAGTATATTTATGTCATCTGTATATTTTCCAGAACGTTCTTTTCAGATGAAAGTAATCTGTGGCTCACAGATGCCACATCCCATATGGGAATCTCATCAAATGTTGGGGAAAAAATTGAATGAGTCAAGAGAGGCAAGAATTTCCAACCAAGCCAGGGGAAGAGGCTCATGGGCTGCTGGGCTGGGAGCACATCCAGCTCTCCAGCCTTGACACAGCACCATCAGCCTGGGCTTTGCTTTGCTCTGCTCTGCTCCACAGGGGATCTCTGGTGTAGGGACATCCTTCTGCTCCCATGGCAGCTTTAGAAAGCCTGGTGTTAGACACCGTCTTCCCTGAATGTCTCAGAGTTAAAGTAGGGCTTAACCTGGCTTGCTCAAATTCCTTGGCATTTGACATAGATAAACCTAGTTTAATTACGGAATGTTTAATTAGAGACTGTATCTAAGATCATCAAAACGTCTCCTACTTTAAAAAGCACGTAAATTTCATTAAAATATGGATACCTAAGAAAAGAGATTTAGAGGCTAAATGGAAGCCCTGTCATTACTGCTTCATTTCCTCGCTGCTGTTTGAGTTTTGACGGGAAGGGCACTGGCAGAGGAGCCTGCTCTGATTAATACAGTTCCATTTAAGACTTCACCTATAATTATCCCCTGTAGGAACAAAAGGACCTGGCCAGGTTTAAATCAGCATGCCCCAGATATCTCCTTTATTCACTATGTAGATACTTCAAATATTTTTCTTGTTCAAACAGGGATGTGTAGCTGTAGTTCATAAAGACTGTGTTTGTCTGGCACAAGAAAGCCTGCACTGACACACAGAGAGGCTGGTACAGATCAAATTTTCCATCTCTCCGCTACAGATTAAAGCACAAACCAAAGCTAATGCCATAAAATAAAACTGGCACAATGCAAAAGTTGTGCCAGAGTACACACTTGCACTGGCTCCCATATGCTGGTTGATGTCAAAAACTCCAGTTTTACACTGGAGTTTGTGTAAAAGTGCACACTTTTACTAAGAATACTCCTTTGCTGAAGATTTCAACAAATGTTTTCTCTTTCCATCCAATATTTATGTTTTCCTTGTTAGATTCTGTTTAAATTCCCATTATTTCAGGACCATCTTGTAATGTTTTCGCAGTATTTCAAAGCACCTCCCAGCTGAAAGACATTAAGGTAATCTATGATACTATAAATAAGAGGCTTTTTTAAGAAAGTCCTTGAGTCATTTTGTGTAATGACAGCAGGGCTCATTAAACAGCTGCATCTCCTGCACAGACTGGGGACGTTTGCAGTGCCTGCAGTTTGTGACAGCCCCCAACGTGACCCCTGGGAGCATGGCAGGAACAGAGCTGGGGGCTGTAAATTGGATTGCAAAAGGAGCAGAGTGTCGAAGAGCAGCCCAGGAGTGCCTGGGGTTCTCCTCCCTTCCTCAGCTCCTGCTGCCCCGCTGTGCTCAGCTGGGTGGCATTGTCCTGGGCATGGCAGCCACGTGCACTTTTCCTAAAGGAAATCCCACAGCTGTTTTGTCCAGAGTCTCCCAAGCAGTGTTGGTGGGTCAGCACCTTTCACATGGGCACACTTAGCTCTGTGTTTCAGCTCTGCTGGTTTGAGGAATTTATCTCACCTGGGTATCAGGACCAGGGAGATCAGCCTTCCTTTGAAGGGCTCTTTCCTCCTCCTGCTGGGATGCCCACGGCGGAGGGAACCCCACAGAGCAGTTCAAGCTGCTGCAAGTTTGACTCTTTATGCTACAGAGGCAAAACATTCCAGTGAATACATCCAGGCACACTGGGGTTTGATTAGAACTTTGTAATTTGCCACTGAACAACGTGGAGTGTGAATTTGTCTGCAAGTCATTTCACAAGGTCCAAGGGGTTATATCCTCCATGAGTCGCTGAACACAGGTGAACTTTTATAAAATATTGTCCCTTCAGCCCTTCACCATGTGTGTACAGAATACCAAGCTTCCAGGCTGCTGAATTAAAGCTGTAAATTTGAGCTGTCAAAGCCAGAAGATGTTGGACCAGGCAGCAGGTACCTTTATGACATTTCCTTATTACAAGCACTGAGATGCAATTGTTCATGGAGGGCATTAAATCAAATTGTGGACGGAAGCTGTGACAGAAACCCCCCAGGTTCCTGCCTTACTGCAGGCACTGCAAAGTACTCACAATTAACCTGCGTGGCTGGAGAGCTGCAGAGTGGAGATGCTTTTTTTTTGGATGAATTTTGCCATCCCAAATTTAACTGTGCACTGTGACACAAACCAGTTGCAATTACCTTAATGAACTAAAGCCTGTGGAGCAGCTATTCCATCAGGCTTTCAGGACAGCATCTGCTGCACTGCCCTGTTGGCAGAGGTGCTCCACTGAGCTGCATCCTCCCAAAATGGCATCAAGGCTTGGAGGAGCAAGAGACACAGGAAAAAGAATGGATTGATAAAATTAATGATGCTAGAAGGGTACCCCTGTGCTGAGCAGGTTATATGGCTGTTGGTTGTATCTTACATGACCTGCAGTAGATCAGCAGGTGCAGTGACACAGGAGCTCACCTGTCTGTACTGAGTGAAAGGTTTGGGGTGGACACGTCCCTGGGGACAGCAGAGGTAAACACAGAGCTGTCAGACTCATTCAGCCAGGCCATGGCTTCCCATCAGAGCAGTTTACTTGGGCTTTGTTGTTAATTGTTTCACTCATTGCTTCTTTGTAGTCCATCAAATTTAATTCTGTCCGTGGATCCAGTAATTACACGATCCTGTTTTTATGCAGGGCTAATAGACCACCTAAGGCTTTGTGTAAATTAGTTAATGTTTCCTCCTGAAAAGCTGCTGTTTGTCCTGTGTTGTGGTGGCAGGTGCAAAATGTTCCTTGCAAAAGCATATGGAGAATCACTGAAGTACAGCGAATGCTTATGGGCTTTCCAAGGACAGGGTTAAAGGATAATGTTCTTTATGACATATATGAGCACAGGGTTTATTTTATATTTCTTCTGTAGCCTGAAATGCCTTAAAATTGCTGCTGAGAAAGCAGATACCTCAGAGGAAAAATATTCTTATAAGGGACATGGAGGCAAAATAATAATTTCAGGAGGTACTTAAGCCAAATGGGAATGGTGACAGTGAGCAAACAGCCTAAAAGGAGCATGGAACATTGTCTGGTTTGCACTGAAACACAAACTTGTGGAGCAAAGTTTTTAGGCTGGCTGCATAAAAATTAAGGATCCTGTAGGGAAAGATAAACTGTTGTGATAAACTGGTGTTGTCAAATATTAATATGCTAGTCACACTGCAAGAAAATTGTGGTTCTTTGTAGGTATCTGGGGCTACAACCTGGCCTAATGAGGTCGCAGGCAACATTTCTGTTGACTCAATACGTGCAGGATTTCATTCTAATTCTTTAACTGTTTTTATTTCCTGTAAATAATCCCGCCTAGAGCTGAGGAACATTTTTAAGTGAGGGCTTATTCCTCAGTGTTTAACTATAATACATTAATAAATCAGTAGCCAAACTAAATAACTACTGGTTTTTGATTATATTTCAGCCTTCTCATTTATTTCTGGTTTTCCTCTTTCTCATGTCATGAAGAAAACAAGTCCAAAATCCACATTTTCTGGCAATTTTGAGATGCCCATAAGAAGGGTAACAGATACTCAGTTCTCCACCAAGCAATCCCTGCTGTGTGTTCAGGCAGTGGCGGAGGCAAAAGCACAGCATTAGTTCAGCTTTGGTTCCCTTCCCTTTCTGCTGATCCCATGAAATTGAAAAAGCAAGTGGAAAAATATCAAGAGATCCCATCACATTTTCTCCAGTTTAAAGTACTAACTATCATGTTATGCAAAAGCCTGAGGTAAGCCTCAAAGCTGGATCTCTTACATGGCAATTTCCTTGAAGAGTTGTTGGATCACATTTTTGTAAGGGTTTCTTCTACACATGAGTATTTTATTGCATCTGTTTATCCCAGTAACCTGGAATTCATTTATCTGACAAAGACATTTCCACGAGTGAGCTTCCAAGCACACAGAGAAAAACACGACACATCTGCTTTTAGTTTGTCCTTTCTGTGGCTAATTTAAAAATGAACACCAAGAGAAATACGTGTCAGGCACAGAGCATTCACCTCATTACTACCAAGCTTCCAACTCAAAATATAAAATAAAATCTGAAATAAAGATTTCAAATGCCACACTGCAAACTTCTAGGTGGCAACAACTGTGCCAAACCACAGCTTTATACAGCTCTGATGGAGTGGAGGAAGGATTGCAATAGGTGGGTAGTAAAAAGACAGGCAGGGATTTAGATCAGCTGGTGAAAACCCCTTTAAATCTTCTAAATTGTTCCCAAATCTCTTGCACAGTGATCAGATACAGCAGCTGAGGCCTCGTGTCCTCCCCTGAATGGGATATCTAAGCAAGCAGCAGGGATGCCTTAGTTCGGGAGCTCAATGCATTCAGTCTCTAAAATGGATGTGAGGTCTCTTTCTGCCTTTGTCAGACAAAACCCTAATGGAACTGGGACCAAGAACAAGTGCTGTTGTGTCCTGTGCTGTGATGACATGGGGGTTTTTTCTTAGAGGGAAAATGAGTTAAATGAATGGAAACTTTTGGCCCCTGATGGCTGTTGTGTGCACTTAGGGTTCATCATTTGCCCTGCCTAGATGCACATCACTTCTGCCAGAACAAATGAGTATTTCCCTGATTAATCAGGAGCCCTCAGGGAACTGCTCTTTCTGTACATATATTATGATCATTAAGGAGCCTGACTATCCTGTGCTTGTTGCAGGATGTGGGAAATGCAAAGCGAATTGTGCAAACTACTCTCTGTTTATTGGACACATTTCTCTGTATCTCTTTCAGTAATGGTATAATTCAGTGTCCTGAGATGACAAATGATGTATTTAAGTTCATTTTCCTGTGCTGCCCCATGAATATTATTAACTCAAATATTTAAATGCAGGAAGATGGAAATGCTGTGGGGTTTTTTTGTCAGTGCTGAAGGAAGCCCCTGTCACGGGGCCTGCCCAGGGGTTGTCTCACTGCTGTGCGTGGGGTTGGCAGTCTCAGCCTGGGGCAAGGGGGGTCCCAGCTCTCAGCAGGGTGGGGAGGAGCTGGGCAGGCACAGCTGAGCAGGGCTGGCTGCTGGAGTCACACAAACCCAGCTGCAGGGCTGGCACTCCTCCCAGAGCATCCTCACACCCCCATGGTTTGGACTGAGCAGCAGCACAGGGGCAGGACAGAGGACAGAGCCCTTTACTCTGTTTGAAAGCACACCTTTCACTCTGCAAACAAATTACTGCTTAAATCACATCTGACAGGCTCCAGAGTGATTGCTGTGGGAGCAGTGCCTGAGTTTAGGAGGCAGGCATGCCTGTGTGTTCACCTGACAACCAGGGGGCTCGTCCCACCCACACAAGTGTCTCACCATTGTATGGTACTGGACACCTAATTAAACAGCAAATTAACATTAATAAGGTCTCCTTTCTACTGGCACAACCACCTCATTCTGGTACTGCATAAGGCTTGTGGAAGGCTTTCCACTGATGCTTTTCTCACATGAAAGAGAATTTTTTCTGGTATTGTCCTCTGCTGGGCCTGTATTGATTTCTTTTTGAAGTTGAAAATATGTGATGCAGTGCTCTTGAAAAATTATAAAAACAAATAATCCTGGAGCCCAACATAATAGGTAGTCTTTCAAATGCTGGCTAAAGCCTGTGTGAAAGAAGAGAGAAATACACATTTTTTGATTACAAGACCTGAGCTTAGAAATTGGCTTCACTTCCCTGACCCCCTGGACTGGAGGGCAGTGCTTTTCTGGCAGTCTCACAAGTTAACAAGGTCATCTGCACTCCCAGAAGAAACTCAGAATTCATATCTGGAGTTTCAGCAGATAAAAAAGAGAAGAA
Organism: Machaerirhynchus nigripectus; assembly: GCA_013397975.1. Lineage (NCBI taxonomy): Eukaryota > Metazoa > Chordata > Aves > Passeriformes > Dicruridae > Machaerirhynchus > Machaerirhynchus nigripectus. The sequence goes on along the minus strand of VZRQ01002808.1, from coordinate 572,017 downwards.
AGAGATACTGATTTGCAGTTATTTACATAAAAATACATTCAGGGAAATATTGGGATCTTATCGCTATGGTTGGGGTCTTAAGTAGTTCATTTATTAAAGAAGTTCAATGTTTATTTAAGCATTTCAGCTTAAAAAAGAAAATCTAGAAAATAAATGAAGTTCAATGTCAAAAAGTCCACAGCAGAGCTATTCTTGTATTAATAAAACAATGGGAATAATACAGCTGTCCTTGAGAGTAACTCTTTCTTACAGAGATAAGGTGGTGATTAATGGGAAATTTGTTCTTGCCAGAGGTGGCTTTCAACAGTAAGTAAATAAATAGTATGGTCCCATTCTTGCAGTCTACCTACCATAAATATTATTAATCTAGTAATAGGAAGCTGTATTACTGCTGGCCATTCAGAGGTTAAGATTCTGAAAACACCCTTGCCCCTAAGGTTATTTTGTTGATTATGTCATTTACTATGATGCCACAGGACAAACAAATGGCATGGCAACCAATTCAATTCAGTTTTAAAATAATTTCCAGAATAGAATGCTTATTTCTGACTGTGCCACTGCACCTGGTCAAAATCAGCTAAAAATCTTAGCCTCCAGGAATGGAACAGCCTTTATGAAGCTGGATTTTAAACCTGAGGGAGTGCTGGAGCAAATTAATATGGGTTATGTCCAGTGGCACATGTGCTGCAGCAGCTGGACTCCCCCTAAGCACTCAGTGGGAAGCAGGACATTGCCAAAAGGCACCAACCTCCTGCAGTTCTCCTTAGCCTGAAGTTACTTGCACAAGAGACAGAGGATTTCTAAAGCAACCCTAATCAGAGATAGGGAAAAACCCTCATCCACATAGACATTCAATGGTCCCCATGGTTTATTTATGGATTTTGGATTTCATGGGCCAAATTTATTAACTAAGTTATTCTGTCAAGAAATATAAATTATGATCATTTGTTAGCTGCACTTCTTGAATAATTGTATCAAAGTATAATAAAATTATTGAAGGGATTTATTAACCTGATGAAGTAACTCATTAAATCCTTCAAATGCATTAATGAAGGAGGAAGTGTGGGCCTTTTGGTATAATTGGAAATGGGAAATTGTGCAGCTGGGCCAACCTGATAAGATGGATCAGATATCCCAAAACACTTTCATTTAGCAGGTAATTTGGGACATTTCTATCACTACTCTGGATTTCCACATGATTTTTCTAACCTAGGTAGCTCTGCCTCAGAACTCAACTATTTTTTTTTGTTTTACTACTTTCTTCCAGCAGCTTTGAACTAAATCAGCCTCTTGTGTGAGACATGGCTGGGGTCCTTTAAGTTAGAACAGTCTGCTGCTAAGTGAGGGTGGCTGGACCAGCACAACCAGCCCAGGACAGTTTTGACCACAGGTTTTAAGAGGCCACAATCCTCAAAGTTGCTGTGTAAGACTTGGCTAAGGAACACAGGGGTCAAACATGGCTGAAGTGAAAATATCAGATGTGCTGTGCTGATTCATTTGCACAAACAGCCATCAGCAACAGCAAACCCTGCTCAGGGAAAAAGGAAGGTGGATGTTAGAAAGAGGGTGGGAGAGGATGGATCAGAGTGCCACATGCACCTGAGGATCAGCCCTGGGATCACCTGCTGCGTTTCCAGGCAGCTTTCAGTGAAGTAGCAGTTGCTATCTCATCTTCCATCTGCAGAGAGCACCTGGTTCAAGCCAGAGCTGATTCCATTATAATGTTTTTAAAACCACTGAATGAGTACACCTGCACTGTTCCAGTGAGCAGCATTAAAGAGCTTCCAAGCACTCAGGAAGCATCCCTGCTGGAGGTGCTGCTATAACCCACTTCAGCAGGACAGGGTCTATACATGGCTACAGCTGTGTGGCACCTGGGCTGTGAGAGAGGGGAGCTCTGGAGCAGACAATTATTCCCAACATTACTCGTGGTGTGGCTGATTTATGGTGGGCTGGAATCAGCAGCGTGAAATGAGGGTTGTTACAGAACTGTTCTCTATGATCAGGTGGTGGCACGTGAGCTTCTGCTGACTGATGACATTCACAGGACTAGGACATCTGAGAAACAGAAAACTCTGCTTTCAACCCCCTGTCAAGCAGTTTTTATGAGGAGATTTAAAAACATGCAATTTGTGTCTTCCTGGTAGTTCCTGTGCCCTGGGAAAACTGAAGCTGGTCTTTGTAGCTTAAATCAATTAGGAGAAGGATGTAGGGTGTCTTTTTTGTTTTAGGCACGTATTTTTCAGGGTTGCATTCCAGATAAAATGCTGTTGTGTCAGGGATTCTAATCACCTTTCAGCCATATATGTAAAATACATGTCTCTGAAAGAGGTAATGAATGTGATATCCCTGAGGCTTGGAGACTGCTGGGATGTGAAGTGCAGCTGTAATGATGTGAGACGTGGGCATTATTCTCAGACCTCCCACCACCACTGCCTCGGCTGCCAGTGTGCGAGACAAGGTAGAGAATGGGCAAAGTCAAAATAAATTCACTCTACAACACTTTACAATAAGGTCACCTCTGGTGGAAGGCTGGTATTTAATGGCCACCAGCTTCATTATAAATCTGTTTTCATCAGCGTCTGCTCTGCTTAAATTGTGAGTCTTGGGAGAGGTGAAAAGATTGATTTAAAACAGACCTGTGGGCTGAGCAGGTGGGGAGGAGAAGGGAGCAAATGTGTCATGTCGAATCATGACATTTCAGGTGATCTACACCTCACTGCCTGTCTTTTGGACCTCAGCCCCTGTTCTGAATAGCTATTTAAGAACTTGGATTTGACAGGCAGAGCAGGAGCCAAGACCTGCTGCAGGCTGGGCAGCATCTCCCCTTCCCAGGTGAGCTGGCTCCAAAGGAAAGACAATAAAAACGTGTCTGTTCCCTCACTCCTTCCAGTTGCACAGGGACCCAGGCTGACACTGTTTCTTTTGCTAGGGAATGCATCAGATGGTAGGTGGAAGCTGCTCTTGTTCTCGGCCAAAAGATCACAAGAAAAAGCATTAATTTAAATTTTCAGTCATCAGTTTCATTCCCTGCTTGTGCTGAAGAACATAGCAGTTTTGGCAAGGATAGGTTAATTAAGAAGAGAAGCAAAGCGATTGCCACCCTTATTTCTATTTGTAGAAATGGAGTTGCACAGCTAACCAATGTGCATTGCTTAGAAAATGTGTACCATGTTATGTTTACCTAAAATAGAACAACTGAAATATGCACTTTTTATTAGCACTTCTTAACTGTTGAATAAAATGTGACACAAAGATAAGGGAATACAGGCACATTACAGGCACGATACATTCTGAACATGCTGCTCTCAGCTAAAGAATTCAACACTTAAATATGTCAATATTATCTTATTAGTCTGCTTCTGTGTTTGCTGCTCTGAGAGAGATGAAGTGAGCATGACTTAAATAATTTTAAAAAATAGAAAATCTATGTAATTATTGAAGCAGTATAAAAGAGGAAAATCATAATGGTTTCCAAATGAGAGTGCATCTGACAGTCCCCATTTCTTAGCTCTCTGACTCTTGTAAAATTTTGTGTAACACACTGCTATTTTGAGAAACATTAGCTCGTCTCTCTTTTACAGTCTGCTAAAGAGGCTGTGTTTCTCCTAACCTTGCAGATGACAAAATGCACTCCTTCTCCATAGTCTACACAGTGCTAGATCATTTCAGGATTTTTGAGTAAATGACCTGCAACTCTATAACGGTATGATTAGGCCCATAGATTACCAGATTATAGCTATAAATCTTCACCATAGCTACCACTCACTTGGCAGAAATAGTCAAGTTTCATCATTTGTTCTCATGTAGAAAACATGCTGTGAAATGCAGCCTCAAAGGTCACCGGGATGGCATTTCCTTTTGTGGCCCTTAATAAACTTGCAGCTAATGCAGTAATTACCAAGCCCAATTACCTCTGTGATGGCTTCGGAGAATTTCTTTTCCAAGGTATGGATAGTCAGATTCCACTCCCTTCAGTTAGCAACTGAGATAGATTCAGCTATTCCTACAATTGTTAGACATTTCTGAAACAGGCTGTTTGTAGAATGAGGGAGTTGTGCCAGCAGAACCTGAGTGGGGTATTTTAGTGGCACTAAAAAGATCTGTGTGGAAAAGGTGCACGGTCACCCTTATTTCAGTGCTAGCTTTATTTAAAATAGCGAGTTCCTACCCTACCTCAGTTAAATCAAAATAAAATAAACTGAAATGGAAAACATTGCCCAGCTTTTGATATACACATATTTCCCCATAATTCTGCCTATATGTACACATATAAAAATACAACCTACTATATCTGATGCAATTCCTTAGCTTGTGAGCTGGAGTCACAGACTCAGCATTTCTTTAAACACAGAGTTTGGAGACATTGTACAAATGAATCCATTCCCTTTGTTAGCTACAAAGGGGTTTGACAAGCTACATAGCTCTCGTTATAACTACATTTATATTACAGCTGCTAAGTGCTAACTTGTGAGTTGCACCATTTAGAAAACCCAGAAAAGGAACTGCTATAATCTACTTCTTTGGCACCAGTCCAGCACTGATAGAAGCTCCTCAAATCACAACATGTTTGACTGAAATGACGCCAGTGGAATAATTCTTTACAAAGAAGAAGCTAAACTGTGATATGTTAGAAGTGGCTGTGCCATTATTAGGAGTTCCAGCTCTTTATTCAGTTACAAAGGAAGGCAGCTACATCTTTATACCAAGCATATGGGCATTATTATCCCTTTTCCTTGCTCTTCCTTTTGGTTTCCTTGGAGGGAATAATTGCTAGGGCTGCTTCCAAGAGTTTGAACTCCAGGTACCTGACATGCACCTGCCACGAGTTCAGCAGAGCAGAATGGCATTTAGTGTCCCTGTTTGCCTCATCCTCCAAAGTTCGGCTGTCATAACAGTAGGATTTTGTCTGGTTTCTTTTTCATCTTTGAGAGGTCACTTTCCTGGTTATTTTACAGTCACTTTACTGTTTATTTTACTTAGGTGTAATAGGCATTTAAAACGCTGACTGCTGATTTTAGATATATTTCAGCTCTCCCCAAATTAGTCTGGGTAATTCCTCCTTTCCTGAAGTAGTCAAAAGGAAATCACTCATTTTCAGATAAGCCCAAAATTCCATCTTGTTTCTATTTGTACACTGATGTGCAGCTATTACTAACAAAAACCTTGGATCTTATTTAGCACTATCTTCAAGAGATAGATATGGAAGAGATATACAGGTACCTCCTTTTTGTACAAGGGAATTTGTCCAAAATACCCCAAATGTAGAAACCCTTCAGGCATGCTACAAAAATATTTGCTTGGGAAGAGTGCTGGGAAGGATTGAGTGCAGGCCAGCCAGGGCAGTAGCACAGGAGGTGAGTTTTTGAAAGATGTCTGGCTGTGTTACTGGCTGCCAGGTTTTCCCTGTTACCTGTATTTCTGGCTTGGTGTTAAGCTGTCTGTGGCTTTGGATCAGCACCTGCTTTCTCATTTAAAATGATGTAAGTAAAATCACATAAACATAAAAAAAGCTGGAGAGGAGCTAATAAAATTATTAGGTTAATAAAATGTATGAACCTGAGAGGACATGTGTTATTGCAAGTCAACTGATTGTGCGTCTGAAGAACTGCCAGCTTTAATAAGGGAGGTAATGGATTATATGTAAGAGGAAACTTCTTGATGAGTGAAAATTGCTTTGGTAGATTAAGCTCCGTCAATAAAAATCTTCCAAGAAGACATAAGACTGTGATAATCTGTAATAGGGTTGGAATAATACCCTTGCTTGCCTATGAATCAGCCCTAATTCCAATGATTGTCTGATAGGTCCCACAAGCTTGCAATTAATCCATCATTGTCACAAGTATCAGGAAAATAATACACTCCTAAAGTAAGCAAATTAAATTTCTAAGACAAACCAATCTTCTTACAGCAGGTAATTTCAGGAAGGAAATTCATGCACACAGCATATTTCACTGCTACACATCACCTAAACATATTAACAAACACAATAAAATAAAACAGCTTTTTTTGTTCTCTGTGTTTGTGAGCCACCTTTGGATTTCCATCCATTTCAATATTAGTATGGAAGGTAACCTCAGCCCAGTTTAAACACTCCTGCTTCACAATACAGAAAACTATTCAACTATTGTGTTTCAGATGTTGCAAACTCCACCAGCCTTGCCAAAAAGTGGAATGGAAATAGCCTTTTTCTGTCATGGTATCTAAGAGTGTTGTACACTGGTGCCCTCTGCACACACTCCAGAGAACTGCATTGCTTTGCTTTGGTTTAAAATCAACTTGAAAATGGTGTGATAGATTTAAATAATTAAACAGTTGTACAGGAGCTTTATGAAATGAATAAACCATTGCAATGACAAAGAGTTATATATTATTAATTTTAAAATAGCAGAAAATGCTATTTGCCCCAACTAGAAGTGTCATTGATTCAGTATTTTCACCAACAATTTAAAATTTGTTTCTACAAAAAGCCCTCTTTTCCCTAAAAAGAAGTGTCCTCCTTTCAAATAATACCTTATTCCTATTAAAGTTATGTTATTTAGAAACCAACCAGTTAAAAACCTACTTTTAAAAAATAAAACCAGGCCTTGGCTAGCAAACCCTTCAGAGGAGAAACTGCCATTTACCATCTGGCTGAAGGACACCAGGGAAGCAAAGAGTATGAGGGTGAGACTGGAACTGTTTGGGATCAGAAAGCAGAAATAAAATATAGCTTACTGTTGAACCAACATGCTTGGCCTTGTGTCTGGGCTGCCATCAGCAGTGGCCGTGAGTTACTGCAGAGGACTCAGGAGGGGAGGACCCAGCAATAACAAACACCTGTGTGGCACAAAATAAACAAAACAAAAAAAAGCACTTTTTTAGCAAGACCTAATAGCTGATGGGAGATTAATCAAATGATCAAACCATGTTAAAAAAGAACTCATTATGCATTTTACCAGCAAGTCCCCTCACACTCCAGAGGCTTCATGCTGCAGAAGACCCAAATATGTTGTCTGGCCTTATCACCTTGTGTGACAGCAGGATTACACCACACAGAACGGTGAGATGCACTCGCTGCTGTATTCTGACACCTTTTGAAGTGATGTTTGTTGTTGGAAAGCCGTGCAGAGGCGTAAGTGTTACACGAGGAGCCTAAATGGAGCCCCACTGTTACTTTGTGTGCTGTCCCAGCTCGCTGTGCTGCTGACAGACAGCACCATTAAGCAGTCATTAGCACCATGCCTGAAAGCTTGGCTTCTGCGGATAATAAAGGGGCTATTCAATATTTGGAGCCTTTGTAAGAAAGAGGGCACCTAAATGAGAATAATAAGGTCATTCCATGACATGCCTTAGGATATGAAACCATGGGTAACTTTTTAGCCCTTTTGATATGTGAACACATACATTCAGCTGTGACAGATTATTTCTAGCCTTGGAAAAAAATAAAGCTGCTTCCATTAAATCACACCATGCAACATCAGCACCAAATGGTAATCAAAACACTGTAAAACACAGCCTTCAAAACAATTCTGTGTAACCCAATCAAAAAGAAAACATATATGGAACAGATATGTGAAACAGAGCAAGGGGTTGAGACAGTGTCAGAAAAACAGTGAAATTTAACAGTTAGGAAAGGATTTTATGACTGAAAGGATTGTTTCCAATTCTGCGTATTTTTTTTTCACAGAATGAGATGCTATTTTTGAAAAGATTGAACAAACTGAAATTTTAATTTTAGACCTGCTTCTTGCTTGGAGCAGTGGCTGTTTCTCGTAAAACTGGCTCACTTTCCCAACATTTCTCAGAAGGTTTTGCACCCCACAGCTATTTCAAGATTCCTGGTGCAATGGGGCTGTGCTGAGCACCCCCTCTAAACCACAAGTTCTTGGGCAGCCCCTTGTTCCACATCCCAGCAGTGTCAGTTGTGTAAACCTACAACTGCACAAGTCCGTGGTGGATCAGCTCTGTGGTTTAACACTCTCACTTGCTGTTTACAACAGCAGTAAGGAAAAGTCCCCCCTTTTTTGAGTAGTTTCCCATGTTTCTGCCACCAGAGGAGGTGCTCTGGGAATTTTTCTGGTTGTGCAGCTGTGTCATGTGACTCTCAGGCTGTGCTGGCCCTCAGCTCTTTTGGGAAAGCTCAGTGACCTTTGCTGAACAAGATGACAGAATTCTCACAGAATGTTTGGGTTGGAAGGGAACCTGTAAAGGCTCCCCTGGACTGAGCAGTGATGTCTTCAATTAGATAAGATTGCTCAGAGCCCTGTCCAACCTGACCTTGGATGCTTCCAAGGATGGGGCACCTCTCTGGGCAACCTGTGCTGGTATTTTACCACACTCATCATGAAAGATTTCTTCCTTCTATCTACTATGACTCTACCCTGTTTTAATTTAAAACTATTACCCCTTGTCCTTGTCTAGTTTAGCTTCATTTTTACTGTATTTTCATTTTATATTGTTTCTAGTGGCGTCATATGTGCAGTTAGGGAGATCTGTATAACATAACTTATTCTTTGCATTCGGCTTCAGCGTGTCTGGTTACTGTCAGGTCCTAAATGCACGAACACAGCTGCCAAAATCTCAGATCTGTGAGCTCCCGCTGCCCTGGGCACCCCCAGCAGGTGCAGCTGCCTGAGGATCAGGAATTGTGAGCCTGGCTCAGGATGCTGCTTGTGCTGGGAAGGACCTTTCCCCTGGCCAGTTCCTGCAGCAGCACCTTCACCCACCTTGTGCCTGGAAAGAGGGGAAGGCCACAGCAACTACTGCAAAATTATTCCTGAGGTTTAAAGGAAAGAGGGTGGTTGTTGGAGCAGGTGAAACACTTGGCTCTCAGAGAGTTCCACTTCTTGGCAGGCATCTTCTCTTTGTACCCACACGTGAGATACCCAGAAGGAAACAGACTGGCAAGTTTGCTGCTGCTCCACTTTCTTTCCTTTTCATTTCCATTCCCTTCATCTTATTTTTTTCTACAAGGGATTAACTCAGCGGTTCCATTTGGACTAGAAGAAAAGGTTTAATTCAGATTATTCAGGGACTCAACAGGCTGTGTGTTAAACTTTTTGACTTCATCTAGCCCTGAAGCTTATTAAAGTGTTTTTTAATTAAAAAAGATTAATGAGTGATTGCCCTTTTTTAGTGGATACTTTTAAGATTAAGCCTCTCCAATATTATAATTGGAGTAATATGCACATGCCCTACCTGAAAGGCAATTACAAACACACAGAATAGCATGTAGTGTTTGTTTTATATTCCTAATGTTTCATTAGATGTTTGCTGGTTATGAATTATCTATCAGCTCAAACTGTTAATTCTGATTGCTTCTTGAATCACTACCCTGATTTTGAACAAAACACAGTCCTGGAAAAATGGGAAGAGAGGAAGAGGGACTGCTCCACGGTGTCTTTCCAATACATAAAATAAAGCCTTTTAAAATAGAGATTTTAAATGCAGTGGTAATACATTAGCAGAAAGGATAGAAAAGAAAACATGGTCTCTCAGTGTTCTCTCAAACAAGAGGTGGTGTAACCCCTCACCTCAGCCTGGCCCAGCCCCTCTTCACTTCCAAGGCGGGCAGAGTAAGGCTCCAAGAGTTGATCCTGGAGAATTTTAACGCATCTTTATCATACTCATGATTTATACCTTGGGCAGTCTTCTTTTCGAAGTTTGAAAAGTTGTTCTGCTGTTGATTCAATTACCTGCATAAGCTGATATTTGAATATGACATGGATTCCTTAAAAGACTTAAATCTGTGAAGTTTTATCAAAAGCCAATGGTTAATTCAGGGTAATTGCAGGAGGCAAGCCTGGCTTTCCAATGTCAAAAGACATAAAATAAATAAATAAAAAGAAGATAAATGGTGTTGTTCTTACCAATTGTTCAAATGCAGGATGTTTTAAACAATTTGAGTTGGTACTAATGAGTCGCACATTTTCAGAACCTCATCAGCAGAATCTGAAAAATTACATTTGAACTCTTTCATTGAAAGTTTCTGTTTGGCAGAACAAAGTAATTGTCTCAAGCACAAAAATACTGTTGAGAAGAAAGTGAAGCTGGTTTGGAATCTGCCAACTTAGGAATTCTACTCCTCTGGATTCCATTGTATCTGAATCACCTTACTTTTTACATGGCTACATAATTTGGATCACAGCGTTTCTGAAGTTATTTAATGGCAAGAGTTCTCATGAAAAAAATCCCAACTTGCTGCCTTGTCACACCACTGCTGTCCATAAGAGGTAATTATGAAAAGGAAGATAATCTGCCAATCACAAGGGGGTTTTATAAGCTATGATTATTTCCATTGATTTTTAATACAACATATATATTTGTCCTTCTGAAATAAGGATTTTTTTTCCAAAGGAATTAATGTTTGATAATAACTGGTGTGGTTTTTTTCTCCTCTCTAGTGTTCATAATGGCTTCTGGGCTTTTGGTTTACCCTTTTGGTTTCAACTCTGCTACTGTGAAGAGATTCTGTGAGAACTCAGACATCTACTATGCAGGAGACTGCCAGATTGGATGGGGGTACATGCTCGCAATTGTTGGGGTCATGTTGTCTGTCTTTTTACCATTCTTTGCAAAATATGCACCAAAAGAGCACATATCTCCAACTCCAATACCTACTATTTTATAGTATTTTATTACTGTTTAAGAACAGAACATTCCTGTCTACAGTAATGGGCAGAAATTATTATAGCACTTCCAGTTGGCTGTATTGCTAAAGAGAGGAAAGGAAATAAGGGAAGAGAAGGTCAGATTGACAAAGACCAAAAGTGCATTGAAAGTCTTCCATAAGCACGAGCAGCGAACACTCTGAAATTGAAATAGGATTAATCAGCAGCCTTTACACTGCTCTAAACATATAATGGCATAATGCCTTAGACAAAAAAAAATCAGTTTATCCTCAAAACATCTGTCTACCTCCCAGTTTCTTTTGTGTCTCAAAATTGTGAGTCTTAAAAGCTTCAATTCACTTTTGATATATTGTTAAATGTCAGAACTTTTATGAACCCAGTAACTTTAAAATCAATAATGATATTTTGTTACAATTATTTTGATTAGTGAAAAAAGCACCCACTAGTAGCCACAGCCTGAAATTAAGATTGGTAGCTAAAAAGAATTGTATACAAGAAAAAGGTTTCTTTTTAATCTATATATTAGCAGCACCTGCATATTGTAAGTTCTGGGCACAGTTTTTACCAATGCTCTAATTGCCAAGATTTAGAGACATCTTAATGAAGTCTTGGGTAAAATTGAAATTTCTTTTTTTCTGAGTGATCTAACTACTTCCAAAGGCTTCATGAGGATTTAATAGTTTAACAGCAAAAAAAAAATCCTAAGAATTTGTTTTCAGTATTTCTTAAATTATAATCCTAGGTGGACTTTAACAAAATGTTTTGAACTATTACAACTGTAGATTTTGGGTTTTGTTGTTTAAGGCTGAGAAGAAAAATATCTGTTTACAAAGATGTCTGTGCCCAGTGGCCCTTATCTGTAGTGATAATACAAGCCAGAAAGAACTAATTCCAGTACTTCCATTGCAATTAAGAGTCCAGTTTGTACAAAAAAAAAAAAAAAAAGAAAAGAAAAAAAAGAAAANAAAAAAAAAAGTGATGTGAAATGCTATTGAACATGACCAGCAAAAATCTGATGCTGTGTCAGAACTAGCAAACGGCCATATTTCATTAGTCTGTATGGGAATTTTGTGAGGTCTGATTTCCACAACAGCACTGAATTCATTACTATCAAGCATTGAAATAAGTGCACTTGATTGCCTTAAGCAAAAGAAACATTGGGTTCTAATCTCACTCCACTGTTGTGTTTTTTTCATTTAAAATAAAAATTTAATTCTAATTCTATTCTCATCCTTTATTTTCTATTATTTATTAAAAAGATAAATCACATAGATTATATTTAATTCAGAGCTGTACTTCTTAGTTTTGTATTTTGGCACAAACCGGGTGATCAAATTTATTATTCTTCACTTAGCTGAGTCCAACTGATTCCTGAATTTTTATTTTTTTTAATGGAAGGTGTACATGAAGGGACAGACAGAGACACGTTGAGGATGTGTAAGAAAATGCAAACAGATAGAACAATCACTGTGTTATTTTAATATACATCAAAGACTTCTGCAGTCTTGTTTACATTCCTCACCCTTCTAAACGTCAATGGAACGTTGCATTGTTTTCCAAAATAATTGTCAATAAATGTTGTTACATTTCCATGCACTCTAAAAGCAAATTCTGCAGATAAACTTAGCAAATTCTTTGAAAATACTGATTCCAATGCAGAATTAAGTACACTGAGAAAGAGAGCATGGGTGCTCTGCACTTTTGCTCACAGGGACTGAGAAATTAAATCTTCCAAACATTTAACAAAATAGGTTGAAGGAATGCCCTAAAGTAAGAAGAATAAATTTCAGTCACTTCTGTATAGTTATGTGCTTTCAGTGATGTCTTACACTTTTTTTAATGAATGGCTGAGATTGATAATTTTCATGTAAGAGTCAGAAAAGTGAGGAATAACAAACAACATGCAACAAGAAAATAATCACCACAAAGTAGAGAGACAGAGATGCAGGCTTTTCTTTCCTAACCAACCTGTGCCTTTACACTAGAACCATTATACAAGACAGGATCAATATGGTCAAGAAAAAAAATCACCCAACAACTGAAAAATGTTGAGTAGTGTGTATAAACTGTATTGAGTAGGGTTTTTTCTGTTTTGTGTAATGTTTACGACTGTTCACTTAATGTTTCACTAGAAAAAGTGATTTGTTAGTGTCAAGTAGAAACTTTTTTTGCAAAGATCTAAACACTTCCCGAAAAGTAAAATTAGTTTAGATTTTTATTAACAGCCATAACACACCTAGTAGACAAAGGACCTATTCCTGTCATTACTTACTAACGTAAGTTTCACATGTGCAGAACTGGAAGCATCAATCACTTAACTGGAATCAGTTTTAAATTAGTTACAGCAGAGTCTTACAATTTACAACACTGCTGTACCAAATCTTTTACTTCTTAAAGCTCAACTTCTGTTGTGCAAATCATCAACCTCTGCATCCTGCAATATTCTGCACCTTTTATGAGTCAAGCTAATGCTTCCATTTGGAGCTTCCTTTAACATTTTATAATATTTAAAGGGAATCAAACGTGTACATGACCTCTACAACTGGACTGACAAAACTCTCCTTGAAGCATCCATGCTCTGAACCCTCTTCACACTGAAGGCAGAGATGATAATGCCAGTGATTCCTGCAGCAGTTGGTAAAGCACATCCTTTAGATCCCACCTGGAACATGGGGGGGCTGTCGCTGACAATGCCTGTGCTCACACTGACAGATCACTTTTTAAAATAAAGACTGTCTGCGCGTTAAACTGTGTAAAAGCGTTTTCCTGTCACAATTTGCTGGACCAGGTTCGAGTTTTATTCTAAATATATAATTTTTTAAGTGTAACTAAAAGCTGTATTTTCCATTAATGTGTTTCTGCGTTGACTAGCTGGCTCCTTTTTAGAATATTAACTGTTTTCTGTATTTGACTTGTTGGATACAATATTTCAATTATTTTAAATGTGAAATTTCCAATTGCCAACACTGTATAATAAAATAATAAAAAAAATCCCCATACTGTTTGCTATTTTCTTGACAACTCTTTTGTTTTGCAATTCCCAAAAGATTTGCTACAAAGCTTCTGAAGTAGGGGAAAAGGAAATAGGAACAGCAGGAATAATCTATGAAAGTTAATGTTTGAAGGCAAAGGCACATAAACATGTACATGTCCAGCCCTCATGAAAGATGTTTCTACTGCAAAGGCAAGGAAGTTCTGTGTTCAAATAATTCTTTCCTTTCTACTTCCTCTGTGTCCTTGGGAATCTTCCTACAGCTTCAGGGTCTGTTGTTATTTTATACAGGTATTATACTGATTATTTTTTTTAAAAAAATTGAACCAGATAACACATAAATGGGAACCCAGTGAATACCACACAACATTTGTTGGATAACACAGCACAATGTTATTTCCAATTAATTAACTAGATTTTCACTGGTAAGTTTTGGTAAATGCTTTAGCGTGTCCAGTCTTTATGGGTAACAATTAGTTAAAACCAGGGTTTGAGCAACCATTTTGACTTTTACATTTCATTCATAGTTTTTACATATGCTGTCATCTCAACATCTGCAGTTTTAACAAAGTCTTGGAAAGTGTTCTGTTCTTGAGCAGTTGCTGGTCTTACAGAGACGCACTTGAAAATGTTCCTTTTTGCATCATAGTTTCCCATGCACCTGTGCACTCGACCTCTAATTAGTCGTGGAAGCTCACGGTCCTTCATCAAAGCATAATAAACACATAAAACAATTATATCACCTAACATAAAAGCTTTCCACATGGCTGCTTTCTGAGGACTACATCAAACAAAAGACCTTTACATCAGCTTTGTTGCTATTATCAACTACTTAAAAGGTAAACTCAAAGTCTCAGCTTTTTTTCTCTAACAGAAGTCTGAGGATGCCTAAGTAGTGACTTGCTCTAGTTTGGGAACAATATGGTATAAACATTCAGCCTGCCTTTTACATAGTAAATTTAGGTTTTATTTTTGCGTTCATAAAAAGGATTGGAGCTAGTGGTGACTGTGTTATGTGTGGACACAGAATACTCACAATTTCATAAAACACGCAAGGCAGGGTCTCCTTTCCATCTCTCAGAAGAAAGTTCTTTGCCCCATATGCTCCAGGTGTGACTGCAGAATCCAGTGTGCCTGTCCCATTAAGCAAGAATTAATCATTCCTAGACTAATTATATTAAAAACTACTGTAAAACTGTATCCCTTTAGGGAAGACTCCTACTAAACAGGAAAATTTATTCTAACACATTCTAAAAACAAGGAAAGGAACAGGATGGAAAAACTTCAATGTTGGGGGATGACTGAATTGTTAATTTTGTACCTGTTTCAGTCACCTTTGATAGCTGAATGGAAGGAAAATTAGATGGTGTTCATGCCAGTACTTTGTGGGTTTAAGTATTTCAGATATTGAAAAATTCTCTCTTGTTGTTGCCCTACCATCAGATTATATTATTATAATTTACTATGCTTACCTAAAACTTCAAATAACAGTGCAGTTTTATAGGTGTATTGGCTCCAGTGCCTCACACTTTGAATGACTGCAGACAGGATTCGCAAAGAATTCTTTTTTATTTTAGTTTTTACTTGAGATGATGTAATTTCCTTTCAGAGGAAGACAAAAGCTTAAGTTAGACATAAAAACTTGCAATTTTAAAGGGCACATAGGCATTTATATATTATGTTAAATAGGCAATATTTACATTAAAATTAGAGCATTTGTTCAGAATATACAAACAACTCCCTGCCAGTTTACTGAGGATTTTAGGTTATTACAGTATGAAATTCTCAATTCTAAATTTCCAGAAACTTCAGGTTTCACTAAGGCAGCTTGGGCTGATGAAAATCTCATCTTCCATCAGTTTTCTTTCTTTACTGCTTTCTTCATTGTGTCTTTCCTATTAACCCTGCCCATAAGGTTTACCTGACTTTTGTCTTCTGGGACACAATCAAATTGGCTTTCATTCATTTTATTTTGCTGAATATTGTAGGTAAATTTATATGCTGGACTACGATCCTGCAGACTTCTTGACACAGTGTTGGGTTTCACTGGCCACTGTCCTTTGGACGTGTCTGTTTTGATGAGCTGAGATGGGTTACGATTGTCAGGGTGTTTTTGCTGCTGGACAGTTTTCAAACTGCTTGAAAAGTTCTCAAACTTTCGAGTAGTTCCACTACCAGATCTTGAATTTGCTGTGTTGCCTAAGGGAGTATATTCATTTCTGTCCCTGCAATACAACAGTTCAGTATCACAGTACCTCTTCTGAATACTCAGATATGTGATCAAAGTATACAAAAGCAATCCATAAATTGTTGTTTTAGCTTTAAATACATCCAGACTCAAAGCACTTGAGTATACACCAAATTTATCCACATACAGGGAAGTGATTACATCTGTGCACAAATCCATCTGACTTCAACAGGCCTTAAAACCCTGCTCGGTTATTGTCCTGACCTGTGTAAGGGATCTTTCCTGACCCAAAATTCATGTATTTTCATAACTCTAAAATAAAATAAACAAGGTTTCCTCTAAGAGTGATATTAAAAGGGTTTTTCTGAATGCTACGGACATATGGGAAAAGGTAAGATGCATTTTCACATAAGAACAAAAAGGAAGGATAATAGACATTAAAGACTTCACCAACCTGCAGGCAGCCAAGTTTTTTCCAGCATTTGCTAAATTAAACTTTGATGCATTTGGTGGTTTCATTAGGGAAGGAGCCATCAGATGTTCTGTTTGGCTTTCAAAGATAAGTTTAAAGTATCAGTGACACAGTAGCAGCTTTATTGTAAGACACACATGGCTTGTTCATGAAACAATTAGTATCCAAATAAACATCAAAAAAGCAACCAATAACTTGCTTTTTACATACCTACTGTTTGCTGCTTTCTGCAGTTCATCCGTTTCTGGGTTTGCAGTTCCCCAGCCTAATTTTCAAAAGACAAAGGATTGAATATGGATAAAAATGGAAAAGACTGAAAGGTAATGAGTCTGTGTAGGCCTCCTACTCTGCTTAATGTCCTACGAAGAGGCTCACACAGGGAGGAGGAAGAAAAAAGAAAAAAAGGGAATGTGATCCTTTGATATTTGTAATTGTAATACAACTTCTAACAAGTAGGTTGCTTCTCAAGACAGTGGTTCAGTTACAAACATTAGACTTACTAGCAACAGAGACTTTATTATAAGAAAACTTTTAAACTTTATTACAAGGAAAACATAATGAAAGCTCTAAAAGCAGAATTCTGCACTGTTCTTTCCAAGCCCATTTTGAAGAACAGAAGTTCCTTTCTGAACTACAAGAAAGACATCTTATAAATGTTTCTTCTTGTAACACAGGACTTGAATGTTGGTTGAAATCAACTGAAAACAAAAGGTCAGTTTCAAGAGACTCTATTTAAATGCCAGTGCTACTTCATTCTCCATCACACAAAGAGTCAAACTCCCTCTAGGCACAAAGTATAAAAAGCTCAATTGTACAGAGGAGAAAGAAATTTCCTGGAGGACAATTTTTACATAATGAACTTTTCAGAAATAGATAGAAAGGATGCATATAGTTCTTGATAAAGACAATGTCTGATTTTATACAATACAATCAGGAAGTTAAGATTTATTTCGATTTAGAGGCAGTAAAAAAATAAAATATGTCTTATTTACCAAATGATGTGGGGGAGAAGTCATAACTACGAGTCCCAGAACCAGCACCTGGTTCGTTTTTCAGTGGATTTGAAGTGAGAGGCTGTCTAGTTCTTTTTCTCTGATTGAACAGTGGTACAGGCAGACAACCTAAAATTAAAATGTAAGTAATACTATATTAATAGCAAAAGTACACAAAATCCACACTCACAATATTTAAATAAAATTACTTAATTATTTTACGTTACCTATAGGAATTGCATTTCACAAACACGTAACGGTCCATTCCCTCACAGAGTTTATATTCCCAGCCCTCTGTCCTGCACATAATCCTGTGAATGAAACCCTTCCCTAAGTGACCGGTTCCCTGGATCCATCCAGAATCTCACCCTGTGCTTCAATAAACAGGTAACCCATTCAAGTTCACCCATGAAATGGGAATTTAGGGCTAAACACTTAATATCCTGTATGACTACTACATACATAGATGTATTATATGTGCTTTATATATTTATATATAAGTATAATGAGGTGTGAACAGGAAAGCACAGAAGAAGGGCTGGTACCTGCTGTGCTGCGAGTCGAGGTGTCAGCTAAACTCCTTTTCATTTCTTTTAAATCTTAACAGGCAGCAATGTATTACTTACTCCAAATTTGCTGTATGGAAGTCAGATAAACAAAGTAAACAAATGAATGCTGCAAACACATTCGAATTTCACGTGACTTTCTGGCAGCTTCTCTTAACTCTTCAGCCCCAGTGACTGTCATCATTTCGAACACAGGCTCTAAAGCACAGAAGCAGCTGTATTGAATTTAGAAGATCTACAGGTGCACGCATAAGATGCAACTGCTCTTTGCAGATTCCAGGCCCTGAGGAAGAGCGGGCTGAGGGTCAGGGCCATGTTGAGGGTCAGCACTTACCGGGCTGAGGGCCGGGGCTGAGGGTCAGCGCTGAGGGCCGGGGCTGAGGGTCAGCGCTGAGGGACGGGGCTGAGGGACGGGGCTGAGGGCCAGCCCTGAGGCGAAGCCCGCCAAAAATAACGGCCACCCGCCCGCGCGCTCCCGCCTCAGCCGGGGCGAAAATGGCGGGAAGGCAAGGCGCTGCCCCGTTCCCTGCCCGCTGAGGGGTGGCGGAGCGGCAGGGCCCGGCTGAGAGACACAAGAACGCTTTAATCACCCACTCTGTGCGATTTCATTAATTACCCCCGCCCCTGAGGAACTGGTGTGGTGTCACCCTCAGAGAACCCGGGGCAGGAGCTGAATCTCCAAAAGTGTGTGGACGCAAACGTGGCTGTAAATAAAACTAACGGCATTCTTCGCAGCTATTCTGGCTTTTACACATGGCTGGCTCATGTTTAAAATCTGAGTGCTTTTGGCACGATTGGATCCTGTCCTGTTTTAGTAATCGTTTTCCTTCAGCCTTGGAAGGTTCTGAGCCATGTTACGCTCCTTGTGTGTGTGTATATGTATATATATCTTTTTAAGACTTTTCATATCTACACTTCATTTCATTTACTTTCTGTAATTACATATATTTTCCAGCTCGTGACACACATTCCAAGCTTTCAGAAGTGCTCCCAAATATCAGTATGTAGCACATCAAACCAATCTGGATTCTTACTAAACGAAATATCCCACATCCTTTTTAAGAGTGTGAGTATTGGCAAAGCACAGGAGTAAGGGATGGTTCCCAGTGTTTAACCCTGAAGAGTGAAAACTTTCCATGTGTCTGTATTTATCCCCAAACTGGCAGGTCCTGGGACACCAGGAGTTAAAAGTGTTTGGATGGGAACTGCTCTAAGGGGATAAAAGAAACTTCCATGGATTTAGCTCCTAAACTGATGTTTGGAAATTCACTGTCTCTGTCCTAAAAACACTCTCCTTAAAGAGACAAAACTTCTTGCATGTTAAGTAAGAGCACAGACGATCTCTGTGTTTCATTTAGCTCTTTGGAAGGAATTACAACCATTACAGTGCCAGCAGCAATAAAAGATAAACTATATGTTCCAGCCCTGCATGTTTGCATTTTGCTGTTTACTCTTCAAACTGCTGCTGTGTTTAAATTCAGCAAACCCAGATTCAGAGTGTGAGTTGTGTTTTGGGGTGTTGTGTCACTCACCATTCTGGCACCACTGAGACAGGGGTCAAAGGACAGTACAGACTGTCCAGTGCTGTAAAATGCAGCTTTACAGCTTTGTTTAATAAATTACTTACTCTGATTAAATATCTGACAGCTCCTAAGTACAGAGTAATACAGTTGAGTGTTTCAGTGAAACAGTGTCTCTGTATTAACTCGCTGTAAAGTTCAGCAAATCTGAAAGCATAAACCAAAACAGACAGTGCAACTTTTGTAGAAATTATATTCCTGGCAGAACTTGACTACAGGCAGACAATCTGGGTTATAAAGCCTCTCCCAGGCATTAGCCAAATGCTCTCTCACTGGAGTATAATCTTAATAAAAGGGAATTGTTCAATAAACATTCTTTATTCTCTTGCAATCTAATATTTGTTATGTTTATATCATGTGCCGGATACCAATTGCAAATACTTCTGTCGTTTACAGCAATAAAGCTTATTTTTCTGTTAATAAGACCTTTTATTCTAAATGTTTTGATTCTCAGGATGGAAGTTACAGCTGCTCTTTGGCTTAAGCTTCAGAAGCCTTTCTGAAACGCTTTTGGAAATGGAAGAAAAGTTGCTGACTAAAGTTTTTTGGGGAGAGAACAGAACTATTGTCCCATCGTGGTCTTAGATCTGTTTCCTTTTTACTAAGAGACTGCAGAAGTTAGAGGGTTGTCCCTGGCAAAGTTGTTTCAATGTGTTAGCAGATCCCAAGATAGAACTGGAGCCAGAACTCTGGGTAAGTCAGTCGTGGATAAATTGCAGTGTAATTTCAGCTCGTGCTCCTTCTAATCACTGTTCTTCGGATTGCTGAAACAAAAAAGGTCGTACAAGCCACGACATGCTTTGAGGAACTCAGCTCTTCTTGGATTTTTTTAGATGAAAATACTTGATGTTTCAGCACTATGTGCTGGACTAGAGCCAAGATAAAATTCTTATTTTGCTGGGTTTTCTCACTTTAAATCATTCTGCCCTTGTATACTGTAGTCCTTATGTAACTTATACATGCGAATACCTGTTACACCTAGTTTGCAGTGCAAAAATGCCTGATATTTAAGTGTAAAAACAACGTTTTCCACTGTTCATTAGTACAGGATTTACCTACAGATCATATATTATAAACACTGCCCAGAGTTAACTTTTGGACTGTGTAACAGTGCCATTAACAGCCTTGGAGATGTTACTAAATACGGAAACTGAAGGGGAGGCTCCTTGGGGAGGGAGGTGGGTCAGGTTGGAAAATCCCGCCTCAAAACAGGAGTCGAGAACTGTTGGGAGAAATTCATTCACTTTCTTTTGCATCTGATCTGCCCAGAAGAAAGAATCTCCTCCTGGAAAGAATTTATTTTCTTTTTTCCCCAGAGACAAAAGTTTTCCTCGAGCATTATTCTGTGTTTTGCCCTCAGCTATTGCTGGAGCTGCTGCCGAGCATGAGTTCCCCGTGTGCCCCGGTGAGACGTGTCGGGATCTTCGGGGGCACTCACGGCAATGAATTATCGGGGGTGCTCCTGGTCAGGCACTGGCAGCAGGATGGAGCCGAGATCCAGAGACCAGGAGTGGAAGTGAAACCATTCCTCACCAACCCCAGGGCTGTGGAGAGGTGCACGAGGTACATTGACTGTGATCTCAACCGGGTTTTTGACCCCGAGAGTCTTGGGTAAGAGCAGTTGTGCTTTCTCTTGTTTTACTTTCCTCCTCTTTAAAGTTTAATACTTCCCAGATTAAAATGTTGGACACAAGTTCCCCTACTACTTTAACAGCGCTGTCACATAAGTGAAATTACTGACCTTTAACCCAAAAAAAGAACAAGTTGCATGAGTGTTAACAGATTCACTTCTGTTGCTGGTAAAATCAGTCTCAAACCAACACATTATCTTAAACAGCATTTTAAATTAGTATTAGATGAGCTGCATTTGTGTGAATTGGAGTACCACTGTTCTGAGTCAGAGACTCGTTATTTCTCGTGTCTTGTGCAATTCTGTGTGGGAGCTCTTCTGAATACGATTAGACTTATAAGAAATAGCAGATAAAAGCAATTTAAACATAGACATCTGAGTATCTGAAAGAATGGCACAGAAATCAGGGAAGTGTGTTTAATACCAGTTATGTACGGTAAAAGGTGAAAACTTGAAATTAGAAAAACTTGAAGTTAGAAATAATCTATTCTAAGGCAAAAGCATAGCCAAAACCCTCAATAATTTAACTGACTCATTATTTTAAAATAAGTACTGTCTATAACTACTGTAAAATAGTAACTGATTTTACATTTTTAATAGGATTTGATGTTTCTGTGCTTTGGAGACATCTATTCCAGAGGTGTACTTTGCTATATAAACATTCTTGGTATAGTTGCTAACCAGTAATTCTGTTTCAGACAAGTTTTAATGGTAAGGGTGAATATCACATAAAGGAATACTTACTGTATATATTTTGCAAGCACAGTTATTCTTACCCTACACATCTTTCCATCTGGCCTTTCATCTTAGAATTTTGTTGTTGATTATTGTATCTGAGATAAGCAGATGTTAACACATAAGCATTGAGGCCATTCTTTTAATTGTTTACTTTGGAAAAACATACCAAAAAAAAGAGTGGTTTTGTTTGATTTCAGCTGCTTTGAACACAGAACACTTGAAAAAACACCAGATTAAGACACCTGCAGGCTGTCTTCATATTTTAACTAATATTTCTCAGTAAATACCATGAAGGTGCCTGGACCTATTACGGCACTTCTGAGTGTTTGGAGTACCTTCCCCTGGTCCCTTAAGTGTAGAACCTTCAAGAGTACAAATTATTTTACAAAATAAGAAAAAGGAGAGTGAAATCCTGGTACTACTGAAAGTAATGGTGGAAGTCCCATTGGCTTCAATAAAAAGCATTAATTAACACTTAGGTGAAGAAACGTTAAAGAAGAAATGTTAAAGGAATAGACTGTAAAGGTCTGATCAGATTATGAGAAGACAAGAAATAAGTTCCAAAAGACCTTGAGGATGATGTCCAAGGCAAAACATCATGGGCTGATGTCTGAATATGGTCTCCAGTAGGAAGTGGACCCAGTCTTGGAAGTGCTCTAAGTTGTTGTTAAATTTTTAGTTAGTTTTATGCATACGGGGAAGTTTCGGGATATAAGGAGAAATAAATTGTTTCCAGCCAAAATTTGATTAAATAATTCTAGTACCCTTCTGCACAGGACACATTATAGACAATATATAAGACAATTAAATATAAAGACAATTATAAGACAATCACACTTGCTTTCTTCAACAAATTCAGCCAATTTTAAATTTGGTAATCAAACACATGATTTCAACTCCAGTCAATTTTGGAATCAAAGTAAAAAGAAAAGGCTAATACGTATTTTGTTGGTTGTAAAGCCGTGGAATGAGCTTACTAATTTCTTTGTGCTGATATTAACAGCAGGCCAGTGGTGGAAGATATTCCATATGAAGTGAGGAGGGCTCAGGAAATCAATCATATATTTGGTCCCAAAGGTAGTGATGATGCCTATGACCTTATTTTTGACCTTCACAACACCACTTCTAACATGGGTGGTACCATTATTCTTGAAAACTCCAGGGATGACTTTACAATTCAAATGGTTCATTATATCAAGGTAAAACTAATTTAAATGAACTATTAAAATAGATTATTAGTTGTAATGTTGTATTACTATATATTATTTTGTAGTTTCTTTAAATATACTATTTTTTCTTCTGCAAAACTGTTTAAAATATTTCATTACTCAGAGGATCTTTTTTTTTTTAATCAGAGGCAATTATTAATTTGATTTTAATTTCAGGTAATTCAGATTTAAACTCATCATATCTTCATGTACTAAAATGAACATTATTAAAGACTGATGGGCAAAGAGGAAAACTTAGAATAACATCTATGAAAATTAATGGAGTTTAATCTGCTTTCACACTGATCTGTCAGGAACTTGGATAAATTTGGGTCACACATGCTAAATAGTTAAACATTAATTTCATGAAATAAAGATTGTAAAAAATAATGGAAGTAGGAAATGACAAATGTTCCCTTATCAGTGATGTGTCTTTAGAAGCTGTTTGATTCTGCTGTTCCTGAAGCTGATAGGTTTTGGTAGAGTGCGGTTTGCAGCAGTGCTGGTTTAAGCATAATTTGGTTGAATTCTGGTGACCTGGACAGTGACTGAAGGAATCCAGGTTGGGGCAATGGTGGGGAATTTTAAATTTTCTTTTTTCTTAGAAACAAGGTCTTTTTTAACATTTTTTTTCTTATTACATGTATTCTGTTAATATCCTTATAAAAGATCTAGAAAGCTTACGATTAAAATTATACAAAGAGTAATGGTGGGCAGTAATCAAGAAAGAAGCCTCAAGTACCAAAATGCCAATAAACAAGATTAAAATAAGGCTTAATTCCCAATCTGTGTCCCCATAAGGGAATTGGAGTCTAACCCCAAATAAAATAGTTGAAATCTGCTTTATGGTATTTCAGTTCTCAGTTTTGGAACCATGCTGAGGAGATTTTTTTCTCTGCCTGGCAGTTCAAGACTAGAACTGTGCTCAGTTCTGGTTCAGCGGAGCTGCCTGGCATCAGTTAATGGAACAGACACCAACAAACACAGCTTTGTGCATTTTCTAAAGATGTCCTACTTCCTTGAGGGCCCTGAAATAAAGGCAACATATTGAAGACATTGTGTAAATCACTTCTGCATCAGTAATCTTTTGTGGCACCACATTTTAAACCATTTGCATAACAAAGGCATTTTTAAACCATCTCCACAGAACGCTTTGGCTCCAGAACCTTGTCCTGTTCTGTTGATTGAACATCCCAGCCTGAAATATGCAACAACTCGATCTGTGGCAAAGCATCCTGTTGGTAAATATCGAATCTAAAGGCTCTTCCAACCCACCATAAATGATTTTAAAATATGTCTGTTTTCAGATGTGTTCACTGCCTTCTTCAGAGTGCTCTGATCACCAGAAGCTGTTTGTTTGACAATATATTTACCAAATTGAATGTATGTGATTATCCATTTGTGCAAAGAGTTCTGATTTACAGAATCAGAGTTCTGGCTTGCAGAATACAGAAGCCAGATGGAAATCCTTAAACTCAACTAACCCACTTCTTGCAGAAAATATTTATAATACAGAAGGACTTGCTTGCCTTAAAAAACCACATAATTCTGTGCCTTACAATCCCTCTTAAACATTAAATACTGACCTGTCAGACATTTATTTTTGCTGTGCAGTTTAAGCATGTGATGTGTGATGGTGACATTAAGTGTCATTAATCATCTTCCTCATCTCCAAACAGGTGTCGAGGTGGGGCCCCAGCCACAAGGTGTTGCTAGAGCTGATGTTTTGGACAAAATGAGGAAGATTGTCAAACATGGCCTTGATTTTGTGCAACTTTTTAATGAAGGTAATGAGAAATTATAGCTTCCTGTGTCATGTTAGTGGACTATTTCAGGAGAATATTTTAAACAAATGGGTTGGTCTATAACCTTGTACAGTTAAACAGACAAAAGGCGGGGGGAGAATTGTTCTATAAAACTGAAGTCAGACCTGTGAACTACCTCAAATACACTCTGACAAAATAAGTGTTTTTAATTATTTCAGAGTATATTTTGTCAGTGAGTTGGGGTTTTTTTTTTGAAAGTAGAAGGAAAATAATGCAGTTATGCACATCAGAATTTCCATTATTGTGCTGGAATAGTAAAGATTAAATACCAGTGATAACCCCCTGTGCTGTGCAGCACTAGCAAACAGACCTTTCATTGATTTCCTCATCTACAAAATAGGTCTTTTTAAGTGAAAAGTAACATTTCAGTGGCAAATTTAGACCTGGATTTCATATGCTCCAACACCTGACTGGACCATCTTTCTGGAGCTTGGCTTTTGTGGGACAACCTGGTAATTTCAGCCATTCTACAGAGAATAAATAATGCAATGTTCTTTTTAACAGGCAGTTTTTCATCTGGACATGAAATTACATTTATTCTTTCTAGGCAAGGAATTTCCCCCATGCACAATTGAGGTGTTTAAAATCATGGAGAAAGTAGATTATCCCAGGAATAAGAATGGTGAAATTATTGCTATAATTCATCCTAAACTACAGGTAAATTCTAGAATAGTTTCCATTTGTGACATTTTCTACTTATTCCCGTGTTGCTTCTGCTATACTGTTGTATATTTTAGTGATAAATATTTAAAATGCCAATATTGCCAATGGGTTTTATTGAATACTTTAGACCTCCCCTAGGGTTAGGTTCTCTCACAAAGGTCATACATTCATTATTTCAGGAACTGTCTTGGGAATCACTGAAACTAAAATCACTACAAAGAAAAAGACCATAGGATAGCTTATATTTTAAAATGTAAATCTAATTTTTAATTCTAAAATGAGTGTCTGTTTTCAATCAGTTGTAAGCATCTGCAGTTTCCTTCTAGTTCACTTTACCATTGAATTCTGAAAATGAGGGCCAGACACATAAAATTATGTATTAAGATTAAAAGGAATTATTTTAGAAGCTTTTGCCTTAGCATAATTAGCATTAACTCAAGAATCACATAAAATATACAAAAATTTGGAAGTAAATATATTCTGTTTATTTTCTTTCCCTCAGGATCAAGACTGGCAGCCACTGAAGAATGGT
This sequence comes from Machaerirhynchus nigripectus, assembly GCA_013397975.1. Taxonomy (NCBI): domain Eukaryota; kingdom Metazoa; phylum Chordata; class Aves; order Passeriformes; family Dicruridae; genus Machaerirhynchus; species Machaerirhynchus nigripectus. Next base: position 546,017 of record VZRQ01002808.1, on the reverse strand, counting down.
GATCCTCTATTTTTGACTCTTGATGGAGAAGTAATTCCATATCAGGGGAACTGTACAGTCTATCCAACATTTATTAATGAGGCTGCATATTACGAAAAGAAACAAGCTTTTGTAAAAACAGAGAAAATCAAACTCACTGCAAAACACCTCAGGTCATGAGTCTCAGACCAGAGCACTTCTTAAGGGCTTATTACAGATTTTTCATACAAAAAGTGGGTTTCTTTGTGAAGTCCAGGGTCATTCAGTGGTAATTCATGGGATAAATAAATGCAGAATCTAATTTTAAATTGTAATTTAATTAACCTTGCTGAGCACTTTGAGACCTCTTGTCAGAATGCTGATTATGACTCTGTTTATTGTTCTAATAGACTCCTATAGATGCAAAGAATTTATAAATATTTTTATGACATTTTTATGAAGAAGCTCATCCACAGTACTACATTGTATATAAAAATTAAAGCTTTTCTACTTCATAACACCAAACCTCAATAACCAACACTTTCTACAATGGGTTGAGATCCTTGAAATTAATTCCTCAGGTAAACACACAAAATGTGAGACAAAGGAAAAGCTGGAGCAGAGAGAAACAGGGGGAGGGGTGTGTATAATAAATGATATTATCTGCATATATGACTGACCCCCACCGTGCTGAAGTGAAAGCCTTAGGGTTTGTTTTGTTTTTATTTTTATACTTCCAAAGATAGAAACAAGCTAAAATGAGGATTTCGGATAAATACAGTCTAAAAAGCTTTACATTTCAGTATATTTCACAATTAATTCAAGCTGTTTCTGATTCAAGGCAAGATTTAGGCAGTTACTCTGGTTTTGAGGGAGAGCAGTGCACAAACCATACCTGAGTAGTTCAGAATGGAAATTAGGAAGAATTCCATATGGAGAGACTTGTTCTATGTCTGGAGAGACAAAGTCTGTCATAACATCTTAAAAGGAGAAGAAAATGGGGGTTTAATTAATTTTCTAAAGTTGTTTTTAACGTATTTGACAATTTCGTGATGAACATTAAGAACTTTGCATAAGGATACATTAATTATTTACTGAAAGATTAATTGTCCAGATAACTCCCATATTCTACCTTTGAAAAGTGATGTCATCCTCATTTATTACTAAATTTATTTTTTCCTTGCCTTTGTTTAACTCCTATGGCAATAAAATAAAAACACAGGGCAGAATGTTTATTGAATGACAAGTTTTATTTCCTTAATTTAAATAAACATGGTATAAAAAGCACAGAATTACCTGCTCTAGTCTTTATTCAGAGTGTCCTTGGTAAGAGCCTGGAGACAGCAGATGGTTCATGTGAGGTGGCTGAGCTCTGTGGCCACACAAGGAGGGTATTTCCTCAGTGGGAGCTTCTGGAAACAACCCCCAGCTTGTTCCTGAGTTTATCCACTCAGTTTTGTACCCAGACAGTGGCACAGCACATTCTTTTAGGGGTTTTTGTGCCTTCCCTGTTTCGCAGCCCGGAGCGGCCTCAGCACAGCGCAGAGGTCTCGGCCTGTTTGCAGTGACCACAGCCTCGTGGCTCAGCCTGGTTCCTGAGTATGTGTGAAGAGGTATTTTCCCTTTGTACAAAAACTGGCACTGAAAGAATCCAAACAGACTGTGCAGTCCTTCCTTGGCAGCTTCGGTGCAAAATTAACCAGCAAAGATCACAGATTCCAAGACCGCCCGAATTTTTCTTCTCATCCTCACATCTCCTACTGAGAAAGCCAAACAGTGCTCAGGTGTTACGGGGTCTGTGGGTACACAAATGTCCTTCCCCTCAAATCCCTGTGCCCTGCCAGAACACAGCTGCAGTTTCCTTTGGATCCCATCCATCCAGGCCATGGCTGGAAATGCAGGACGCAGTGTCTGTAGGAGGCTGGTTGGGCAGCAGGACATTCACCATCCCTGTAAATATCTTTGCATTATCCTTCCCACTGGAGGGTTCCCTCACGCTCTCTTCTGTCTTAAGAAAGTCTTTTGGATCATTTTGCCCACAGCTGCAAAATCCAACGCAATTCTTATTATCATTCAAACACAGAACTGAGTTCCCCTGAGTCTTACCTGAAATAGCACCTTTAAACAGGCACCACATGAATAATTCTGATGAAAAGCCATGACACTGGAGACACGTTAATTGAAATTTAAAAGTACAGAGAACAAATGTTTCTCCTTATATATGCACACACATAAAACAGAAAACCAAAAATATAATTCATAGCACTTGGTCATCACAGATAGTGAAATAGGAGCTACGGAAATGCATTACAGAGTCCTCTGAATGAAAAATGAAGTCTGGAATTGCATTGCATTGAACTCATTTTGTTCATCTTGGGAAGAAATACTGACTTCTTATTTTCCTGAAGTGGTTGAATGCAAAAATTAATTCAGAAGAACTTTCAGTGTGGTAACTTTCTATGCAGCAAGACGCAACAGCATGGAAAAACCAAGGAGGAAAAGTAAAGATGTTGTGACTGGAGCAAAAATCCTCCATCAGGTATTCTATTTCTGCCCTGTTATTCTATGGGAAGGCACAGACACACAGTAATAAATAAACAGCAGTAAACTCCACATTACACCCTGGGGACTGCACAGAGGAAAACAGATCAGGCAAAGCTCCTGGGACCTGGGGAGGCTTTTCCCAACTTGTGGGACCGAGCCTCCAGTAACACTGACAGTCAATGCAAAAGCTGCAAATGTGCCCAGAACATTGTTATTTCAAAATAACATACTTCATTTAGTCGTCTTCAGAACTGAAATGCTTTGCTTTTCTCCACGGCAAGAACTCTTTTTTCTTAGTGTACAAAATGAGTTTCTCATGAGTTAGAGATTCCAAAAATCAGCAGACTGGGATCATGATGACCTTAATTTTCCACAAAAAGGAAGAAATATCTCACATTTGACCTTTCTTATCCAGTTAAACATCTCGAGCCAAGTTTGAGGAGCGTCAGGCAAACTTGGACAGCAACAGTTTGAGAGGCTCAGAACTGACCCAGGGAAATAGTCCCATTTATTTCAGCTCAGCTGCTCTGATTAAATGGGTTCAAGCCATCAGACTGTGTCACTGAAAGTTTGTGTTCCAGCTGGCTACAGCTGTCCAAAACAGCCACAAAGCTTTCAGCATCCACTACTGATGCTTTTAACCTTCAGGAGAGCCACATGTCAACCACAGCACAACTAAACAGAAGTTTCAGGCAAATCATCCATTTCTTCAAACGTATTCAGGGTGTTTTTGCTATTAGTTCTTGAATTATCTTGAATTTTGCTTGGATCTGCAAAAAAATGCATTGTAAACAAAACAGGATATGGTAGAAACTGTATAGGCAAGATCAGAGTTTTGCACTTCTTTTTTTGTTGTTACAAACATGTCTTTATTTAAACAGCAAGCTCTCAGTTTGCTACCATATCTTCTACAGAAGTTTTTCACCCCAGAGGGAACTCATTTCTCCAGGACACTCCTGCCCTGGCAGCAGATGGATGTCTTGGATTTCCTGGCCAACATTTATGTCATCCAGTACACATATTACAAAACTTGTTTGTAAGCAACCCTCTCTCCAAGCCTTTAAAAGTAATTTAACACCACTGCCATATTAACCATTAGTTTCTCTAGCAATAATGTGTGGTTTAATATAAGAGTTTATATTTTTAAATGTACAAAACTGTATCAAAGCATTTCTAAGAGGAAAAGATTCTGCATATAGGGTGCCATAAAATTCCACAGTACCTGTTGGCCCTGGATCTTCATTAATAAATGAAACATGGGTTTTCCACTCGGTCCATTTCACTTCATTAATCCTGTTTACATTGTACATAAATTGTGTTATCACCATGCACCATCCCCCAGCTACATCACTGATCTTCCCCCTTTATTCCTTCCTGGGATTGTCACACTTCACCACCTGCTTTGCTGGGACTAAAAGCCTGGATGTCTTTTGCAGTGTTAGGCACTACATGAACGTGAGAATAATACTAAGACTACTTCATAATTTCACACATTGTTAGTACAATCTTGAAATATTTAAGTTCTTTTCATTAAACAGCACAGTTCTTTAATATGGTAATCATCAATTACCAATCAACTTAACTATGATTGCTTTTAAGCTGACATTCAAAGGAGGTTATTATAAAGTGACATTTACTGCAAGCAGATTTGATGCTTCTACAGTAAAAACATATGAAGATGAAAATCTGCTTTCTTACCAAAAAAATTGTCTACATAAAAATTGGTACATTTTCCCTTTTTAAACAACTGGTCTCAACCGAAAAAAACCAAGGTATTTTTGTATACCCAGCATAATTTGTAGAGATAATAGATATATTTTAAAGAGGGTTTTGAGGAGAAAATAGCATACAGAGAGCAGAATTAACAGCACATTATTCCAGCTTTGCTTTACCTTAAACACACCCTGGTGTCATTTTCAGCCACTTTACACCGTTCTCCCAGCTGGAATTTTTTCCTCAGACATTTTGGTAAGAATTTCTCAAATTCCAAGATAGTCCTGGCTCTCTGTTGACAGTAAATAGTAACGTGAGTATGGTTAGCCACGGTCTGCTTTCACAGCATGCACAGTTTGCAGTTTGTAACAGGTCAAACCTCCACCCACAGCCAACACCACCAGCAGCAAATAACACATCACTGACAATTTGTGCAAATGGGGATTCACAGATTCCTCGAAAAATAGTGGAACACATCATCCTGTGACATATCCAGAGGAATCAAAGTCATGGAGGTGTGTGGTGGTGCATGGGTTGGAAATCCAAGCCTTGATATCACCCCTAGGACCGTTAACTCCAAGATTATTACAATTCTCTAATACTGGAATTACTTATTTCTGTTATTCACACCCAAACCCAAATGGAGATTATTTTTTACACCCAGCCTGTTCTGGCAGCATGAGGGCTTTAGCCCAAGCACCTGTACTACACCAAGCAAACTCCCAAACAAACCTGGAGTTTCCAGATGTGCTCGCTCTCCTTAGAAATATCCTCCACTGTTTCTCCCATTAAAGCAATCAGCATGTTCAAGAGAAGAACAAAAGTCAGCACAACGAAAGTTATGAGGAGCAGGAGAAACAGGACGGGGTACTTGGAGTTTTGCTGGATCTCCAGGTCGCCCAGTCCTAGGGTGAGCTTGAAAAGATCCATCAGGACAGGTCCCAGGCTGCTGTTGGAATGGCATTCCCCGCCCTCCTGGCACGTCTCAATCAGCGCAGCAAGAGCTGGGAAGAAAGCACAAGGAAATTTCAGTCTCAGTCATTATTTAGGAATACAGGGCATTTCACCCCCAAGAATTCAAAATGGTCAGGAGAGCCAGAGCTGCCCAGGCACACACAGCAGCCAGATGACAGTTCCAGGAAGCAGAAAGGACCCACGTCCAAATGAAATTCCAGGGATTTGAGACCAAGCCAAACCCTCATCTGTTCACATCTAAACTTAACATCCAGAAGAAACCCCAACATGAGCTCTCATCCATGAAAAGAGGGTTCTTATTCATAATAATGCTAAAATTTTTACTCACACAGAGCATCAGTGCTTTTCTCCAGTAATATTTACCTACGCCAAATCCCAGCAAAAACACGATATAGACAACTAAAAACTTTATCACATCTTGCAGGATGACCTAAAAATGGAATGAAACAGTGGACAGAAATTAAAATTCAGAACTGGCTTTGTGCTTATGAATTCTGCAGGGATACAGGTGAGGCACACACTGAAACACTGGGCTGCTTCCACTGAGCAAACAAACCCAAAGGTCTGATTTTTCATCTCAAGCCTGGTGTGTTCTCTGAGAGTGACTAATTCTGTACAATACAGACATTACAGAGTATGATGCAATTAAATTGCAGAACTACATTAGCTGGAAAAAACACAAGCTACTTACATATTTAATGTAATAAAATGCCAGTATTAAGATACAAACTAGTTTCTGCTGTTGAAGAAGAACAAATAGCATGTTCTGCTGAAATAATACATAAAAACTGGAAGTAAGACATTTCAAAATTAAGCATAAAATACATATAATTGCTGAATGTACTTGATTTGGATTGTAGAACAACAGAGTATCATCAGGCAGGGAAAACAAGAGGAAAACTTGCCTTTTGAATCATCACACTGTAAATGCCCATGGACTGGAAGCCTCTGGTGAAATAGAGCATATTGGCCCAGCCAAGGGCCATTGCCAAAACAAGACACACCAGGTGTTCTTTGTAGGAAAACAAGTACAAAAAGACAGAGAAGATCACAAGCAAAGCTTGTATAAAACTGTTAAAAAACAAACATATACGTGAAAGAGAAATTACTAGCACAAAACCAACAACAGAATGGCAAAATACGAACACAAGATTTCTTTGCTTTTTATGCTTAATTTGTTACTTAGTGCTGCTTTTTATTCTCCCCATGAAATTGCCACTATAGTTTAACGATAAAATAGGTCAGTGCAAGTGGTATAAGTATATTAACATACAAGGATTATATTTATTAAAGCTTAATTTAGGTAGATTATTCTCCCCAAAACAGCTGGTCAATGCAGATTTTGCTGACAGAGACATTAAAAATCTGTCTTTATTATAATAATATCTTAGAATATTATAATAATATCATAGAAGCCTTTTAATTCCAGCTTTAGCTTAATGACCTGATAGAATAATTACAGATTTTCCACAAACAGGGAAGACACTGGCAGGTGGAAAAAATCCACTCCATGCACATCAACCCTGGTGTTGTTACTGACAGAGCAACCAATAGTTTGTGTTACAGAAAAGCTGCAGGTAAATTTACATCCATCCCTCTAAAACTGATAATTTTGAGGAAAAAAGTGAGTATCTGCTACAGGAGCACATTCCTTTAGACCATGAGGTAGAGAGGGATTTATATATAGTATAAAATATATCTATATATATGCATGGCAGACTTACAATGCAAAGTGGAACCAGGCATCAGAGAGAATCGACTGCAGGTCTGAGGGCCTGAGCAGGAAGATGGCTACACTCTGTGCAGGCAGATACAGAAATTACAGGCATGGAAGGGAGAGAAAACAGGCCTCAGAATCTCTTTTTTTCAAAATAGTTTAACTGGCGTTCTAAACCAACCCATCTACTGAAAAGATGTGGTAACTTCTAGAACTTTTTTTTTAATAGGGCTGTAAATTCGAAGCTTGAAAATCTGTCATCTCTGGCATAATTTCAGTTATTGTTTTTAATTACTTACATTAATTGCCATTACTTACTTAATTACATTTGCCATTACTTACAGTATATGGCAAAATTATACCATGGGATTTTTTTTTTCATTACAAGATGCAATTCAATTGTCCTTAAAGCCATTAATTTGACAATACTGATATTATCCAAATATCAGACCTCTGCATTGAGAATTTGAAAGGAAAACACCCTCATGTTTGTGTCACAGTTGTATTCAAATACATAAAACCAGGGTCATTCTGAATAAGTGATTGTGCCAAAGATTTAAAAATTACACAAATGAAAGATACTCCACATGTTTTGCCAATATCATCAGCAGCATATTCATACATTTAGACAAGTTCTTTATGTATTTTGTTATATATTTGTTATTAAAATGTCTTACCTCTTTTATGGCTAAAAATATTGCTCCTAACATAACCATCACCTGTCCTGACAGCTGCAGCCACCCCACCCCACGGGTCAGAGCGAGTGGATAAGGAGGAGCCTGCAAGACAAATCCAGAATGAAAATCTCAGCTCCATCCCTAAAGGGCAAAAGGCAAAGCAGCAGAAACCCTCACAGCTGTAATTCTCTGCGTTCACAATTTCTTCCCTTCCAGTGAGAATTTTCTTCACCTATTTACACAATCAACCCCCTAGCAGAGGTAATTGAAATATCAGAAGTTTCTTTCTTAAAGGAAGAAGAAAATTCCCTCTCCACACCTTTAGAAATTGAACAGTTTTGTGCCATGTATTTGTATTTTGGGTCACTTCCACAAAATGCAAATGTGATGCTCCCACCCTGATGTGGGAGAACCTGGTCTCTGTACACCCAGATATCCCAATAGCTGGTTTTGGTTTAGCATTTTAAATGCAATTCAGGAAATACTATTGCCTTTTAAGTCAGTAAAATCTGGTGTGGTTCAGCTGCTGTACTCACTACATTTTCATTAGGCCTGTGGTAGGAAACCAATGTTAATGTTACATTGTACAGGAAATAAAAACAGCAGGACATGAAAAACATGTGCCGGGCAAACTTCTTCCATTTCATCCTCAGCAGTGAATTCAGGGGCTCCAAAGTCAGCATTTCGTGACGATTCTGAGGAGACAGAAAGAAAATTTTACAAAATGAACTATTTCAACTTGCTGCCTGGAAGGAAACTGAATTTCAGGCGTGAATTTTGTGTATTTCATTCCATCCCATCCTTGCTGCTCTAGAAACACCTGTGTGCTCAGGGATGTGTCAGACCCACCCTGAGAAAGGACAAAGGGACAATTCCCCCTCCTGCTGGGATAAGCTGCCATTCTCAGCCTGGTGAATCATGACTGAGCTGAAACTCTCCTGTGGACTTCTGGTCCTGCTTCCTATGGAGGTTTTGTGGCAGGATTTGAATTCAGCAAATGTAAAATTCTGGCTTTGAAAAGCAAACACCCTGAAACACCTAAAATACAAACCTGTTAAGTAATGTTTATTTGGTCTGACCAGCTTGGCCATATTTATGTTCCTATGCAAGGCAGATTAAGGCTTCAAATGTAGGAAAAGACACTCCCTAAATACCTGACCTGTGTTTCAGGAGCTGAAAGCATATTTGCTTACAGCTGACAATGTCTAGAGGTATAAAATTTATCTTACTCCTGATAAAAAAACACCCTGAGAACCAAAAATTACTGCTCGCAAGTAATTCAGTTGGTTGCATAGGCTGACACGGCTGAAATGGGTGTACTGCTAGCAAAAATATATCTTTGATTTAAAAATAGGTATCTTACACCAATATTTGTATTATAGACAATGATTTCCAGCACGGAGTTGTCAGCAGTGGTGTCCAGTTCTGTCAGATCATACAGAGAAGACTGAACAGGACCGTAGGCCCAATCTGTGAATTTTCGTGACAGGCTCCTGTTGGGCTTCTCTCTGATCTCTCTGCTCAGGATGTACTTCAGAATCTGAAACATGAACAGGATCGTTTGTCAGCAGCTGTCTTGTTCATGGGGAAGGAGACAGCACATGAACATGCTTGCCCAAACTCCCAACTTTTGCCTGTTATTACAGTCGTGCAATTTAATGTATTTGTAATTGTGTTATTCAGTGAGGGGTGCTGGAGAAGAAAAACCTCTAAGAAATAAGCATAGTGTTTGTAGTGCCTTCAGAATTCCTGTCAGAGACATGGCAGCATGAAAGCACAATTTTCCATGTGTTCATTTATGCCTCCCTTTAACTTAATTGCTTTCTAAATCCTCCCATTGCCAATTCTTTACACTGCAGTTGATTTATGCAAACCAAACTCTACAGCAGCGCAGCAGAGCAGTTCTAGTGAGTTTTCTGAAATGGTTTGGTGGTAAATGCAGAATTTCTCTACAACAGAAGGCTGGTGCTAAACAGCTTGTGTAGTTTGTACAGGGGGGGGGAGTTACAGAGAAACCTTGAAGCATAAAAACAGCATTGCAATGGAAGTATTTGTGTTCTGAACAAAATTAGCTCACCAAACACTGATACAAAACAGCATAACCAGCCTGGAAAGAGATGTGTTCAGAGCACCAGTTTCTCTTCAATGGTACTGAAATCACACCCACCTCTAATTTCCCAGTTTTTGCAGCTAACTGCAGTGGTGTCAAACCCTCCTTATTTTTGGTTGTTTCCAGATTTCTGTCTTTACTTTTCAGCAGAATCATATCATACATTCTGATGACGAAGTCATTCTGGGTTTTGGAGTCCTCTGCCACAGTAACTAATGCATGGAGGATATTGTTTCCTCTGGAATCCTGGGAGGAAATATTGGTCCTGGCATTGTCCATTAACAGTTCAATTATGTCTGGCTGGTTGGTACATGCAGCTAAAGCCAGAGCAGTCTCACCTACAGAATCATAAAATGCAACAAGTGGTCATGTTTGATTCCAAGCATTCAAATCGGAAGAGAAAATATTGTGTTAAGCATCCTAATATATGAAAGCACATTTACATATTGGTTGTACTGGTTTAAGCTTTTGTTTTATAAAACTTTGGGTATTCCTTCTTAACTTTTCTAGAAATATCTCAATTCCACTTACCAAAATAAAAGCCTTCATGCTTGTGTTTGGGGTTAAAGAAAACACCCTGGGCATGAGCATTGACATCGGCTCCTTTTTCTATGAGGCTCTGGGTGATTTCATACTGTCTCCTCTCAATGGCAATATTCAGAGCTGTCTGGCCTGAAAAAACAGACACAGGAACTTTGGGCTGAATCTCTCAAGCACACTCTGAAACATAAAATGATGTTTCACAAGGGATGGCACCAGTGATAATGAACAAAAGTTGGTTTAAGGGATTTAAACCATCGTTATTTTTTGGATGGCACATTGAGCCCTATACCTGGAACTGCTATCAGATGGCAATACCTTTATATGCCTCTTCTGTGTATGCTGCATTGATAAATCTCTCCAAAATGCCATTTTCCTCTGCAAAGCACAGGAGCATGTTCACCATCTCATTTGTGTTCTGGTTGATGTTCAGCAGAGCTTTCATCAGACACGTTTTGCCGGTGTCTGAAGCCGTGAACTTTTTCATCAGGTAATCTACAAGAGTGAATTTTGAGATGAGGTCATTATTATTTATTAAACTTCTGTTCATTAGGGGTGAAACCCAAGGGATATAGATGAACATAAACTACTTGCCAAACCATTACTCCATCCTGTTCACTTTATATTTGAGCACCAAGGCAACCAACACCGTTGGTTTTCCTGTTGGACATCCCAGTGCCATAACTCCCGAATTCACAGGGAAATACAGATATTTCCCAGGTTTAGAAGTGCACCTGAGCTGCCAGAAGAGCTGGCAACCTTCCACCAGGTTTGTGCACAGCTCACCTGGCACGGGCAGGTTGGTGCAGGTGCTCGACCGCTCCTTCAGCTCCGCCAGCAGCCGCTGCAGCTCCTCCACGTTCCCCTCGGACACTGCCCGGAACAGGTTCCTCTTCAGCTTCTTCCTGGCACTCGTCAGCTCAGGGCCTTGGGATGTGTTAGCACTGAATTGTGAGAAATCATCATGAAATTTCTGGCTCAGTTTATCCTGGTTTATTTTGTTTTATTCATAAGAAGAAAAACAAACACAATCACTTGCCGCAGACCACACGAGCTTGCCCTGCTTCCATGGGTATCTCAGGTTATTTCTCACGTTGCTTATTTGCAAGTAATTAAGCTGTTGAGAGGGGGTTTATAATAAAACAGCACATTTTCCAGGTATTTTGTGTTTTTTCCAGTTTATCCATTCTTCTAGAATAAAAGCTAAGGAATACTTCTTTGCTCTGCCAGGAGTGACTGCAGTGCTGGGGTTGCCTGGTGCTGCTCTCCAGCTGCACCACCCCTCTCACAGCAGAAGAGAGTTTTTAACTTCACGTCTTACACCACTTCCTGATCATCCTTCATTCTGGAAAAAGGACGATTTCATATTTCCCCCAAGCAGAAATAACTCCATGCCTAATTGTGGTGCATAGGTCCTGTGTTGCCATTCACACATTACATATAAAGAATCCTCACACTAAGTATGAGATTTGAGAGATTAGAGCTGTTTATTTCAACATTTAATTACTGAAGGATCAGAAAGGCATGCACACACACGACCTTTTTTCCTAAAACATGGCAGGAAAAAGAGGTGATATCTACCTTACCACAGATTTAGTCTGCTGAAAATGTGCTGAGAAATATTTGTGTCTCCACTCACCCACAACTCTCGGCGTTAGGGCTGTATTCAGTGGCATCATCCTGAAGAGACTGTGGGGAGTCCATGTCTTCCCCATTCCCAGATGCACTGCAGAGAACAGAAAAGCACAAGTGCCAAGATATTAGCAGGTATTTTGGCAGATTGCATGAAGAAACGGTCAATGGCAGGACAGAGTACCTGCACTAGAGCTTAAATTAGTCCAGTTTGACATTGGCCTCTTAATTCTGTCATTTCATCTCCCACAGGAATTTTAAAGTGAGTGATAAAAATGAAGAGTCTCGCAGGATTTTGTTATATTTTTAAAAAGCCCACATTAGGAAAGCAATCTGCTTTGCGTTTTATTATATTATTATTTCACTAGAGATCCTGAAACCGTGGGAACTTGTTTCCTTTTTTTTAATGATCACTGCTTTTTGTGCATCATCCTGGATACTTGAAGCTTACATTCTTCCTTTTCACATACCTAATTTGTCATCTGGCACAAAACAAGTGCTAAATCAGTAGCAGTGAGTGGGTTGCAAGCCCACAATGAAATTGATTTACCTAAAGATTTACTACACAGAACACTGCAGGCAACTCAGGAGTGTTTTGTGGCTGACTTGAAAGAAAGAAATTGAGGACTCGGCCCTAAACAGATATTTAGGTGGTATATTTAAAGGATTTTCAATGGCATTGGTATTTTGTAATTGCTGTACATAATTTCCACACAGTCCTAAAAGCAGATCTGAGTTAGAAAAATTGGAATAAATGAGTTTCTTACTTGTTTTCTCTAAGGTCCAGATTGGATGAACTACCTCAGGTGAATAATTTAGCGAATCTGAGCTGTTAATTATTGACAAAACAGATGCATGGACAGCAATGCAAGGGTTCAGCACTGCTCTGCAGGTATTCCCTTGCCTTTGAAACACAGCTGGGAGCTCTGAGTCCGTTCCTACTCCATCTGTCACTTGTCTGCAGAAAGCTGAGTAATGTGGTGACAAAGCACAAGTGCAGGTCACTTCCTGAATGAGGGGGGGAATTTGGACACCTCTCCTCTGAAACCAAAATCAGCCTGTCAGCTCATTCCCAAAAGCTGACCAGACATCCTCAGACACAAAAACCTTTGGCCTTTCTGGGCCTGTGCCAGGTTTGTTACATATTTCCCTTACTCATAATTACTGGCTGTCAGCACCCCACACATTTTTTTTTAAATTAAGTGTATTCTTCCCAGTCATAATTTTTCTCTCTTCATTCATCAGCAATGGCTGCTTTAAATATTTCAGCTTCAGCATTTCCACGTTTGATTGTTAATGAGCAATAGAGGGAAGACGTCAGCAGCCAGCTGGGAACAGGGCTTGCTAAATTAAGCTGTGGCCTTCACACAGCAGAAAACACCCAAATGAGAGCATGGAGTTTGTTCTAATGTATCATTACCAAGAGGCTAGGATTAAAAAAATACCGATTTTAAATTTATTCAGGTCTGAGGCCTGATTTATTCCATGCCAACGACAGCAGTAGAGAAAGCCAGAGATAAATCTCCAGTGCAGTTCTGTCTTTGAAGTGACCAAAAGCTATGAGAAGTCGGGTGAAATCCTAGCACTGAGGTCCAAGGAGAATTAAGGGGAAGCTGCTGAGAAGAAAATAGATATATTTGCATATAGATATAGGATTGCTTGTGCCTCTGTAACTTACCACGGGCGGATATTTGAATCCATCGGTTTGGAAAACACGGGGGGAGAGGTGTTATTGGGAGTTGCATTGCTTTCAAAACCATCAATCTCCAGAAAAAAGTGGGAACTGTTGAAGACAGCGCATTTTAAAAATATCAGTGATAAAAGGCAAGCCCAACCATAAACCAAGAAAAGAACGACCAAGGGCAAGCTTGACAATTCACCTCTCCTGGCATTAAACCTGGCTGAGCTGGAGCAGAGGCTTATCTGCTTTCCCCCGAGGGGATCCCAGCCTGCAGCCCGTGCCCAGCTCTTGCAGGCTGGCAGATGGGCAGAATTCCCAAGGTATTTTCAGAACACATGGCACCAGATCCCTGTGTAAGCAGCAATCCCCAAACCAGCCTCGCACCCAGCTCCTGTCGCTGCCCAGCCACACGTGTGTGCTGCATGCCCAAATTCCATCTTTAATCCCAGCCCCTGCTCCTCCAGCCAGGAGCCATCAGGGTGGATCATTTCAAACCCACCAGCACTGATAGTGATTCAGTAAGAAAGTCTGAAATGTCACATGTTCAGTGACATCAGGCATTTCCAGCAGCCAGGGCTGAGTGTGTCCTCTTGCCTGCATGACATTTAACTATTTGCCCTATAAATAATTATATGAATATTTATAGTGAAAAGAAATAAAATTTGAAACAACACGGAAAAGGTAATATGAGAGATTTCGCCTTGTAAAAGCCTGCAGGGTTTACAGGCAAAAATCAATGGCTTGGTTTTACTGGATCTCAGTAAAACACTGCTCCTCACCACAGGCTGAGGAGTTCCAGTGGTGGATGCAGCAACTCCCACAGGGGCTGTTGTTCAGAAACTGCCTCACATTGCTAAAATGTTGCAGTAGTCACCTGGAAAACCTTTCCAATTGACCCGATATTTATGGTTTAGTCCACACAGTATTATTTCTTCTTCTTTTTTTTTTACCACATCTTCCCAAAAATATATTTTTAAAGTACATGTACTGATGCTAAAATGCAGTTTATTGTTACTGAACAACCTGCTGATATTTGCTAAAAATAGCATTATCTAGTTCATCTCATTTGCCAGTGATCCAGGTGTTAATTCTGGCATCCAACAGCTGTGCAGCAGCTGGGAAGGGAACCCTGCTTTGGGGCTGACAGACCTCACCTCTCCTGGCTTGTGGGTTACCTGGGGGCGTCATGGGGGCAAAAAACACCCCAAAAGCCACCGTGCAAAGCTGGGTGCCATCAAATAGCCGGCTGCTGATGTGGCCGGGTGCTCTGCCCACAGACATCAGCAGCCTCTGACAGCCTCCTCCCTGCCTGCCCCTCGGATTTCCTGTGCTTAATTACACACTGGCAGTCCACCCAAATTCCAGGACCTTCAAGCAGGGAATGTCACTGTCCTTCGAGAAAGCGAACATTGCCAGCACATGCTGAGAGTGAGAAACGCCACCCTGGGAGGGCAGCAGCTGCTGGTGGGGCAGCTGGAGGCCGAGTTTTGAAGGAACAGGATAAAGCAGCGTTGGAACACATAATTAACAGGATATGTTAAAGCCCTGCATTAAAATCCGCGTGATCTCGGCGCTGTGTGTTACAGGAATGCTGCCAGCCACACCCCGAGCTCCGGGCTGAGAGGTGGGGAAAAACCCCAAGGTTACTGCTCCTGAGGCCACAGTGAACGTGAGACAGGGGTTAGGTGATTGAGGGCTTGGCTTTGGCAGTGTTCTTGTAACTACACGATCTGCCGTGGAATTGCCCCTTTTTGAAGTGCTGGGTGTATCACGAGCTGTTCAGACACTTTGTCTCCCTCCTATGCCACCAAAGAGCTTCTCTTTTTGAATTTAATGGCAAAAAAAGACAAATTGGACCACCCAGGCAGTGGATCTCAAATAACTAATGGCACCACTCCTGTGAAAAGTGATTCCTCTGATTATTGAGAATTATAAATGTCAGAACAGCCACAATTGGCCAGGCCGTCAGAGTTTCAGAAATTGCCATAATAACCAATAATTATCCAGAATGAAAAGTTTATGAATGAAAATTCATCCTCACTCTACAGTAACTGAGCTGAGTGCACAGTATCAGGCAGGAATTACAGCTTATATTTCTCCATTCATATTAAATACAAACCCTAAATCCCTTTATTAATTCTCTGATATAAATTATGAATGAAAGTGAATATTTTATAAAACAGCAAAGAAGTCTCATTAATCCGAATAATGAAAAATAGAGTGAACTCAGGTTTCTGTTTGTGACAGGATTTTTCAAACCTCCTGCTCTCCCAGCCCTCTGCCTCTCCATAATCTGTCACATTTCCATGTGAGGCTAAGTTTGAAATGCTCCCTTTTTTCAGGCCAGCATCTCTTACATAAAACCTGGTGTGTTCTTCCATGTGGTCTCTTAAAAAAAGATCACTTTATATGAAACATTAACCATCATTAGATCAGATTCTTGTGAGGTTTTACAGAACAAAGCTGCTGGTGGTATTTCAGTGTGAGATCTCCTAAAGGAGATAAAGCAGGGAGCTTTAGTGGTTTAGACAGAGCTGGAGCCTACCTTTTCTTGGTGGGAGTGCCTTCAACCTTTTTCTCTTGCTGGTTTGCAGGGGGAACTCCAGGTGGGTTTGTTTTCTTGCCCATTAGTGGAAGAATTTCGTTGTTATCTTTAATCATGTTTCTGCAGTAGAGAGATGTCAATTATTGGACTCCTGTTGCCTTGAAGAAAGCATAGTGACCAAATTGCCTGTTTACAGCCTCTTCACTTGTAAACACACAAATATTGATTCTTTTTTCCCCAAAGTTTCTCATTTTCCTGTTGTTAAGCACACACCCCCACCATTTCATGCATCAGATCTGGAGGGTTACACACATGACTCATGAAATCTCAGTCTATGACTGAGATTAAAAGGGGTACCAGGAGAACCATAAATTCAAGCCTGTGCCTAAATTAAACTGAAAGGAGCCTGTCAGCCCCAGTGACAGGGTGTGTTATTTAGAGAAACATAAAGAGCACGATGACTTTTAAAAGTAGCCCTGAAGTTGTGCATATTTACAGTGAATCTGAGCAGTCTGCTCTCGTCCAAGATAACTTCAGAAAAGTGGCAAATTCCAGGAAGATCTGTGCAGCAGAAAACAGATGAAGGAAGGTTCCAGATGTGAAGAGAACAAAGAAAAATCACGGAAGCTTCTCACTGCACTGGAACAGCAGAAACAGCGGACTCTGAGCCCGATGCCCAGGCTGAGCTCAGCCAAACCATCACACAGATAACATCCAGGACTTGTGTCCTGGTGATTTCTCAACATTTCTTCAGGAAAAAGGAAAAAAAATCGTTATTCTACTGGATGGAAATGACCAGCAGCACGTGACACAAAAGGATCTTGACGCATGTTACCTGCCTAGGAACACCTACAGCATGAATTCTGCCAGTAATAATGAATAACTATCCCCCTGTTTCTCAATCTTATACTCAAGGGCATCATTTTAAATCACCCAGGATAATTTGAAAGCAAGAAGGTGAATTCAGGATACATTAAAATTCACTGAAGGTAAACCCAGTAAGATTTATGAGGTCAGGGATCCATTCCCAAGGAAATCAGGGGAGTGCCCTCCATACCCAAGGACAAATGGTAAAAAAATAATTTGCCTGCAAAGTTTGAACAAAATGAACTACACATTTCCCCCCCTCCTACTGCACTTTCCTCGATGTGACAAATGTACACAGAAACTCTCTGCTCCTGTCACAGGGCTGTCAGTGTGCCTTAGCACCAGGATTCCTTCATTATGGGAATATCAAGATACAGAAAGCAGATTGTGAAGAGTGTTTGGAAAGACAGGACACCTGGTACGAGAGAGGAGCCAGGAATATCAAACACACTGGTATTTGAGTGGAAGTCTATTAATGCATAAACAACAAATGTTTAATTATGGCAATTTTCAATCCCAAGTAGAGAGAACTGAGAATTTACAGGGTCCAAACACTCCTAAGTGCAGCTGTAATCTCTTGGCACTCTGTGGAATAGGAACTTGAAACATTGGAAAGGACTCCTTTACCTTGCAAACAGGCAATGAAAATAATTTTTTATTGTGTTTTCCACCACTGGCAGGTGTGTTCACACTAGGAAACACTCCTAGCTTGGATGAATTCCCTAAGAATTCATATCACAGCTTTCACAGAAATAATTTATAAGGGGAAATATTTTTACTTGCATACAAAGTGCACAACAGCTTTTAGTGAACACAGAGAAGAGCTGAACTTGGAGATGACACAGTGGAGGTGGGAAGAGAGGGTTTGTTTGTGCCACTGGAAATGCCACTCACATAGTCCCCAGACACATGTTGTGTCAGTGAATACACTGATAAACATTTAGCCTAAACACAGCTAAAACAAATGACTGTTGTCTTGCTTAGTTCATAAATAATTCTGCTATTTACTTCTTGCCAAGTACTTAAAGAATACAAAGCAGTGTGTGGGCAAAGACATTTCCCACCCCGAGGAAGAGGCAAATGGGATACTTGACATAAATCGAATCTAAGGGGACCATGGTGGTGATGGACATTAAATAGATACTCAAAAGAAGTGACTTTAAAGGAAGAGAGTAGTTGGGAATGGACTAAGATGTCCAAAAGTCAACAAAAGGAGTTGCCAAGTGGAGAGGGGCACAGCTGGGAGGGGTGTGAAGTCGGAGGGGTGGAAGAGTGGAATGAAGAGCTGGAGAAATAAAGATCAAATAAATTTCTAAGGCACACAGGGAAGAGCCCCTCGTTTGTGAGTGATGCTGGAGCTGCCCAGAGATGGCAACACCTTCCTGCAAGGGCAGCAGCTCCAAGCCCCATTTACAGTTGGTTTTCATGGCGGAGATTTTAGCAGTGACTCAAGAACGGGCTGCACCTCTGAGGAGAGGTGGGAAGCAATCAAAGAGAGCGCTGAAGTTGTATTGGATGAGGAAGGACTGCTGAACCACCAGTGATGTAAGGAAGCAATTTGGGAAGGAAAAAGAGGACAGATTTCCTTAAGTATGAAGGGACTGTGCTTTCAGAAGCACAGAGATGTGGCTGCATCCCAGCCAGGAAGTCTATTTCAAATGAGATCTCAGCCTGCCCAAGTAAATAACTGCAGGCACCACGGCAGAAGTACCTTGTTACAGTGCTGAGGTAGCGTCTGTTTCATTTTTAATCACGATTAATTGTGTGCTGAGATGAAAACTAAGCTGGGCTTTCATCAGCAGCTTCCAGTGCACTATCATTTTCTGTGATCTATGACAGACAGAGAAAAACAGTGCAGCAGCCTGAAAAGTGTCAGATCTAAGCAGAGCAGCTGATGTAACCTGATACAGAGCGTTGTCTTTGGTTGTAACTATTTTCTACTCCCATTATCTCATTAATTGTCACTTACAGGCCACCAGAGAAGTGGCTCATTTGAAGGGGGCAGCAAGACAAAAACCCTGCATTGATTTATAGTATTAAGAATTACTTTGAAGTGGATCTGAGGACACTGAGGGCTTGGTATCTGACCTCCAGTGTGCTGGGGGTGAGAAAAGGGAATTTATCTGTGATGGTGAATGGGATTCTGCCTTTCCTACACATTATCACAGACTCACCTGCTTATCTGAGAACAAGAAAAATCACATGTGTCTGTGTCTTTATATCTCAGTAACAGTTTACATGATGTGGCTGAAGAGAGAATCCTACAAATCAGAAGAAACACTCAGCTGTGATGTTGTAGCACTTTCCCACCCTCTTCCCTGGGGGCAGAGGAGAGGAGAGGAGAGGAAGGGACTCCCAAGAGCTGTTTCATTCACAGGGTCCTCAGAACAGACCATGACACTTTCCAGCACCCACGACCTAATTCTTACTGGCCCATAAAAAATAAATCCCCTCCCTGAGGGGAAAAGCTGATAAAACTTCATTCTGACTTTTCTGCATTATTTATGAGACCTATCAGCAGAAGGTTACACTTGGTAGGAAGAGCTTCAACTTCCTGTAAGATTTTTAAACTTTTGAGGGGCATCTGTAGACATCAGGTGCCATCAAAAATGTTCTTGCTGAGAAATTTTTACTTTCCTACAAAGGCTTTCCCTAACAGAAATTAAAAAAAAAAAACCTCTGAAAAGCAATGTTTTTTCCTGAGGAAAAATGCTTTGAGATTATTTACCTGCCTATTTCTGAATTAAATAAGAAGACTTTTTCTGAGTTGAAATAACTTATTCTACTGGGCTAGGGATGTGACTTTCAGTGGTCACTACAGTAGCTGAATCTTTCAGTGGACTGAATCTCACAGGTCTTTTCCAACCTAGTTGATTCTGTAAAATTTAATTTGTATGATATTATCTTTTTGATCCCCTTGGCACAGGAATTAGGAAGTGCAACAGTGTTCCAGGCTGACAAACACGAATTAAATCAGGCCTGTCCTTCTTCACTCCTGAATGCCCAAGGATCCGGCGTGGCGCAGCTCAGGAGAGTGACTGACAGACTAGAAAAACAGAAAGGAGCACAACAGAAACACATTCTCTGCGTGAAGGATGGGTTTCATCTTTGCCTCTGGAAGATTTCCCTCTCTCCAGAAGCATCACACCCCCCAAACACCCCCGCAGCTCCCGGAGCACTCACCCTGCTCACGACACCTCCATGTCGGCATGGATGGATCTGGGCGGCGAAGATCAAAGCAGGGCCCCACTGACACCATCCAAAAATCATCTGCCAGAGGAGTAAAACCACATTCAGGCTCCAGACTATCCTAAAGACACAAAACCACCCTGCTCCGGGCATCCGGTGCGCTCAGCTGGGAAACAGAGCCGGGACAGCGCCGAGGAACCGCGGCCGTACGGGGTTTGCTCCATCTGAAATTAGGGAGCAGGGAGAAACTGGCCAGACAACAACTCTTGACTTCAGAGCTGCCAAAGTGGGATGACACACACGCAGTAATTACACGCTGGAGTGTTACTAAAGCTGGGTTGCTCACAGGTGACTTCATGGCAGCAGTGGAGTATCTCAAGCGATCGGTGCTCTGCAGTTTGCACGCTGTCCGCGAAGGAAAATGGTTGTGGCACCTGCATTTGGGTTGTAAATGACACCCTTTATGTCATGCTCGGTTTATTACACAGCATGGACCTACTCAGAAGGCAGAAAGCAGAAATAAGGAAACCATCCCAAGTCCTTCCAAGCAAAAAATTTTGCTTTTACTTCAAAAAATTACAAACTACGTTAGAAACTCTCATCCTTTCACAGTGCTGTCGGTGAAAACGTGGTGGGCGTGTTTAAATTTATCCCTGCCTGTAAAAGTTTTTAATGAATATGTCCCCACAGGGGCTGTGGGAACACAACCAGTTGGGTTTCACCTCCCTGTGACAGGCAATGGCATTTCTCAGCTTTGCTGCTTTGGAGCTGTTGAGCAATGGTGAATGCAGAATTCTGGTCTGGGACATACCAAAGGAGTGACCATGAGTTCCTCTGCTCTTTTTACAGAGGCTTTGCATTATCACCAGAAATAGGATGTGAAAAACTCGTATGCCTTTGCAGTCAGACCTGCAAGGTGTATTTACAGCTGCTGGTCTTGACTTAATTATTAGATGGGAGCTCAAGGGGAACTACGTAAGCAGCAAAACAGGAATCTTTTTTCAGCTGTAGAGAAGGGCAAAAAAAAGTCAAGTTTGGGTGGGTTTTTTCAGTAGGAAGCGGACCAAAAATTTGGAAATAAAACCAAAATATCTTCAGATACTACAACCTAGATCTAGCCATTTTAATCCAAAGACTATGGCATTAAAATACATTTACAAACTTTAGGTGAGCTCCTCCTGTTCATGAAGTATCTTTAAAAACAGGTCTGCTGGGTATTACATTTGCCTCAGACCTTGTGTGAAATGCCAGGAGCACTGCACAATTCCTGGTAATGAATCAGCTCCCCAGGAGCTGCGTGGGGAAAGGGGCTGTGCCCAGGCTGGTTGGATTTGGCACTGGGGATCCCTCTGGTTGGAGGTGCTGAGCACACATCCAGCTCTGCCTGACACCAATTCATTCTCTGCTCCAAGCCCTGTGCCAGGAAATGTTGTTCACATCTTGTGCCTAAGCTAAAATGTGACAACCCAGAGGCAGCTGCTTTGATGGGCTTTTACCATCTGCTGGTGTAAGAACCTGGACTAAGGACCAGATCCTGCCATTCCTCCCTGCCTGGGAGAGCACCAGCTTGGTTCTCAACACAAACTGCGAGGAACTGTTTAACTGAAGTCACTCTGAGGATGGAAATAGGCAAAGCCACGTGAAATCTGGGTGAAGGTGCATTTGAGGATTCTTGCTTTACCTCTGATCAACCACAGGAATAGAAATCCTCTTGCTAAGGAGAGAAACTGAGTTTGGCAGCAAGCAGGACTTTGAACGTGGAAAGCAGCTATATCTGAAAGCACCCAGATCTGTGTGGTTTAGCAGAATACAGGACCTAGCAGCAAGGTCTATTTATAATGCTGTGGCAGTTATCCAGAGAGGAAAAACTGGGACAAGCTGCAGCAGGAGAGGCAGAGCCCTGCTCCCAACCTGCCCGTGGAAAGGTGCAGGGACTGCAGGAGCTGTGAAAAGCTCACACACGGCAGCTCCCCTCCATCCTGCCTTGCAGGATGCTCCTTGCACTGTGAGGGCAGCCTTGGCTCCCTGAACCCCAGTGTGGCCTTTCCTCTGCAGCGCTCAGATTTAGGGAGCTGGAGCCCCACCTGTTTCTGGCTGATCACCCTGAAAACTGAATTTTGGGGTGCTGTGAGCCTGAGCTGAGCTGCTTGTAAGAACAGACTTAAGAGCCAGGAAATGAGAGGCAGAGCTACATCTATGCAAACATTTTCTTAAAATTTTAATCATTAACCTGCTCAGCCTTTATGTTCTCTGCTCCACCCTGATGTTTCAGACAAGGCCAGCATTTTTCAGGAGCCATGGAAGGTTTTGCAAGAGGCTCTGTCATGACCATGACCATTTTACAGCACTTTACAGCAGTCACCAGCTGCTTCAGCTACTGAGAAGATGCCATAAGGGTCAAGAACATTAATAACACCTATCTCTTATTAAAAATTACTTGAAAACTTAGGTTTTGGACAGTCTGTGCAGCACAAATCGGCAGCAGAAGCCCTATGTGGCATTATTTTGTTTTCCTAGCAAGTGTTAGGCTCAGTAGCAACCAAAATGAGCAAGATGCAGGAAAGCCCAGATGGGAGGGAAGGAGCATTTGGAGATCTGCCATCTGACATCAGCGAGTCAGAACTGCATTTGCTCTTCTGCTGGTACAGGACACCATCCCAGGCAAACTCACACTGGAAGTTATTCAGATTTTATATTCAATTCTGTGATTTTCAGTGCCCCAACAGATTCACTAAGGGGAAAAGCCGTTTTCTAAATGCATTTTTGACCTTGGGTAACAGCAAGAAGAATTGTAAATTACTTACTGTCACCATTCCACTCCCCAAGCTCCTTAAAAATAATCAAAAATTTGAGAATGAAAACACTGAGCATACCAGTAGCAGTCCAGTTCCCCCGAGCATGGTGTTTAATTGATTTACAGGAGTCTTCCATGATTTTTCACTGTGCTCTCCTCACCCCTCCCCTTGGAGTTAAACGTGTCCTGGGATCACCTCTGTGTGCTGCTACACAACGAGCTTTTCACACCTCTCCAGATAACTGAGCAACACTTGCAAATATTTATATCTTATGCTCATAAATTACAAGATAAGAGGTTGCTTTATGCAGCTGAGCAACAGGAAAATAAATTAGCCTGCAAGTGTCTGACTATCACCTAGCAGGAGACAGCCTTGTGGAAAGTCATTCCAGGGAAATACTGGGGTGTCACTTACCAGTTGGTGCAGTCTGGGCTGCAGGGACAAGCCAGCCTCTTCAGCAGTGCTGTGATGCATGTTTGCATAGCACACATGCCTGGAGAGCTGATTCCCAAAGATCCCTGCCATAAAAGAACAGCCCCACGCACACGAGGGTGGGGAAGGGTTGCTGGAGCCTCCACCACCAGTGTATTTCCTGCAACTGTGGCACTGTGCAGTTTGTTCTTTCTGCTTGGGCAAAAAACTGCTATCCCAATTATTTCCTATCCCTCCAAAGTACACTTTTTGGACCCAGTTCAGGCAGGTGTCCTGCTGCTGCCCTGAGAGTCCTGCTCAGCACAGCGAGCAGCTCCACTCATGACACTCCTCAGTCTGTCCCTGCTGTTGCCTTCCTTTCTACAGCTGGGAAAATGAACATTTTTACTCTCCATTTGAGCAGCACACAGCCCAGCAGTGCCCTGCTGCATCATAGCCAGGGCTCCTATTAAGAGCTACAGAAGAGCAGAGACAAGCCTGCTCCCACATCTCAGCTTCTACCTACTCCCCCAAGCCAAAAAAAGCAAAGCTGCCTCTCTTCCTCCCTTATTAAACCCTCTCCCCACCTGACAGAGTGCTCACTTCCACCTGAATCCCCCTAATTCCCACACCTGTGGCCAATTCCCCGTGCAGGGATGGGCTCAGTAATGATTAAGTTTGAAATAAGTGCAGTAAAAACCCACTTTATGTAAGGGGCATCAATATTTGACTTCAGGACACAGTTATCCCTTCTCTTGGCTGACAGACAGGGCTACCTAAGCATGAGATCATGATAAGCAATGGGAAGAATGGATTTGTGACTCTTTTCCAGTGTCTTTTCCTGCATTTGTGCTGTTCTCAGTGTCCCCCTGCCACTCCTGAGGCACAAACTAACAGCCCAAACCTACAGAGCCCTTTGCCAGCCCTCACTGTACAGATGTGCATGTCCAGATGTGCAGGCTGGTGGCTGCTTCTCTTGTCCCTGTCCTGGTGCATGTCCTGCTGCTGGTGCTGTGGGTCACAGGCTGGGCACGGCCAGGGGGGAGGCTCACCAGGCCATCAAGCCTCTGCAGGAAGAAATAAAACCAGTTTTAAGACCAGGAGAGAGGCACGTTTTCCTGCCATTGGCTCTTGGTTCAGGGAGCCAGGAGGGAGCCTGTGTGACACAGCTCAGCTCAGTGAGCTCTCCCAGAGCACAGACCTCTCTTGGCTGCTGAGCCTCGCATTCCCAACTAGGTCAGGGTTGTTCTGCAGCTGTTTCAGGCTGAGTTTGTGAATCTCCAGTTGTGGTGCAGAGTTTCTGGTAACGCTGAGCAGCGCTGGGGAATGAAGCAACCTGAAAATGCCTCAAGGAATACACTGTGAGGAAAGCGTGGCCCCACCTAAACGCTACATTTTTTTGGGCTCAGTTTTGTGCTGCCACTGTTTGACTCAAGGAGTTTTTGGAGGGTGAGCACCAAGACTGGGGAGGAACTTCCATGTTCTAAGAATTTCAGGTTCAGTCATTTGATTTTTAAAAACATCACACCCCCCCTTTTTTTAGAATGGAGATATTTTTATCTGTCTCATCCATCTAACTCTGGGGAATGGTTCATTTCCTTTCCCTCCCCAAAGATCTGTTTAGACCTGTAAAAAACATGAGGGGAAAAAAAATTCACACGCTGTCATGTCTTAAACTGAGAGCTAAACTTTGCATCAGCTGTAGCAGGATGTGAGATGCTCAGGAACGATAACAAAATCAAGTCCCTGCAGACCCCTTCCACTTTTTGTCAAGTTCTTTCTGGAAAATAAATGAAGCAGAATTGAAGCTGAACATCTACCTGTTGAAATAAACCCTCAGATGCTTTGGGTCCCCAAAACAAGAGCCCTAAAACCTGCAGGTCCCTCGTTGCTGCAGTCAGGAGGGCACTGGATAAATCTGCTTCCATAGGCTGGTGATTGAAACTTCCAGTGATTCCAAAGGGAGTTCTTTGGGCAGATGTGTTGTATGTGCCCCAGCATCTTTTCAGGATACATGTTCCCTGCCTCAGTTTCAACCCATTATTCTAATTAAAACCTCTTTTATTATGCAAATCATCTCCTCTCTCTGTCAATGCTTCAGTTTTCAGTTATTCGGTGCTTATTTCAAAACCAGCTGTTCCCATCTGTCCTTGCAAATGGTCCTCTAGAGAAAGCTTCACCTATTTCCAGCCCTAAACTCCTGTGTCTGGCAGTGAGGGGTGCTGTGTTCCTCGTGGGTTCCTCTTTGCCCAATAAACAGTCCAGGCTTTCCCCCTCTGACTAACAGGAACTGAGGCTCCTTTTTCCCTGGGTGGTTCATTATCCGCATTCTCCTTTGGAAAAGGAGGAACTGCCTGGGCTCAGCCTCCTCTGTCAGCTTGGAAAGAGGTGCCTTTGACTTGGTGGCATGGCTGGAAACTGCTCTTTCTGGCCCAGTGAGTCGGACACTTCCTCCAGTTCCTGTAATTGGGAGCTGCTCCCTCTGCCTGACAGGGCAATTCCACTTGTCATACCAACAGCCAGGTGAGTAAAATGTTGATTTTAGAGGCTGATTATAGCAATGACTGAGGAGCACAGCTCTGGGTGATGATGGAGCCTGAAAAACCTCGATGATCCTGTGAATGCTGGCGTCTCCTCGTGCCCACTCATGCCCGGCACACGGAAACAGGGAATGTTACTAATGGAGATGGAGCTCAGCCACAGCATCACAAACACAGCAGGAAGAGAGAAGTCCAGTGAGCTCAGCTGGTTGATTTCTCCTCCTTCCCAGAGAAATGAGTGCTCCCCACCATGTATTTTGAATATTAACATCTGCTGTAGGAGAAACTGGGTCCATATTTTCTCTGTGGAAGCTATTCCAGAGTGAGAAGTAATCCCAGCCTGCATGGTGTGGGTGATGGGAAGCACTGCAGAGCCCTACAACCACATCAAGAAGGCCCAGGGTGTCTGTGCTGCATCTGGCAGCATCAATTAAATCCTCTTCTTCCCAAGGCCTGGTAAATCTATGCCTGTGCCCAAGTGGAGACTTGTAAGAAGCATCTTTCACTGCAAGAGGGTTCCCTCTAAGGCCTGCAAGCTGGTCTTAACATATCCAACACTGCCTGATCACCAGCTTGTCTGGGATTTTTAATGTCCGTGGGATTTTTTTGAGTTTGGGAGATTTACCCCACACAGTTCAAAAATGCTGCATAAAATTATAAAATTCCTATTGATGGGATTCTGAAAACTTCAAGCCTCAGAAGCTGAGTCCACTGGCTTTATCCCTTAAAGCTGTGGGGTTGGCAGGATCCCCCACGTTTTGCAGCACAGCAGCACTTGCTGGGCACACACCTTGTGGGGTTTTGAGTACTGAGGTCTCCAGCAAAGATCCTTGAGTGAGTCTGAAATCCAGGCCACCGAAGAGTGACAGAACGAGCTGGTGTTTGGCAAAGATAAACTCTTTGATGAATGATTCTGTGTTAATTTGAGCAGAGGCAGCAAAGCAAGACAGTGGCATGGGAGGGAGAGGGGCTGTCCCGGGGCCAGGGGACCAGCAGCAGCCCCACACATGGTATGGGGGCCCTCTTGTGGGCCCTGCTCTGCCACAGACCCCACTGAAAACTGCCCACGAGCTGCCTCAGAAGGGATTAACATTCGTGTTTAATTAGGACAGGGGCTATTCAGACTCCAAGGCAGCTGTGGCAGAGGGCACACACGAACAACAGGCTGTGTGGCTCCAAGGTTTTCAGGCAGGATCCCTGTTTTTCTCAATAATTCAGGAATTATTGGTGTTTGTAAGGCACAACAGCTCCCTTCTCATGGCTGACTCAACCACTTGCATCTCAGGTATGGCACTGCTGCCAATACTGAGATTGTGTTTTTGTTATTCCACAGGTTCATGGATGCATTTTCACCTCCCAGGGAAGTGCAGCCCAGCTCACCCCTTCCTGCTGTCTCCATCCCACACACATTTGCAGTCATTGCTAATTACAGCTGTCACCCTCAGATGGGAGGTGAGCACACCAACACCCTCCTTTTCTCTTGCTCCAGTTCCACTGTGGTTACTGGGAGCTGGGGGTTATAAATATATATTTATATGCAGTTGTCCAACCTGATCATCTCATATTAAGTGTGGACACAAATTAATGTAATTAATAACTGTGAGAGGACAGATTTTTACCACCTGCAAGCCTCAAAGAACAGCACAGGAGCCATATGCTGTTTCTAACCCTGTTCGGTGTGAAATAATTACACAAAGTTCAAACTAAAAGACTTTTTCAAGACCTGCAAAATACATCAAGGTGAGCAGAACCTCCACAAAACAACCCAAATAAAGATAATTTATTGCAAGGCCATGCTCCTCCTCAGTGGAGGTATCAGCAGTAGGAACAGGGTTGCTGGTCCTGGCAGAGCTATTCCTAAAGGACAAATACTTCCTGAATTGGAGTCACTGCCAAGCTGAACCTCCCCATCTGTGGGAAATAAATCTGTGCCCATTGCAGGAACTGAAGTGATGATAGAGCTGGAAATTCTGAGAGGTTGGTAATAACTCCCTCTAAAAACGTGGGATAATTTTGTTTGCTTCCCAGAGAAGATTAAGGGATTTTAGAAATGCAACCAGAAACCCCACCAGAACCACCCTATCCCACAAATAGAGGGCATTTACATTCTTAACCACAGCATCATCCTGATGTGTGTTTTCAGCCTGAATTTCAGCATTTCTGGTTTTAGGAAGTCCTCTGCAGTGTTTGTGATCTTGTTGGAGCAGGAAGGGACAGGAAGGCAGAGGTGCAGAATGTGTTCAGGTCACCCAGGGCAGCAATCAACCCTTCTGGACAGGCTCTTGATGTAAATCAGGGTGGACTTTAGGCAATGGACTAGGTCTCTACCCAGGCTGATAATTATGAAAAATTGATTCCTCCCAGGGAAAACAGAAATTTCATGAATGCTTTCCATGCTATATCACAATCCTGCTGTCCTTCCAACCACAAATTTGCCCTGGCACACAAAGCATGGAGACAACCAACTGTGTTTTTGCTGGTCAGCCCCTTTCGATGTTTATTCTTAGTAGTTTAAATAATAAATTATTTCACTGTCTCAGCTTGTCTGGCCTACTCAGCTGGGCTTGTTTTACATGTGGATTGTCTCTTGCCATATTCAGTGTGGAGCATAATGAAGCCTTGGGTGGAATCTAGAGACTGCTACCAAGGGTTTAGAGATTTGAAACTGAACCCACCTACTTTAAACATCTGTGGTTTCCTTGTCCACCAGAGACATTAAATTCTGGTTATTTCTGACTTTTTTCAAGCAATTCTTTCAAATCCTTTGTCAGTTTTCTCTGGTTATACCCTACAAACTCTGTGAAAATAAAATTACATTTGTCCTGAGTGATGTTAACCAAAGAAACAAGAATTATTAGTCCTCTAGATGGTGCTACTATTTCAAATAAAGCAAATGGATGGTTGAAGATTTTCTTGAAATATATTCTGTAGTGCCCCATGAGAAAGGGGACCACGGTGAGAAATCCTGACCCCAGTAAAAGAACTGATGTCACACGAGCCAAAATGTCATCTCACGGGGCAGTCTGTGTGCAAACACACTGACTGCTTCTCTTTAAAAGCAGGGGATGTTCCAGTATTTTAGTAAATGCAGCAAAATTACAAGATTTATTGATGAAAACTGCCTGTACTCCAGGTGCAAGCCCAGGACAGCTGAAGGCCCTGGTTACACACCTTGGTGACTCAGGGATAGGAGCGTGTGTGCTCTGAGGGGGGTGGTAAAGGCTCCTAACTCCAAGTGCTTTAGGGATCCAAGGAAAGAAGGGAAAGCCATTTACCTTTTCTTGCCCAGCACAGCTGCACAGGTCCAGCACTGAAATATGGGGCCAGCTGTCTGTAAGACAAATTTTCTTGTCCGTAGTTCCTCTGTGCCCACTCACTTTTCAAGAAGATGCCAAAGTTCCTCCTATTCTTTCCTCTCTTTCCAAGGCTCCCCTCTGTATTTTCAGAACATCTGCCTGTTTTCTCTCTCACGTATTTTTCCTGGTTCTCTTTGTAAATCCAGACAGAAGGATTTTCACCACCAGATTTTTTTCCCTGTTGCTGTCAAAGTCAAGAACAAAAACTTTCTCATTTCAGGATTATTATTGTTGTACATTGTTATACATCTGACCTTTGAAATATATATTCCCTATAACCACTATCTCTTACTTCGTGCAAAGTTCATCTGTTATCTAAATAAATGTCATATTTGGGATCTTGTCAAGCTTTTAGCTTCAGTAAAATAACTGTGAGTTTCTGGAGTTTACTCAGACAGTGTAAGAGAAACATTTATTTCATTGATTTTGACTATTCAACCTTTAAAATTTCACACAGTGTATTTGTTCTTGTGTTATGAGAAAATGATTTTGTATTCTTTCCATGTCCCCATTTATTTATCTGCTTTCCATGAAACTTTCCCCACAGGAACATCTCTCTGGGCCCTTGGTGATTTTTACTGCTCTTTTATGAGTGCTTTTCCAGTGCCATAATAATTTGGTTGGTTGGCTTTTGAGGCAGCAAAGCCACAAAATCAGGGCCTGTGCATGCTCACAAGGAGAATTTTTTAATACAAAAGACTCCAAAAGCAGACAGAAGGTTGTATTAAAAATAACCATGAAGGCATGAGCTTAAACAACAAGTGGTTTATTTAGCATACTTAGTAAATCCTTGCACATGGTAATTCCCTAAATCCTCTGACCTTCTTCCAAAAGTCCCTGTTCTTATAATGAAGTGCTCTATTGTCCTGCTTGTGAGGACCAGCAACCAGAATTAGACTGACTTTGGAATTGACTCTTTCAACACCTCAGAACCTTCTGGCTCAAAATAAGGTTCCAAAACAGGTTTTAATTTGACTTCTTCTGGCAGCTTGGGAGTCTCTTCTCTCCTCTTCTCTCCATCTTTTAAAAGTGGAACCAACGTTTTCCAGTGCTTCCCTGAAACTAAAAAGGAAAGGAATGGTTAATTTTTTTCCACTTCACAGAAACAGAAGAAAATATACAAGTGGTTTGAATAGGTTTCCATATTTCAGCTGGCAAGTACTGACTGCACAGTTAAATGCTTTGGTGCTGGATGCTGAGCTCCCAAACCCTAGAGCTTGGGGTCTCCAAAGTAGCTCCTTGGGCTTTACTCCAGAGACTCAAACTGTGAGTAATGAGCCCATTTCATCCTTTGCATTTTGTGCTGGCTGAAAATGACATCAACTCAGTCACTGCATTATCAGTAAGTGCATAGCACTTAATAACAGTTAATCCATGCTGCTGCTGTCCCCACAGTGCAGCCCACACCAGGATTTGGGTCCCTGAAAGCCTCACCTCTGCCAGGCTTAATAGAGAAACTGGGATTTCGCCTGAGGTCCCCAGAGTACCCAGGGTCTTCATTGATTATGCCCAGATTGGTGTTCCACGTGGACCAGTTCACTTCATCAACTCTGGGGAGACAACAACAAACCCAATATCTATTCTAAGGATCACCAGACAACTCCAGGATCAGTTTATACCACGAACTGTCACCTCTCAAGCCTCAGATCTGACCCAAAAACCAGATTAAGCTGACCACTGTAGACACTACTAGTGCTCTACTCTTCAGAGTGCTCCCAGGGGGAAAGTTCTGCTTCCCACCAGCAGATACCTTGAAGTTGTTTGTCTGCAAAAGATTGTTGGCTTGATACACAAACAAACAAGTACCTGAAGCACCATCTGTAATCATCTTGGCCATCAGGTGTGATCCCCACCAGGACTTGCTTCCCAGACCGGAACGAGTGCCTCAGACAGTTCAAGTAGCTGTTCTCAATGTCCAGGATTGTGATGGCTCTCTGCCAGGTAAGAGACAGCAGAGCACTGAGAGGCTGCTGGTCAAAGTCAAACAAATCCTGAATTCTGTCTTGATTTTAAAAACCTTGAGTTTTTATCATTGTCAGCATCTTAGAGCAGATACTGTAACCCTGCAACATCACCTTCTGTTAACATGTCACTAAAAATGCTGAATTACTGCCCTGTGAATAAAACTATGAAGTTCCCTTTCTTACCTCAAACAAAAACTGATTCTGGTAAAGATTGGTTTTCCCCTTGCATAATCCCTCTCTTCATAGTCTGATCAGGATTTTCCATTATACAAAGCCCAGGTAATTTTGTCCAGTTACAAAAATACTCCTTTTCCTAAATTCTGAACAGCTGTGGAACACTGGGAACATCTGCTTAGGCAAAACATCAAATATACACGGAAAAGAAACTAATACATTTTTTGCAAGAGCTGTTCAGGTGAATCACAAAGAAGCAGTGACCTGTTACTTAGACATATGTCAGCTCCTCAAGATTCTGTCTGAAATCTCTTAGGCTTCCCCACCCCTTTTTTTTGGACAGCAGCCTCACAGAACAAACGTACCTGGAGTTTCCAGATGCTCTTGCTCTCCTGTGCAATTTTGTTGACAGTCTCCCCCATCAGTGCAATGAGCATGTTGAGCAGGAGGATGTAGGTGAGGATGACATAGAGAACCAGAAGGATGACAAACACAGACTTGAACCTGTAGTTCTCTGTGAACTCCAGGTCCCCCATGCCAATGGTGAACTTGAAGAGCTCCAGGCAGGTGTAGTAGAGGCTGTTGTAGGAGGTGCGGCCTCGTTTCACGTGGCAGCACCGGGCATAGTCAGAGATATTTGTGTCCTGCCCCTCGTTGTCATCTTCAATTAAAGTCACCACAGCTGTGGCCAAAGAAGGATCACATTCACAGGATGGAAACACAATTTGAGATCATAACTTCATTGCAAGCAAGGAAAATGAACAGAAAGGTAACACACAGGTTCCCTACACACTACACTGACCCCAGGGAAATTGCCCAATAAAATATTCCCCAGAACTGACACCCTCTTAGCAGGTGCTGTCTCAGATTTCCCCACATAGACTGGTTTTCTATTCAGCTTTGCAACCCAGGGATGAAAAGCTGTATGAAATTACTACAAATAATGGTTATTCTGAAGAGATTTTTTTTAAAAAATTAGGTTAATTTGTTAGTTTTTAGTTGGGAGTAAAAAGTTTTTAGTTGGCAACAAAAAGTCTAAGCAACTCGAAAAATAAAATTTCCTGAGATTCTTTAAGGTAAGAAAAAGTAACTCCAAGTAGGGTATTACCTGTAGAAAATCCCAAAAGGAATACAAGATAGACAAACATGAAGCGACATAAATCTCTAAGGATCATCTGTAACATGGAAACAAATTAAAATATTTTAAAACTTGAATGCAAACTGCAACAAAAACTGGTAGAAAATACTGCTTTCGTTCAAGAATGCATTTGCTGTGAACTGGCTGTTCATGCATTAGACTGTTGTTTATCCAGCTGAGGTAATAAACTCAGTCTCCTTGCATCCATGCTTACCCAACTGTAGTTATTTTGAAGCATGGCAGGTAATAAAAATCATCATCATCATCACCATCATCTTATCAAGACTTCTATAAAACATATGGATGAGGAGCAGGAGGTTTTTCTACATCACTTAAATTTTATCACTTCACTCAGAAAATAATAACAAAGGCAAGCAGAGTCAAATGAGAGGCACACATGGCCAGGAGTGCCCTGGAAATGGGCAGCTCTGTGTCCTGCTCTGAGCCTCTGCTGCCTCCTCACCCGCTCCCTGCACTGACCTTGGCGATCATGACAGAGTAAATCCCCATCTGCTGGAAGCCACGGGTGTAGTAGAGCATGTTGGCCCAGCCCAGGGCCAAGGAGAACACCATGGAAGCCACGTAGAGCTCCTGGCCACAGAAGTACAGCACCACGGAGCTCAGGAGGAGCAGGGAGTGGACAAAGCTGGAAGACAAGCGTGGTGTGAATGCAGAGGGCTGAGCTGGCCACAGGTACTGGGAACAGAGCAGCCCCATGGGGTAGAGAGCAGAACAAGGGATTCTCCAGTTGGGAAGAGAAAGGGCCCCTGAGAAGCAAAGCTCCCCTAGCAATGGGAGGATTTCTGCATAAACAATGCATAAATCCCACTTGGAGATCTGTTCCTAACTCTGCTGCATGACACACTGAACATTCAGACACTTAATTTGCTTTACCTCCACAGGAGGCCACTGATCCAGACCCATTTGTTCAATGATATCCACTGGCAACTCTTGTAATGACCCAGGGAATTGTAGCAAAGCACCTACTTCAGGTGGCTTCAGCCTAAACTACAGATCCCACACACTCCTCTGTTTCAGGCTGAGATGCAATCAAAGTATTGGAGCTTACAAAAGAACCTCACTGTAGCCATCAACTATCAGTGTCTTGAGGGATGGGCGCCTCTGCACGAAATACTGGATCTGAAAAGGGAACAAAGATCAGGTTTGCATCAAGGAAATATTAAGTATCCCCTGCGAATTAATTAACTAAGCACTGACCCCATGGATCTGGTACCCATCAAATACCTCACAAGAACAGCTCAAAACCGACACCGGTGCAAGATCTAGAGAGGACCCTTCCAGTAACACCGATGTCGCCCTGAATTTTGCAGTCTTTCTATGTTTTCATTCCTGTAGTAGAATTTCCCAGGCACTTTACTGTAAGCATCAGGCATGTTTACCTACCAATATCTATTATTATCATTCCTTTTGTTAGGCGGAGAATTATGATAGACTTTTGGTCTGACCAGTGTCATGGAGAGGTGGTAACCCCATCCTCCAATCCATGGTTGTCTCTAAAAAGATATATAACTGACAAAATAAAGGGCCGGGCCGGTCTTCTTCCTTCTACTTGCCCTACCTTGGCCCTTCTTGCTCTCTCTCTTTTGGCCCAGGCCTTATCCTGACAGAACGGTGTCTGCGTGGTCCTTTCGTGTCTGAGTACGACACACCAGGTCAAGGAAAATGATCTGGTACCTCCTAAAACATGGATTATCTGAGCAGCCAATGCTAATGAATAGGAAAAGCTTGTCTGATTCTCTCCTACACTACCCAAACAGCAAAAGAAAAATTTTCAAATATCTTACCCCTCTGAAAAAAAAATAGAGGCCTCCCAGTACACTCAGGATCTCTCCAGTTACTCGAAAATATTCCCCAGTGCTGTAACCAAAGGTGAAGGGAGGCTGTAGAAGACAGGAAAACAGATATGTTCAGCAGAACTGGAGAGAGGAAAGATCTGGCCTTGCCAGCAGCTGGAAGCAACTCCATTTCTGGGGGAACAGGTTAAGTTTCTGAATGTGCTGCAGCAAGGGGGCAAGACTGGGAAGGAAACAGGGTCAAAATCTCCCTCCTGCCTCCAGGAAAGGGGAAAATTTGGATGTTAAGAGCACATATTCAAATGGGCACACTGGGATATCCTGCAATGGGTGGTTCCCTGACATATGACAGCAGTAATGTACCTTTTCATTCTTCTGTACAGGTCTGTAGTAAGCAGCTGCAGTGAGGATGGTGATGTGCATGGTGTAGACAAAGAAGTTGAAGTAAAACAAGTGCTTGACAAACCGGTCCCACTTGTCTTGCAGCAGCCTGTTAAGGGGCTCCACCAGCAGCATCTCGTGACGGTTCTGAGCAGGAGAAAAAGGAGAATTTTGCTAGGATCAGTATGTACTGGACTTTGAAAAAACCCATGTTATATAAATCTTCAGCAAATGATCCCTTTAGTTCCCTTAAGCTCAGGGTGGGAGGTTGCTGTTCCATGGAAATGAGGGAAAAGATGCTCTGTGTGGAAGAGGAAGCTCTCCCCCAGCCAAGGAGGTGCAGTACTCACCGGTGTCTCACTGCTGTAGGCAAGGATCTCAAGCACTGAGTTTTTCTCACAGGTGTCTATACAGGACAGGTCATAAAGGGAGGAGTGGACAGGTCCATAGGCCCATTCAGTGAACTTCCTGGACAAGTGTCTGCACTCGGGGTCTTTGATCTCTCGTCTGAGGATGTAAGCGAAAATCTAATTGCAAAAGAACAATACAACCAACATTTCAGTGCTAATGGACTTCTCATTCCTCAGCCTCTCCACAACACAGGAAGGGTAATTCCTCCCTGGTTCAACTGAGCTGAAGCCAAACCACTGGAGCACTGCAGAGATCACAGTCTGAAATAAACACAGTTAATTTCCTCACTGTGTGCTGGGAGATGAGAAATACAAATCCCTCTTACAGCTTGGAGTATCTGTTTAAAAACTGCAAGAGAAAAGCAGAGATGTTACACACCTCTGAGCACAGCCACTTTGAATTGGGACTGCCAGAAGATGAATTACATCAGCCAGTCAAACATAAAAGAGCTCCAGTGGTTCAGATGATACCAGAGACCCACTTTCTGTTTCTTCTGGGGCTGCCTTGCATACCAGTGGTGTGTGAATAACACCAGCTGAGCACAGACACACGCTCATACTTTGCAGCCTTTAAGGACTGTGCAGTTAAACTGCAGCCTCAGTTCCTCTTAACTAAAAGGCCCCAGTAATAAAGTTCTAAAATCCATTCTGCACAAATGTTTTACACATCCTCTCTATAATGTGATACAGCAATGGGACAGTCAACTTGATCACCTACCCCTATCTTCCCTGTTTTGGCTGCCAGAGTTAAAGGAGTCAGCCCTTTCTTGTTGGTGAGTTCTTCCAGCTTGAGGATGGGATTAATCTTGGCACCAAGGATCAGTATGTTATTATACATCTTGGTTACAAACTTGGTGTTATCCTTGGTGTTATCTGCAATCTCCACCAGCGTGTGCAGGACCATGTTGCCCATGGAGTCCTCAGCAGTGATGTTGGCTGCCTGGTAGGGATTCTCCAGGAGGAATTTCACAATGCAGAGCTGGTTGGTGCAGGCAGCCAGGGACAAAGGCAGCTCCCCTAAGGCAAGCAATGAGAAGGGGTGGTCAGAAAGCCCAGCACTAGAGGTGCATAAACAGAAACATCACATTGTTTTCATCTTTCACCATGAAAAAATGTGAATTTCTCTGTCTGGAACAGCACCAATTCTTGTGATAGATGTTAGAATAGGTTTTCTTTGGTTCAACTGCATCACAGAAACACAGTTGCTTAAAAAAAAACCTGACAGGACAGGAGCAGAAGGTTACAAAGGATACAGTGCTCAGAGAACAAAGGAAAGCTGACAGCAAGCTCACACTGAACACCATCAGCTACCAACTGTGTTTCTTTATGAGCTCAGTCTTTGGGAGGAAATATTTGGCCTAAAGGTGGAACAGCCCATCTGGTACTTCTGAGCCTCCAGTCCCACATAAACGGGATTATTTAACAGCTTGCACTTGGGATGCTCCTAGGACAACTCAATCAATAAAGCCCATACTGTGCTCACTCCTACCAAAATAAAAGCCAGATTTCCCTTTGATTTTCCTGAAGAACTCCCCACAGGCTCTGGCATGAACATCTGCTCCATTCTGGACCAGGAGCTTCACCAGGTACATGTTCCTCCTCTCGATGGCGATGTGAAGAGCAGTCTGGCCTACAGAGACACTCATCAGACAGAAACCTTCAGCATTTAGCACAGACTGAGAGCTTTCAGCACTGCAATTCCCTCAGCTCCGTGTAAGATGGTGGAACTGAAGAGCTCTGCAGGCTAAAGAGCTCTAGAACTGAACAGGAAAAAAACCACACAAACAGCAAATACAAGTCATTACATCACTGTGTATCAAAAATGGCAGAATATTGCATCTAACAGGACACAGCCCCAGCACAAAGGCACACACTTTTAATCACACACTGGAACTTTGGGGTGCATAAGGCCTCATGCAGAAGGCTTTGAGAGCCCTGCCTGACCCCATTTCAGTCGGAGCACCCTGAGCATTCACTGCAGCAGCTGTTTCTCTTACCCTTGTAGTAGTTGTCAGTATATTCTGCATTAACAAACTCTTTCAGAGTTCCAGTTTTCCTTGCAATATCCAGCAGCAAGGGAATGGTATCATTTTTCCCATCATGAAGATTTAGCATGGCTTTCAGTAAACAGGTTTTCCCAGTTTCAGGCTCTGGAACACAAAAAATTGCAGGTATATAGAAGTGATTACAAACCTACCATCTATACCCAGGCAAGCAAGGAATTAATGAGGTTCTTCTCAAAAGACAAGAAACCTCATTTAGTGTTTCACAGAAAATTTCAGCTCCTGTAACCTTACAATCAATGGGTTGCCCAATCAATAGGGCCATCAAAGGACCTCCTGCAGACATGTAACATAATTATCTTTTTTTTGTTTTCATCTCAGGAGCACTGCTGGAAGAAGAAGAAGAGGGCAACTCAAGGTACATGACACTAAAGGGTACCTTTGAACTCCTCATCTGTGAGATGCTTGAAGGTTCTATTAAGGTAGAGTAGCAGGTCACTGAGGTCCTTTGTGTTGCCTTGGGCTACAGCATCAAAGATCCTTCTGCGGTCATAAAATTTGAAAGCTTTTTCTGAGCAGCCTGTGATGGAATCTGTAGACAGGAGCCTAACAAGGGGAAATGTCGGTTACTTCAAGTCAGATATTTAGCAGGCTTTCATCAGCTACCAGAATACTGGTTTTCATTTGCTTGGATGAAGCAGTAAACACTGCAGATTGGAATAGGTACATCTCCAAAGACTAAAAGAGCAAAGTCTGCAAGCAACTCTCCTGATAAAATTATGATTCTGTTGCTGAAAAGCTGAGAACAAGACTTAAAAGAGGCATTGAAGTATGGAAGTGTAACTGCAGGCCTGGAGCCAGGCAATCCCTTGTTCTCACTCTGAGCCACATCCATTCAGTGAGCAGCCTCAAGCAAGTGAATTAAGGCCTATTGCCAATTTTGGGCATAATATTCATGGACTGAATTTTTAGAGGTGCCAAGAGACAACAGTTATTGTCACTTTCAGCTGCAACACTCCTTAATTTGGCATAGAAAAACTGAGAAAATGGTCATGCTCAAGTGGAGAGAACAAATGCTGCTCTAAGAAACACGGCCTGCAGTTGTCCAACTATTCATTACAACCAAACCTCACAAGGCAAACTTACTTGTGAAGTTTGCCCCTCTCCAAATTCACATGGAATTTGATGACAGAAGGTGCCACCAGGTGATCCATCTGATAGAAGGAGTCCATGGGAGCCATGTCCTTGTCACTGTCCCCCATCACGAAGCGGCCCCGCCTTGCAAAGATGTTGCTTTTGGGTGGCTGCACCTTGGTGCTGAGTGGGCCCTGGGGGTTGTCAGGGGTTTCCTGGACAGAGTCCTCCCCATCTGTGTGTTCATCTGTCACTTCAGATTCCTCCATGTCAAAACTGCCAAACTTCTTCATCTTCCCAAGAATGGAGGACATGATGAGCCAGCAGTCTGTGAGGAAGGACACAAACACCTCAAGTCAGCACTTTAGAGGGCCATGAGTCCCCCTTTGCCTAGGAATGTTTTCCAGAAACAGCAGGGAGTGGACTGGTTGCTCTCATCCCAGAAATGAGGCAGATGGACACATACTCACTGTGCCCACAGCCAGAACAGTTTAGTAGGTCATTACCTCTATTCCATTTGTTACTGTTCCCACTGCCCTTAACCTTTCCAGAATGGAGAAAGCAAACCACAGCATCCCAGAGCTTCCTGTCCATCTCACTGCAGAGCTGAGCCTCAGCTACTTCTGCTTAAAACCAGTGCCTCGTCCTCCTCCACTCATTGGTAAAGCCTGAACAATCTCAAACCCCAACAATCTCTGCTTTTCTTCTCTACTTTCTGACTGGTTTGTGCCACAAACCATTCTTGTGATTCTATCAGGGATGTGAAAAAAGCCCTGCTTGTGCCATACCCTGATCTCTGGGATGCTGAGCACAGAGGGCTTCCTGCACCCAGGAAAATGATCCCTTAAGGGCTTTGCCAGAGTTATGGCAGTGCCTGATGGAAATTGGAGTGTGTGATCCTTGAGAGATGAGCGTCACCTCAGACACGAGGCACGGAAACAGAGGGAAAGGTTACCACAGATAAGATGTGACTGTAACAACCACACGGCTGATCTTGTCTGATTCACAACCACACAGAACCTGACACAAGCAGCAAATACAGAATCAGAGAATGCTTTGGGAGGGAAGAGACCTTAAAGCTCATCTCATTCCAGCCCTCTGCCATGGGCAGGGGCACCTTCCACGAGCCCAGGTTGCTCCAAGCCCTGTCCAACCTGGCCTTGGACACTCCAGGGATGGGGCAGCCACAGCTTCTCTGGGCACCCTGTGCCAGGATCTCCCCACCCTCACAGATAACACACTCTACTGAAGGTAGAGCAGGCTGCCTTTATTTTTTGTTTGGTTTCTTACCAACCTGTTTTAATCAGACAAATGTTGTCTTTGTGCCACTGAATGCAAAATACCCTGGAATTTCAGCAGTGGAGACAGGAACACATCATATCTGAACTGCTGCACAGCTGGCTTAGAGACATGCTCTGAAATCCTACATTGCTTTGAGCACAGAAATGTCACTAAATCTTTAAAAAGCCTCAAATTATAAACCACATTAGAGTGGTCAGTAACATTCTCTGTACATTCAGTGTGAAAACAACATCATCAACATACTTCAAGGCTGTTTCTCTTCACAAGACTATTCTGAGGGCTGTCTGCAAACCTACATTAAAGCTGGATTTTCAGTTCCATGGGAGTAGTTCATATTTATATCAAGGTTCACTTATATTTTTTTGTGAAAGCAGGACAGGAAAGAAAATTTTATCATTTTCATTTTCTATACTTTTGTACAATACACATGTAAAGAAAACATCAAATTGCAAACTTGCACATTTAGGGTTACTGGAAGCAAACCAGCATAGAACAGATAAAATACTAATGATTGCAATTTAACTTGCTCACCTTTCAAGTTCTTTGTCTCCTTAGAATCACTCTGAAAGAATAACATAATATCTTATTAACTTAATTGTCCTACAAATAAGAAATACAAATAATTCCCTTTGGAACAAGATACTAAAATTACAGCAGAACTATTACTTCAGTGAAAAAGGAATAAAAACAGTTCTACAAAATATAGGAAAAATACAGTGGGAATACAGTAATGTATAATTTTAATTTTTTGTTTTATTTAAACTCATGTAGATTGAGCCAAAAACATCAGTGAGTGGCTACAGAACACACAATCACTTATTTTCCATAGAATAAATATAATATTAAAATGTGCAGAACAGGCTCAATCCTGTCTCCCTGGCAGCTGCTCAAACCTACATTATATGTGCTTTCCTTCCTAAACCCTGCTGGTAAAACATTTGACAATGAAGACAGAGCTGCATTTCCTCATGAGTGTGAACTGGCAAGGGAAATAACCTTCAGAAATCTGTGGAAGGATTATTTAAAAAACCAATAAGCATCACCTAGTTTAAAAAGTGCCCAACATATCTGAACTTCCCAAAACCCATGTACACAGACTTTTGATACAACAGTACAAAAATAAATAAAGGAATGTTTTGGATAGAGTGCCTTGCCACATCACAACTTAGAATAAATAATAAAGAGAGTTTGAAAATAACCAATAAGCATGCTATTCAAATATACATGCAGAACTTACAAATATTGACAAAAATCCTGTCTTCCAAAAAACAGCCTAGGCTCAGTAAACACCCACTGATCTACAGGAATTTGGTGCCAGGTATTCCTCTTCCAAGGTGCCTGGACTGAAAAGCCCGCAGAGTTTGCTTCTCCACTTCATTTGTCTGCAAAATGTGATGGTTTTTAGAACCAAGGGAAGTTCACTGGAAAAACAGAGAATAGAGCAATAAGATAATTAAGAACAGTTCTGGAACCAGAAGCATCAGTGGCTTCTATTCCCAGAGGTTTAGCAAAGCTCTTTACAAGAATTGCAGTAAGTTGCTGTTGTTTTTCCCTCCCCTTTAATTGCATTTAGTAATGGATATTCTTCTCCAGATATCCTCTTCGTAAATACACTCAAGTTTGCCAAAAAAAAAAGCACACAAACCACCAGACAGCAAATTTTCTGGGAGTCACAGCTGCAATTCAATTTACAAAACTTTGTAAAATATGCCACAGTCACCTTTCTGGACACCTTTCTTGGGTGGCTGATTTAAAGATAAGTATTTTAAAGATAAGCTGATTCAGAACAGAGTTGAGGAAGGACCAGTAAGTCCTAAAGTGTTTTTATTGTTTCATGTTCCTCCTATGTTTTATTTAAATTATATATCTATATATAGATATGTATGTAACAGTCAGCCTCTAAATATTAATGTTATGAGGAAAAAAACCTGAATTTGTCTAATCCAGAATGGATCTAACACCCTCAGCAATTCAGAGCTGTGTCATATATTGTTAAATATATAATTTGCATAAGATCTTTCTGACAAAAGCTAGCCTAGAGAAACAGCTCTTCCAGAGGCTGTTAGGCTGGGAGCAACCCCCAAAATTCCTGAGGTTTTGAGTAGAACATGAAATTATTCAATGAAATTATCTGTCTTTTGTTTTGCAAAAGTTGGCTGTCTCTCTGGTCTTGCCATCTATCCACGGATGTATAAAAGAATTATATATTTGCCTATTTAATAGCAAACTAATTAGACTCCTTAGATCTGTGGTACTCAGAGTAACAAGGCTGTTTATTAATGCATAAATATGGATTACCAACAGGCAGGTCCCCAGCAGCATCCAAGATGCTGCAAAGGCTTTTGATGCTACAGCACGATCAGCTCTTTCCTGTTGTTCAGTAAAAATGAAAGCAGATCTGCT
The DNA here is from genome assembly GCA_013397975.1 of Machaerirhynchus nigripectus. NCBI lineage: Eukaryota > Metazoa > Chordata > Aves > Passeriformes > Dicruridae > Machaerirhynchus > Machaerirhynchus nigripectus. The sequence continues at coordinate 504,044 of VZRQ01002808.1, read as the reverse complement.
GATAAAAAATATATTTATAATAATGCAAGAGGGAAAACAACATATAACAAATTCCGACTTTTTACACCACCTTTAGTCTATATTTTCTATGTAATATGCCAACAGTTCCCTAAATATGACATGGAATGGAAATGAAGCCATCTCTGTAATTAAGATCTCAGAACTCAGCACAGCTTTCTCACCATAAAAATGTCAGTCCTGATGCTGCTAATGAGCAAGAGAGGAATCCACGTCCATATTCCAGTGGAAACATGTGCTTCCTAGGAATTAAACTGTATCCAGATTAACATGAAACATCTTACTTGCTTCCCAATGCCATTTGAGCAAAAGAAATATACATGTAGACAGAAAAGTACAAATGTTTTAACAATAAAATGAAGACTATGAGAAGAAAGAAATTCTAAGAGCATAATACAGGGGATAAAACTTGGAAATTTTAAGGGAGTGCACATAAGCACCAGACTAAGTTACAGAGAGCAGCTCATCTCTCCCAGTCCTTTCCAACATATTTCCTAACAGGAAAATGAGCCTTGCAAGAAGTGTCTTTTTATGCAGAAAGTTAATGGATCTTTCCCAGTCACTCAGATAAATTTAATGGGATAATTACTTCTCATTTCTCAAATGGGAATGACAGAGCAACAAAATGTGCAGACCCAGGAGAAGCAGACATTAGATGCAGGGGTTTTGTCCCACTGTTAACGAGTGAGAGTGCATGTGGAATAAAGTGAAAAAAACCACTGTACAGTCAGGAAAAAAACAGAAGCTGCATCTCAGGCCATTCCAAATAATGACTTTATTTACTACGGAACATCACCATAGCTGCTCCCACAGCAGCATCCACATCCTTCCCGTAAACCACAGGGAATGGAAAAATCCTCTCCACTTCCTGCCTCAGCACCTCGTTCCTGGCAAGGGCACTCCCACTGCCCAGGATCCTCCTCACTCCTGTCTCCTGCAGGTGCTGCACAGGTAACATGGAGCAGAGGTTCTCCACGATGCCACGGCACAGGGCTCTGGTGACATGGCCCAGGGACAGCTCAGAGGCACCAATGCTGGTCACTGACGCCAGCTGCTCAGGAAGGTGTCTCTCTCCAAATATGGTTGGGTGGACTGAGAGTTTGCTGTGCTTTTGGGCCAAGGCTGCTTGGATTATCCTTGGATAGATGGCAGATTCCTGAACCTGAAGTCCTGCAGATGGGAAATATCACGTTACTCATCTGAAGGGGTCTGGTGTATCTCACATGTGGACACTTAAATGGACACTGATGCACCTGTTCAGCAAAATATTGGGTATCCTTTTCTGTGCCCCAAAGGTAATTGTGTGTCCAAGATTATGAACCATAATTCTCCTGTCCAGTCGTACCCAGAAGGTGCAATACTAGAAACCTTTTCCTGGTTACACCAACTGCCTTTCCTGACAATGGCAGCTACTCCTCGTTGCCTGTACTGTGCTAAGTTCCACAAAACAACATCTTTAAAGGGACTAACAGCAGGTTTCAGCTTCAGTGGCTGGGTTCCCCATGAATGCAACATTCACCTTGAGTATTTACTGAAAGAACAATTTCAGAGCTTATTTCTGTAGTGCAAAACCCAAGAGATTATTAAAAAACTTGCAAATGCCATACTTAAAGCACTTAAGAGATATTCCATGATTTTGAGTCTTAAAAGCCATTAGAGTGCTGCAAAATATGCACCACAAGGACTCCTTTGGACTGCAGTCACACAAAATTAGAGGCTGTTGTCCTCAAATCTGCCAACCTTGTGTTCTGAAAATCAACTTGCACAGAATACTTCTGTCCTTGAAACAAAAGAAGGCCTAGAGGGAATACGAATGTGCAGAATCCAAGCATGACTGTCCCAGCATGTTCAAAAGCTTCAGCAGGAAATTCCAGAGATCTGGGAAACATGACCCAGGAGTTACATCCTTGTTCCCTTTATGGCATGATGGAACAGCTCTAGGCTTGTTCCTCTGCCTCATCTTCCTTTTACCTTGATGACCACCCTCAGTTTTAAGCTTCAGCTCTCCTTGGAATGACTTACCCAGCTCCTGTGTCCACTGTGCCACCATGCCCACAAATGTTGCAAGCACATTCCCTCCATTAAGTGATGCTGCCACTGCCAAGTAGTCACCATTGAAGTAGGGAAAATAAGTGACAGCTGAGGAAGGATCTGGTGCCTCTGGAGGCTGGAAACCCAGGGGCATTGAGATGGTCAGCTGAGCAGAGGTGCTGACATTAAGAACTAAAACACACCAAAAAAAGGAAAAAAGAAAATAATCAGTGTTTCACTAAGCTACCCTGAAGGAGGACAATGAGAAAAATCAACCAGGTACCAAAATGACCATACCTGCATCAGTCCTCTCAGTCAGACAGGAATAAACAGAGCACTGGAAATCTCCCAGAGCAATTCCCACTTTTGCTCCTTTGGGTATTCCATGCCATGCACAGGTTGTCCTGCCTGCAATGCTGCCAGGGTCCCCCACCTCTGGAAGTAAGTGGACAGGAAAGCCGGATTTTTTCAGTCTGGAAGCAGAACAACATTATTGAAGGAAAGCAGTTTGGGAATGTGTGGCATAACTACAAAAAGCTCTTTGAACACAGAAGAACCTGGCCACACATTTGTGGCTGCTTGATTTATGGATGCTTTCACCTATTTAGAAAGCTTTGTCTTGGACAGGGGCAGCATTCCAGTCCAGTGGGCTGGGTAAACCAGTCTAGAAGAATATTTTAAATAGTTTTCCTTTTTATGCAATCTGAGTACCTGAGATTATTACAGTTCATGTTCAGCAAGTTTAACCTACTGATGTCATATGGACAAGCAGGTCCAGGGTAAAGGGACCATCACAAAACCAGCAAAAAATGCAGCTAAATGTCAAAGAACTTCAGTAGTCATGCAATTAGTAGTTCACAACCAAATCACGAAGAGTTAAGTCCAACAAACTCCTTACACAATCAGCTGCAGGTGCTACAGCAACACCACCACATTAGGAAAAGTTCAGTCAAAATGCAAATTTCTGTCACTCTTTCATACCTTGATGAGAAGATCTTTCACCTTGGAGTCCTGGCCTAACCTAAGCCCTGAAATATATAAGGCCTTAGCACTCAGCCCTGAAAGAGCAAATCATTAAAATAAATAAGTAAATAAATAAACTGATTCCTTGTAAGATTTCCTGTATCTTAATAGCTTTTAAGTATTCCCACAAATAAGTCGTAGCAGTTACGAAACTCGGCTCAAAGAACTAGTGAGTGGTAACAGTGTTTACCGTGGCACAGGTTACACTGTGGCTGCACTTGTCCACCCCACCCCACCACAGACAGGGAGAGAACAGCTTGATAAGTCACTGATAAGTCTCTCAGCTCCGTTGTTTGTAGGTATTTTTAAAAATAAAAATCTGGGCCAGATTTTATCAGATTTAAACAGAGGAAACTCTCAATAGCTCTTCAGTACAGGCCACAATTGATTAGGAGTAACTTTCAACCCCTCTTTATCTGTTGCACATCAACACTCAGGGCCCAAAGAGTGCCCTCACTGCCTGACACAAGCAGTGCACAAACCCCACTGAATGGCCTTAGCACTTACATGTCATTATTCCAGCTCTTGTTTCTGCAGTTAAAATATCCCCAGCTAGCAGCATTCTGGACAGACATGAGTGGCTTCTTCAGGTCACACAACATGGCAACCACGTAGTCCTGGATAGTGCCAGCTGCATCATAACCCTTCAGAAAATCTGGACTTTTAAACAAGACGTTTGAAAAACAAAAAGCTGCTTTAAGGCAGTGAGAGCAAGACAACTTTCATTGCTATGGGGAACTTCAGACATGTGGGCCCATTTAAAAATTAAACAGCCACCTCAGTGATCAACCTGCATTTTGTTGGCTTGGTTTGTTTTTTCAAATGGAATTTGTTTTCCAAGCTGCAGCAATACATATCTCCAGCTGGAAGATGGAGAGAGAGCAGCTTTAAGGAATGAGTTGTCTAGGTTCAAAAGCACAGCATTGCAAAAGTTACCAGGAAAGTAATAATTGTTTGCATGAATAAAAGGCACTTCGTTGATTCTGAAGTGTTTTTTAAAAATAGTTAAATTCCCACTTGCTCTGGGATCCACAGATCATACAAATGGAAATGTACTAAAATGGTGAAGGAAAACAAAGCAGGTGGACTCGAGACTTGTGCAGCTCTAAAGTAAGATCACACCATGCTCCATATATTTGCTGGACACACACTGGAAGAAATCAAGATCTAATAAATTTTCCCCTTTTACTGAACCTGAACTCATTGCAGAGGAAGGGACTGGCTCTTTGAGAAAGATAAAACTGAAGAGCAAATCTTACTGATGCCAAGTCATAAGTGAAAAATTATATCCTCGGCAAACCCGCCACAACAGAGCAGAGCATTTGTATCACCTCATGAGGATCTGCCTCAGTGTCTGAGGAAGGAAGGAACTGAAAATAATTGAGAGACCTTGTTTTAGCATCTGGCAGCAACCAGACCAAGCAACTCTGTTACTGTTTTAGGCACGTCTGTACTTTCCACAAAGCAGCACAAGGCAAAATGACAAGCTTCAAACTGCATTAGCAGAGCTTCTCAGAGCAGTATGATGGACTTGAATTATTCTGTAAAGCTTCTGTTCCTATATAGTCAAAAGCTTTTCTTCTTATTAGAGATCTGTAGTATTTTTAGGAGGTCAGGGACTCTTGCATGCTTAACTGCATATAGTTCATATTAAATACTGCCATTTTAAATATTCTTTGACTACTTAATTAAGATTATGATTACAGAGAGGTGCAGCCCCTCAGCCTGTAGCAGCACTAACATGCTACAGGAATACTAATTGTCACATAAATTCAAGATGAGAAACAGCCTTTTGAGAAGCAATGTACCTGTTCTTTAAGTACCAGTAGACTGTGGCACATCCAAATCCTGTGGCCAGGCTCACGTGTGACTGGGGCAGAGGAAGAGAAGAGAGGAAGGTGGGGCTGCAGCGGCCGTCCTGCCAAGTGACCAGGTGGCTGACCTTGTCTGGCTCAAAGGCAGGGCCTGTGCCACTCTCTGACCACTTGCAACCTGAAAACAGAACAGAATCCAAGAAATCCAGTGACTCCCTGCAGCACAGCCTGCCTGGCATTCCTCATTTCTGGACACACTTGATAATTTGTTAAATATATCAGAAACAGAGCCAGTAGAGACTGTAATCAAATTAGTCTTAGTTTTCAGCCCTAGATAACATCATAATGCAAATTATCCTTTGCTAACACAGAGAATGGTATCCAAGCCTTCCTTCTCTTGAAGAGAGCTATTAAAGACACAACTTAAATAACAGGTGAGCCACAAAAAAACCCAACGACAGTCCTGCTATGGGAGGTTACATGGCAGCTCTCACATAAAAACCTCAGCTGGGATGTGCCACATCCCCACGCAGAGAATGCTGCATCAGTAATGAACTGCCCAGGATGGAGAGCACAAAGCTGCATCACCTTTTTGAGCCAAAGCAACAAGAAACCTGGATCTGTGAGTATTGAGCAATGGACTGCAAAGTACTAAAGAGTAAAACCCTCATGTACTACACAACAAAGCTTCACCAAAGGTAGAACAGGTTTCTTTAATTCAGTTTCCCAGTCCAGCATGTTCCTTTTGAGCAGAGAACACCACACCTTTGAGAAAACCTTCACATTCTCTCATTGAAGAGGAGAGGCTGGGCTCGAGCACTGTTTGCCAGCACATTCCATGGCACAGCTCTGACCCCTCCCAGGCCATCCCTGGACACAGGGCAGGGGTAGGACAGGCCACTCACTCTGGAACTGAGGCAAACTCTTGGGTTTTGGCCAGGGAACAGAGTTTCAAGAGAAGAGACTTAGCTGCCTGACTCGCACAAATATGGCTCAAAAACATAATTCTTGGGCTGCATACAGGGACTGGAAGTCACATTCACACAGTATAGAGCAGCCCTGAAGGCTGGGAGGTGCCATGAGAAACATGCAAAATAAAACCCATACTTTTTCTTGTTCCCTCAATTCCCTGTTCTATCAGATCTGTTTGAACTTATTTTCCAATTGGTTTGCTTTTCTAGTTTTAAATGGATTCTAAGAAATATTATTAATCATAAATCTAACCCTAAAGGATGCCATTAAAATTTTTATTATTGTGTCCCCAAGGTCCTGGATTCACTTAGTTCACTCAAAACAAATGAGAGCAAACACCCTCTTTCACTTGATAGAAATGAAACTAAAGTGACATGTGGCTTTAGGACATAAAATATTTACCAATATGACATAAGAATCTGTGCCTATGAATACACAAGGCTTTGTTATGCAGCTCCTGAGACAGCTGGAAAGCAACAACAGCTCCTTCAGTCCATCAGCCTTTGGACTTCTTTCTTTCTAATCACTTTTAGTATTTAATGTAAAATTACAGCCAGTAATGAATAGTACACTACCTCTTCAAGCAATTAAGACCCTGACAACTTCTGACAGGCAGTGACCAGCACTTTTGGGAAATCTACTCTGTGGTTTACAAAAAATCTTTACTTAATCTGCGTAAGTCCTGTTATAATAAGACTTGGATAATTGTCTAGATGAGCACATTACAGGTTTAAGAGAAAGACGACATGGAACCACACTCTGGAAGCCTTAGACTTCAGTAGGTTTATAAAGCATTAGCCAAGAAGATAATCCATCCCTATCTCACAGGGCTGGCAATTCAAGGCCTGGATTCTTCAAATATCCTCACTATCACAAGGATTATCTGGGTATTTGCACAACGAGGCCCCACATGACTACCTCACTGCAGCTGATTTTGTTTCTGAGGTCTTGGCAAGCAGGTGAGCATCCACAATCATGACCACAGTCCTTTTTCAGCTCCTACTAACAGAAGCATAAGCAACAAAATGAATGCAATGTGACAAGCTATGGCTTGCTAGGAAAAAAGAAGTCTTGGGATTTTGGCAGGGGAAAACCCAGAAAGTTATTGAGATGCTGGACAGCATGTAGGTAAGGGTTTTATGAGGTGAATAAAATCCCCCTGCAAGTTATTCACTTGATGCAGAAGTTCTTTCAAATGGCAGCAGATAGCATGTAATGGAGAAACAATTAACAAGCCACAAATATGCTATTCCTCCTTCATGTTAATAATTGTGCTGACTCTGCAGGGATCTCATCAGGCTAAATCCTTTATCATTAACTATAGTAAGTAGCGGAAATTTCAGTCTAAAAAGCAAAATTCCCATAAGAGATCTTCTGTTAATTCTGTTTTAGAGAAGACCAAAGTGACACAGCAGTTTAATCACAGAACCACTTCACTTAAAATTTAGTTTTCTGCATCATAATACTCTGAATGTTTAAGAATTAATGTTACCTTTATCACTTTTCCAAAACACAACCCCATGCATTTGTCCAGAAATACCAATGTGGGTGACTCGCTGAAGCTGCTGCTGAGGCAGAGCAGCAAGGCATTCATTCAATGCTCTTATGATTTTCTGGACATCCTGCTCCATTCCCTGCAATCACAAAGCATTATCCTGAGCATGAAGCCATTAGGATTCACTCAGTGTATTTATTAAACAAGGCTGCTCCAGTCAGAAGTGAAGGACAGAATTCACTTAGTTCAATAGCGTTTATTAGAGTAATATTTGCTGCTAAACTGTAAAAAGAAAATAAAAATTGCAGAAAACCCCATAAACGCACAAAAACTAAAAATCAATACTAGCAAGTTGAGCCTCAAACTGAAGGCCAAATAATTCCTAATTTCCTAAATTACCACACTCAACCATAACTTTGAAAAAAAGTCCAATACCACTGACTACAAGCTTTCATTAATTCACCTTATTTGTGGCTCATTTTCCTCAGAAAGAGAACTATCCATGTGTTCTAACAGGCGTGCAGGCTCCCCTACATCTTCCTAAAGCTCCTGCCTACCAACTCACTGTTGACCTTGATGATGCCGTTATTCCATTTCTGGATATTCTGTTGCTAGAACCACCCAGCAAACTGACACAACTGTTCACCAGGAGAAGCTTTCACGCTTTCAAAGGTTCAGGTTACTTTGTGACAGACCAGTATGAAGATTACAAAACTATTCAAACAGAGTCTACGAATAAACATGAACTTTGTGCATAGGTACTTTTGGCTGCATAAATTGGCAGGAGGAGTGTTGGCATGTTTGGTATCCTTGGTATCATAAATAATGCACATTTTTTATGATTCTGATTCATCCTTTTTTTTTTTTTTTTTTTTTTTTTTTTAAATGACCAACACAACGGATGTAAAGATCTTTACCAGGAGTACATGTTCCTGGTTATTTCCACAGGGAGTTTCCAGTTTTGATTCCCCCTCACACTGAAGTGCAAAATAAAATACACTTCTAATTGGCAAGTGGTTGCTGTTTGCTGACTGGGAGTGTCAAAGATAAGGTGGTGGCTCATGAGAGAATAGTTTTAGAGTGTCTTAGGCAATTTTTCAAAACCTGGGTCTTTCTTAAATCAAGCAGCTCTGCTTGACTTCCTTAAACAGTGAGCAGGGGGTGTTTTAATTCTGCTTTTTGACGTCCAGACACATGCTGCCAATCTAGGCACCAAAACAATCCAGGAAAGCCACTGGAGCCTGCACAATGCAGCGAACAACCCAGCCACTGCAAGGCAAGGCCGATGTCCTGCAACTTCCCTCAGCGTTCCCTGCCAGCCCTTACCTGCGGTGCAGCTTCCAGGCTAGCGCTGTGTGCCTGCGTCTCCCTGGAGCAGCTCTGTGCCAGCGCCAGCCCTCGCTCTGTCCCTGTCACCAGGGCTGCCTTCACCGACGTCGTGCCCAGGTCAATGCCCAGCACACAGGTGGGCCCAGGCCCGCCCGCCGCGGCCATGAGGGGATGGCTGTCACCTTGCCCAGCACAGACGGGCGGACCAGCACCCACCATGCTGAGCCCCACACGGCTCCTGGTGCCCCCCGAGCCGCGAACACCCGCAGCGCGGGCTCCCAGGGACGGGGCAGGAGCGCGACCTGGACTTCGCCCTCAGGCTGAAGGCTCCTCCCTCCCCTCAGCGCTCCCCGGCCACTACCCCTCCACCTTGATAGTGACAAACCCCCCCATCCCCAGCTGACCCGCGCAGCTTTAAACCACGCTTTTTGTCAAAACTAAATCACCAAGGCGCAGAACCCGTCCTGTCCCCCCGCTCACAGCTCTGCCCCCCTCAATTGACCCGCTCCGCCACACCCAAGATGGCCCCCGGGGGCGGCCGCAGCGGCGCGGTGGGCGCTGGGCGGGGAGTCCACGGGCGATCGCCTCACGTGAGAGCTGAAAAGGGAAGAACGGGGACGGCGCCGGGCGCTGAAGGAGGTGGGTTCCCTCCCGCTCCCCGGTACCGCCGCCTCGGCACCGGCGCGTCCCAAAGCACCGGGTGCCGCGCTCCGCCGGGGCTCCTGAGGGGAGGGCGGCAGGACTACAAGTCCCAGCGTGCATCGCGGTGCGCCGCCAGCGGCGGGGATCTGGCGGGGCGCGGGGGCTGCCGAGATTTGTAGTCCCGCGCGTTGGGGTGGGGCGGGTTCGTCACAGGAGCAGCGCTGAGGTAAAAATGTGCCCGGGGAGGCCGGGTAGACACGGGGGCGAGGAGATCAGTGCCTTCCGAGAGGTGCTGAGGGTCCCTCGGCCGGGTTGGGGGTGCTGCGGAGGGAGCTGTTCGCCGTGGCTGCCAGCGGAGGGGATGGGCTGTTGACCGTGTGCGTGCTGAGCTAAGCTCCCCGCTTTTTCTGCAGCTTTTCCACCATGAGGACGGGATACCTGCTCCCTGCTCTGCTGAGCCTCTCGCTGGCGCTGGTGCGGCCTGGCGGTGAGTGTTTGGTCAGTCCAGCTTGGGCCCATAGGGTTCCAGAGCAGTGAGGGATGGAAGAGGGCAGCTCTCCTGTTATCCCATCACATCTCTCCGGGGATACCTGCGCCACGCTTCCCCTCAGCTCTTCTCTCACACGCTACCTTGGCTTCTTGAGCTCCTACGCTATACTGAGGCACTGTTTGTGCACCTCATGCTCCAAAATCACTTCTGCAGTTTAAGTACTGCCTGGGGTGCAGTCAGTGGTGAACTGGGGAGCCCCTCTGCGCTTAACTTCTTAAAAACACTGTGTAATATGTGGCAACAGGAAAAAAAAGTGTCCAGGCCAACCTGTGCAACCTATTTATCTCTCAGTTTCTGTAAATGTACATTCTCTTGGACATCTGGGTACCCGGTTTGCATTTGTGGCCCGAGAAACAATTTTATATTAAATTTTGAGCATTATGACTCCTAGATCCCTAGGATCACATCAAGAAACAAGGTGGGCTTGTAGTACCCTGTAACCTTCCCTTGGCATGAACTTTTGTTGCACTTCAAGCATTTAAATGACTTCCTTGCAACATGTTCAAGGCGCAGTTATTTACTTCTCCTTTCAAGTTGTTTGGTTGCCCTGAAGTAAGCTGTACTCCCCCATTGCTTTTTTTATCATGTGTACTTATCTGATTGATCTGATACTACAGGGACCAATGGGTAAAATGTCCATGGCTACAAAAAAAAGTAGGTTGTTCTTCTGAAGGAGCTGTTCATAGTAATTGAGATTTGTGTGGCTGGTTTTTTTTTCCCCCCCCAGATGGAGTCACTGTGTTGTCAGTCCCTGAATTGGTTTCTTTAGAAAGTGGAAGTTCAACAAACGTCACTATCTCTCTGAGGTAAAATCATGATTACGGCTTTACTTTCCCTTGGAATATGGGCTGTCCTCCATAAGTGAATTTACAGTTCCTCCCTTTCTAAAAATTGACACTTAAGAGAAACTTGCATTTCCTAGAAGGATCATGTCCTGGACAAATGCTCAGTGGAGTTCTTTAGGAAAGCTGTGCAGGACTGTGTCACTTGGAAAGGTTTTATTTGCTTTGTTTTGTCCTTCTGCTGTAATTTCTGTACTTCATCACCCCAAGTACATGTGCCTTGTTTCTGCCTTGTTTCAGCAAAGGGTAGTGAGCACAAGGATAGGATAGGATCCTTTGGTGACTTTGCTCTGCCACTTGTATGGGGAAGAGGGAGGTACAGTGTGGCCATACAACCATCCAGTGCCATCACTGGATTCGATAAAACAACCAGTGCAATGCTCACACCCTTTGGTGCTGATTCCTCTGAGTATGAGGCAGTTTCTGCTGTGTGTGGGCTGCTCATTGCTGAGAGGATTGAGCAGATGCTCCCCTGCAGCCCTGAAGCAACCTCTGAACGCAGGCACCAGCCTAACTTGTTTTTTCTGGCTTCTCAGGGCTCCACTAAACGAGACACTGGTGATAACTCTTAATATTACACACTCCTCAAAGCACAGCACCATTGTTGAACTGCCTGATGAGGTAAGTGACAGAACAGACTTGTGACCTTATGCAAAAAGCTCCTGTTATTATGGTGCAACTCCTCTTTCTTCCCTCTGCTCTGTCTTGCAGGTGCAGTTCCCTGCAGGTCACACTAAAGCAGACTTCCAAGTGAAAGCAGATGATGTGGGACAAGTAACAGTTTACCTTTATGCCAATAATTCCAACTCAACTGGGTGAGAAACTGATTTTCAGTTCCACTTACTATCCTGTAGCTTCCTAAACTTTGGAATAACTATTCCCTCCTTGAAGTTGAATGAGACATGGGTGGGATGCAGTTAAGATGTGCTAACCCTGCAGCAGATCCCCACGTGTTCAGATAAATAGAGGGCACAGAAGCAGAGTGGTATTTTAGATTTAATTACAAGCTGACTGAGTTCTCATGGCTCCTTAGTCTGGTTTTAATAGTGCCTCCTAAAAGTATGAAAATTACATGTCAGCTTTTCAGATCTGGGAGACATTTGGCTGTCAGTGTCCAGCGGGATACTGTTCTTACTGTGCAGGATTTGTTCTGGAGTTCCTGGGGTGCATCAGTTAGGGGAGCCCTCTTCTCACAGATGCCAGTTCTCCTTCCTAGGAAAAGCTTAGCAAGATGGAGAAAGCTGGATTTTATTTGCTTGTGGCCCAGATGTTACTGAGGAACAGGCTACTCCTGTCTTACTTCCTCATTTTGCTTCTGCTTTTGAGACCGGAGGCAAGGGCAGAGGTGAGCACGTGGAACGCTCTCAGGGCAGCGCGATCATGAGGCGTGAGAAGTGCAGCTCTGCTCTTGCCTAACAGACCCTGTGCTGAGTGGAAGCCATAGGCACAAGGTGACCTCTGGGAACATTCCCATGGTAAAAGGATGGAAAGGGAACACTCAGGAGTGGGAGATGTCCCAAACATAACAAGGTCACAAAGGAAAAGGGGAACAACTCAGCTGAACCCAACTGAATCTTTATTGTCTTGTCTCAACACTGGACTCTATTTCCTCTCTCAGAGCAGAACAAGATAAAATCTCCTGAAAAAAGCGTGAATTAACTGATTCTTTCTGCATTAACCATCAGGCCTAGGATTCAATTCCAAGTGATTCACAGCATCATAGTGAGATACGCTGATGAGGTGATTGGCTGGATCTATTTCCTTGCTTGGTCCATCTCCTTTTATCCTCAACTCTTTGAGAACTGGCGACGGAAAAGGTAAAGAGATGTGTTTGCAAGTCACTAAAGCACTTCTGCAAATCACGTTCATAGCTTCAGTTACATCCATCTTGGTTATTGGGAATTACCCATGGAAAGATGGGGGAAAAAGGCAAAGTTAGGGTCTGAATAATTGCAGCCCCAGTGAGCTTTTTTACATGCAGGTTAGAGGGAAACTGAGTGCATCCTACAGACACTTGATCCTAAGATTTGGCATCCAATATGAATTTGTGATAGAGGAGACTTCCCCATTCCCTTTGGTGTCATGTTGTAAATCATCTGGCTGAGCCAGCTGTGATGATAACTTTAAAAGATTATCAGTCTTGAGAGCTGTTTCTCAGACACCTCCTTGTAGTGTCATCCTTAGGCCAGCTCCCCTTGAACTAAGTGACTTGGAGTAGGAACATTATCATGTAGGAAAATGAAATCATTTGATCTGGCAATGATGCACTCGTGCTTGTTGGATTCAGGCTGGAGGGGCTTTATCAGACAGACTGAGCTCATGGAGGAGTGCAGTTAAAGAGCAGAGACACAAACTGATCCATGAGAGCTCAGTTATTTCACCCAGCTTCCTGATGGACTGACAGCATCGTGTGGTCATAATGCCTGAAGCTTTTGCTGAAACCAGAAACTGCCTATAAATCAGTACATTCCAGGGTCAATTTGTCCCTGGAACTGCCTGTAACTCTCTAATGCATGTTTTTCTTCTCTCTCTTTTTTTTTTTCCCCCTTCTCTAGTGTGGTTGGACTAAGCTTTGACTTTATAGCGTTAAACCTTACTGGCTTTATAGCATACAGTGTGTTTAATGTTGGGCTCTTCTGGATTCCCTTTATTAAGGTGAGCATGATTCTCTCTGAACACGTGCTGGGGGGTGGGTATGTGCAGAAGGGAGTTAAGACATGTGGCTGGTTTTGCTTTTCTCTTACCTTTAGGAGGAGTTCCTAGTCAGTTATCCCAGCGGGGTGAACCCTGTGGCCATCAATGATGTTTTCTTCAGTCTCCACGCAGTAGCTCTGACTCTCCTCACCATCGTTCAGTGCTGCATCTACGAGGTGGGTCTGGGTGCTGGGCTCACCTGTGGGCTCTGCCAGAGCTCCCTCTGCCGGGCACCTCCCTGCTCCTTTTGGGCTCCAAAACCTCGGATTCCACCGGCCTTTCCAGGAGCCAGGCTTCACAGTCCAGCTGCCTTCATCTTTCCTGAGCTAGCAGCACCTCCACTAACCTTATCTGCTTCAGCCTCATGGATGTTCCGAGCTTATAATTAAACTCCTTAGGGACTCAAAATAACTGAGGCAAACAGCCAAGTTCATAAAGTTCCCAAACAGATCTCTAGCCAGCACACAGATTACAGCTCTTCACAGCACAAATGCTTTGCTGTTTCCTTGCTACTTGGACCATTCTTCAAGCTAGGATAGGACTTTAGATACTCCCTGCAATTCAAACACAGGTTTTTTTTCAACTCCTTCTCTTCTAAAACAGCTGTAAATGCCCTTTCATAATTCACACCTTTTCAAGTGAGACTGATTTTTAGTCAAGTGGTTCTTATTTAACCCCATTGATTGTTCCAGTCAGGTGGTTCTTTGTTTAAGTTTCATTATAAAAGCCTCTCATCTGAACAGGCCAATTTTCTCTAGGTGGTAACTGTTTCTCTCTTGGGGCTCTTCCTTTGGTCATGCTAAACTTAAAACTGTAGCATCCCATCTTTCATCATTGCCAAGTACCACAGACTTTTCTAGTGAAGAATTAGAAAGCAATCATAAATCCTTTACCATAATGGCATTGTAAGCCTTTTGCACACACAGGAACTCTTGATCTCATCAGATTGAATTTTGGGGATTTATTACAGATTATGGACCATAAGTACTCAGGAATACTGTTCCCCCTTGCTCAGGGACAGCAGTGTTGTAAATGATTGATATGAATATTGCTCTCCAGTTGCTTGCTGTAGCACTTGCTTAATTTCAGAGTTCTCCAGTGGTACTAGCCTGACTGGTAAAACAGGTTTGGACTGTAATGTTGCACAGTGCTGAGCAAACTGTATCTTTGTGTCTTGGGATGTGTGACCAGGCCAAAATGTATCTGTGTTTCTGTTCCAGAGAGCAGGTCAGAAAGTATCCAAAGTTGTGGTTGGACTCCTGGCACTTGCATGGATCTTCACCTTCGCTACGCTGTTCCTGGCTGCAGCTGAGGAGATGACATGGCTGCAGTTCTTGTTCTGCTTCTCCTACATTAAGTTAGCAGTGACACTGATCAAATACTTCCCACAGGTAAATCTGAACTATTCTGCTTGGATTCCATATCCCTGCCACCCTAAGCCTGCAGCGTGTGCTCTTGGAAGCCTGAACAGACTAAGCCACCAATGATTATTTATTAATAGTGACAAAACCAGTAGAATTATTCTGAAAGCTGCTTCAAAGTTAATCCCAAATGCATGTGCATGACACTCTGACTGACTTCTTGTCACACTCCCAGGCCTACATGAATTTCCGTCGGAAGAGTACTGAGGGATGGAGCATTGGAAATGTGTTACTGGACTTCACTGGTGGAAGCTTCAGCCTTCTCCAGATGTTTTTGCAGTCATACAACAATGGTAAGCCTGGAACTGAGGTGCTCGAGCCTTTCTTAATGGGGTGGGAGGTCTCACTACAAAGCAGATATAAACCCAGCAGGTTATCTTGGAAGAATGATGTTTGTGCTGTGTTGTGGGGAGCTGTTCTTATTAGAAGGATAAAGAATCTGTTCGTATTCCCTCAAGATATAAAATGAAGTAGCTATCCTGAAGAAACCACAGGAACAGTTATTAATTAGCCTTGCATAAGATGTGCACTGCAGTCAGGCTTAGGTGTGTCTGAGCAGTCCAGGTAATAAGACATGAACTTCTCTAAAGTCTCTAGAGAGAAGACTACACTTGAGGAGCCAGACTTAACTCTAATTTTGTGTTTGACAGATGAGTGGAAGTTAATCTTTGGAGATCCAACCAAGTTTGGCCTGGGTGTCTTCTCCATTGTCTTTGATATTGTTTTCCTGGTGCAGCACTACTGCCTGTACAGGAGACAAGGGTATGAACCTTGTGAATAACAAACCTCACTTGTGGAGACTGAAACTTTAAACTGAACTTGTCCCTACCCTGTCTGAGGGCTTTCAAGATTCTTGGTGCCAGTAACCAGAAATACTCATTCTGATCTCTGTCTATGACTTGATCCTCTCTGGGATGGAACACAAACTGTTGCCTTGCCAAGCACTGACTGCCAGATGCCTTAAGGACAGCAAGCTCTCAGTTGCACACGGGAAACTCGTGCCTGTTGAAGCTGCACACACAGCTCAGTGGGAGCTGTACAAACAACACATGGCTCTTTTCTCATCAACCACAGGGAAGAGAAAGACCAGAGCGATGTCTTTCTGATTGGAGGTGATGCACGAAGAGCACAGTTCTGTCTTCCAAAAATCTGTAAGCAACCACTTAATATTTTTAGTAATGACTGAAGACTGTCTGTGGAGCCAAGTGCTGCTACTGACCTTTCCCAGACAGCTCACAGTACACCACCACTCAGGCTGGCCATGGTGGTGCATCACAATAATCAGGTTGGTAACAAATGCACAAATATTACAATTTGAACTCTTTATTAAAAAAAATCCTAATAAACAGAAACTGTATTCTTATCTCACTGAAAGCTCTTCCAAAGGTGCTAAGACAGGTAATTAGAAGGGAATCTATGCATTTATACTTGAAAAATACTTGAATGCTTAAAACCTAATGTGTCTTTCTAGGTGTCATCCTAAGGAAAACTAGAGCCCAGGTGGGGTTTGACAGTTCCCCACCAGTAAAACCAGACCTTACTGACCTCAGTAATTCCACAATCTACTCTGGGCCAAAAAGAAGTCTCAGCTGGAGGCACCCAAGTTATGTGGCACTCTTAAATGTAAGGAGAAACAGCTCAGGAAAACCAACTTTGTTTTATTATGTGTAAAATCAAGTGAAAAAGCAGTACAAATAGCAGTGTGTCTTTATAGTAACAAAAATAACTCCAACATGAAAGACAAAATTTACCACTGAATTCTTAAGTTACAAAATTCCAAAGCAGGATTGTAGTAAGTCCAGAGATATAAAATTGGTAAGTAGGCATCTGCTGGTGTGCACAGAACAGTCTGAGATGCATCAATCACAACGCACAGGGCACAGCAGTAATGTACTGAATAAGTTAGTCTGCCACCTCCTTATGCTCTATTTACAACAGCTTACCTCAAGGCTGCTTAAGGAAAGTATAGATATGTATAGACCAACTGAAGAGGATTAAAAACTCCAGTTTTTTGATAACTGTAAAGCTAACTGGCTAACAAACCACAGGATGCTAGATCATGGACTTAGTGTTGCAGCAAGAATCTTCAGTCCTGTGGCATGTTGATTTAAACCACTTGGTATCCTTCTAGAAGTTTAAATTTGGTCAAGAGGCACTTCTGCAAATTACTGGCATATTAATTTCTTCCATCTAATAAATCACTGATTTAAGCAAGTCTTCTAAAAGACAAATCAAAATCCCTCCCCTTTCAAGTCTGATAGAAGTGGAATGAAGTGGAATGAAAACCCTACAGCTACGAGCAGCATTTCTGGTAAATTCAGGAACATTTTTTTGTTTCCTGCTCCATATTCCTTTAAATTAAACTCAATTTATCTGATGGTACAAAATGGGAACAAGGAGAATTCAGGTTTTACCCTGCCAGTGAGGTTGAACTGTAGTGTCCATGAAGTTGTAGTGTACTTCAGAAGCTTTGATATAACACTTGTGTGACTCAGCTGTTCCTTGCCTGAAGAGGCTGCTTTGTCCAGGGAGTCTTTGCAGGAAACTGTAATGCCCCAAAACCTTCAGCTACTCTCTATCTTGCACACAGTGTGGGATTAGTACAGTGCTCCTCCCCACAGCACTGTGCAACTCTGAGCTCTGGCATTTGAATTTGACAGCAGCGGGGGACAGGACAGCTCACTTCTAAAAGCTTAGGCACAGCAAACCCTCTGGTCTCCCATAGCAGAAACCACGTTCCCCCCTAAAATAGGAGGCTTTTGTGCTACAGAAGACTCCTGTCCAAGTTAAGGCTTTTCCAGTTGCTCTTAGATAATTGAGTCTGTCCTGTCCTGAAAGCCATGACTACAGAAGTCTTGCCATGTACCTGCAGGGCAGACTTTAGAGAAGCACTCTGCTGAGGGGAGCATTGTTTTACTACTGCCAGTTACACCGGAATTTAAAACAAAAAAAAGTAGTGTCTACCATAGGTAGGAACATGCACTCCTTCCAGACAACCTGCTCCAGTCTAGTATTTGCTTCTTCCTTTGATACCAGTCTATACATCTCCCTTCCCACCCCTTCCCCAGCTGGATGATGGATTAGGACATCATGGATTGCTGCACAGCCTTCTGCAGGGACTGCCTGGTCACCAGCAGCCGTACCACCTCCTCATTCCTTTTGGTCAGCCTCTTCCTGGCCTGGTCATGGGTCACCATTGTCATATCCCAGCCATTCACCTGGGAAAAAAAACCCATAAAATGAGGCAGGTGCAGGGACTCTGAGGTGTCCTGTAACTGCTCTAGCAGAACCACGGTGTGGATATGCTTATGCCACAGCTCAGTTTATTTATAAACCCCACAAACTGTCCTGCGAAGTTCCCAGAAGATTGTTTTTCCCAGCAGATGCTTCTCTGCAGTGTGCAGCTGGTACTACGTCAGTACTGTCTTATCTTGGTGCTTACCTGCATGATTTTATCTCCAATCTGGAGTCCTGCAACTTGTGCTGGGCCTCCCTCTGTCACCCTTGTTACATAGATGCCCTGGAAAAAATTAGGTGTTCATTTACTAAATATGGGAGGATTCAGTACTCAAGGGCCATTTGACTGACAATGCAAAAAAACTTTGTAGTGTATTATGAGATTTTCGTTAAAAACGGGCTGGTGCAATGTTGGAAAACAAAAAAGGTGAAGAAGTCACTTGAATAACCTCAGCTTACAAGTGATAATGGGGCAACAGAGTAGCTGCAGTAGAGGGCAGATGATGATTTGGGTATCTCAGCCTTTGAGGGAGGGAGTTGCTACAGAAAAAGAGTATCTGACCTTGTCAGTCTTGTCTTCAGAGAAAGGATTCTGAGTAGGGTCTTGATCAATGCCACCCCCAATGCTGAATCCCAGAATCAAATTGTCACCTTGCCGAAGCTTATGTATTTCAATTCTTTGCTGAAAAGGGAAAGAGAGCAAATAGCTGAGTATTGTGACGACTGGAAGAAATTTCAAGTGCATTTCAGACACAGATACTTCAGATCCAGTTAGATTGGCTTTCACAGAGATCCCAGGACACAGCGCAGCACCTCAATTATTCAGAGCTTTCCTGCATGCCCGGGAATAGAAGGGAACAGCACTAAAACCAGAGCAGGTCTCTTTAAACATGACTCATGCCTTGATAACCAGCAGTCACTCATGACCAGCCTCATCTTGCTTGTTAACCACATGCCTTATGTTCCTGCTAGTCCTATCAGCAGAAATAACAACCTATTATTAGGATGCTTCTTTTTCAGGATAACTTATCCACACACTCGTTTAACCCAGGGGCAGGTTCCTCACTGCCCGATGCACAAAGGCATCCGACGAGCTTTGTGCATTATGTCAGCATTGTAGAAATGCCAGCTGGTGCAATTCCTGAGCCAGGGCGAAAAGCCACAGTCTTAACTGACACAATAACCTCTCAAAAGGTGCTTCGACCCTATCTAATGGAAGATGTTCCTGCTCATTGCAGGGGGTTGGGTGAGAGGACCTTCACGGGTCCCTTCTAACCCAAAGCATTCTGTGATTCTCCTCTCACAGCCCTGTCACACAGACCCTGAACTTCCCCACTAAATTCCAAACTCCCTGGGCACAGCAGCCCAGCATCCGTGTCCTCAGGGTTAACCAGCTGGGGCCACACACCCAAGCACAACCCCAGTTACCGTTCCAGCCAGGGGAAAGCACAGAATCCCTCACTTGCACTGCGTGTTGATTAAAGCCATTATCTCACTTTAAAAGCTCTGCTTCCTAAACCCCACCCAGACAAGCAGGTGCCGATCCTGCGCCTGTCCTCGCAGAGAGGGCACGGCACCGAGCGCTGGGCTCGGCTGCCGCAAGGTACCGGTACCGGGAGAACGCGCTTCTCGGCGGGGATCGCTCCCTCTTTTCTCAAGCAACGCCCGGGCAGCCCTGGCCACGGGTCGGTCCCTCCGCCCGGCGGAGCTTCCCCTCGGTTCTCCCACCCGGTATCGCAGACGGAGAATCTGACAGCCCCCGCGCCGGGGAGTGGCCGCCGGGGCGGCAACCGGGGCCGGCGGCGCTGCGGACCGGGGCTGCCCGGGGACCTCCGCCCCCTGACAGCCCGCAGGGCGCTGCCGGGCGGCACCGGCACCGTCACCTGTTGTCCCCGTTCCAGCCCCGCACCCTTCGCCCCCTCTTTCCACGCACCCGCGGACCGGAGCTGCCTTGGGGCGGCACCTCCGCCCGCTGACAGCGCGCAGGGCGCTCCCGGGCACCACCGGCATCCGCCTCTTCATCCCCGCCAGCAGCCCCCGGCACGGTATCCCCCCGAATAGCGGTGACCGGCTGGGCCGGGACGGACGCCGTCCGTCCCC
>VZRQ01002808.1:463419-483401 GCA_013397975.1 Machaerirhynchus nigripectus | reverse complement strand
CGGGCGGGAGGGCCGCGGGCCGCGCAGCTGTCCCGGCGGCCTGAGGGCGGGCGGGCTGGTACAGCGTATGTTTGCTTCACCCCAGTGTCGGTGCGAGCGAGGAGGTGCCCGAGCCCGGCGCGGAGCCATGGCCGCCGTGGTGGCCAAGCGCGAGGGGCCGCAGTTCATCAGCGAGGCGGCGGTGCGGGGCAACGCGGCCATCCTGGACTATTGCCGCACCTCGGTGTCCGCCCTGTCGGGCGCCACGGCGGGGATCCTCGGCCTCACCGGCCTGCACGGCTTCATCTTCTACTTCCTGGCCTCCGTCCTCCTCTCCGTGCTGCTGGTGCTGAAAGCCGGGCGGCGGTGGAACAAGTACTTTAAGTCGCGGAGGCCGCTGTTCACGGGGGGGCTCGTGGGAGGGCTCTTCACCTACGTCCTGTTCTGGACTTTCCTGTACGGAATGGTCCACGTGTACTGAGCAGCTCCGGGGCTAACGGAGCAGGAGGACTGTTTTGCCAAAAGTCACTACACAATAGGCCAGCTCACTTTCCAAACTGTTGTCCATGGCTCGTGTCGTTAATGCTGTTGGTAAATTATGTCCAAGTACAAATTAATCAGTAGCACTGTTCTAATTAAACTGAATGTGAAGCACCACTTGGATGCCTCCTGTATTTTTTTCCTTGGTATGGAAATGTACATGCAAAGACAATTGCCATCAGTAAATGACACTGTCACAGGTGCTTGTCACTGGTCCCCAGAAAAGTCACTAAAGAGGATAATTCCATCACCCACCATCCAGGTAATGCCTTTCCTATAGCCCTGTTCCTGCAAAAATAAATGGTTCATTGACTTGCTTACATCAGTGTATTACCAAGAGAAGGTGGTATGACCTGAAAAAACACTGTACAGAACACTCGCGGGGAGCGTTGGCCTACAGTGACACATTTTACTGCTGAACATGAAACACGAGGAGAAAAAAACAAAGTCAAAGTCAAGAAATGAGCTCCTGAGAAGGAATCTGGTTATGTTTTATTAACAGCGGGGGTTGTAGGAATTGTGTTACACGGTATAAAGAAAGGAAACATTCTAGGGGATCTGGGAGGCCTGAAGCCCCAGATTCAGGAAACAGCTTTAGTCCTCTAACAAGAGGATGTTTTGGCAGGTTAAAACAATGGTTTCAGCAGAGCACAGTCAGCTTTGCACGGTAGGAGGAGCTGCTTGGTCGCCAGGAGTTGTGCCAGGCCCTGAGGTCGCGCGGGGGGTTCACCGTGTGTTTCACCATCCAGAAGTTCCTCAAACCGAATTAAACCCTGACAGTCAAAAGCCTGGGCTGCTGTCGTGGTAACTCTTGTGCAGTCCCCCACGCGGTGACTTGTGTTTGCCTTGAGAAGAGACTTCTGACATGGAGAGAAGGTTTTAGATGAGATCAGAGCACCAGATGTACACGGCTTATCCTAAATGAACTCTGCTGTTTAATTCTACTTTCTAGCCCCACTTCTGACTCAATACACAGAAGCAGAGGGAATGAACAAGACTGGGTGGGGTTTGCTATCAGTGACTGGGTTCACTGCTAACAGAGGTGAATTTTAACTTAGAATGAACCTGTGCCTCAGAGTAACCACCTTAAAGAAGTTAAAGCAGAGGTGGGTGCAGCTGCCATTTGTGCAGACACTTGATGGCAGCAGCTCCCTGAAGGCCACGCTCAGATGCTGCAGCAGGAGCCCTTTAAATCTTGGTATTCAAAGAGTTCACAGACACATTTAATCTTCATCACTACAACTCCCAGTCCGTGGTGATGGGGCAGCATTTACAGAACACAATGATATTCCATGAGCCCTTTTCTGAGGTTACATCCCCACATGAGCATAAATGGACAAAATGGGCTGCAGGGAAATCAGTTTCTCTACTGAGAGACAAGCACTTGTATTTCCTGGAGGTTACTGGTGTTGAAGTAGCAGGCAGATGTCTTCTACATTCCCCTGCTGTTGGTGTACTTGGAGGAAGCTGACAAAGCCTGTGTCACTGGCAGAGCTGCCCTTTTCAGTCTGCAGCACAGCCCAGGGTGCTGTGGGGAACAGAAGCACCGAGTGCCCCATCCAGATCTCCCCACCACGAGAAATCAGGAATTGATGCAGGAAGGACAATCCTGAGCAAATGAAACCAGGCACTGAACAAAGGAGGCAGAACCTGTGCGGGTGCTTCCAGGGCCACGTTGCTTTTCAGTGCATTAACCCCTCATGGGAGTGACTGTCCTCCCCTGCCTCAGGCCCTGCAGGGTCACAGCCCCTTCCCCAGCTCCAAGAGCTGCTCCAATGCCACATTTCCCTGCACTTCCCAAGCGGAGCAGTCCTGCTGCTTCACACCTGATGGCACATCACCCAGGCAGGAGCTGGAAGCGGTGGCTGCCGAGGCAGCAGAGCAGGAAGAGGTTGGATTTCAGCTTCAGCCATTCCAACAGCGCCAGTGGTGGTTCCCATCACAGCTTTTCTGCACATGGAAGCAAAGCACAGCCACAGGACAACGCTGGCTATTTGCCTAAGTACAGATACATCTATCAGTGCATATAAAAACATTTTTGGTGCCTTCTTCGTCCTTTTATAAAAATCATTTTATAAATCCATAGTGATGACACACTGTTGCAAGCTCAGGATACCAGAGGAATCTCAGGAAAAAAGGGCAGTCTTTAGAGGAGGCTTTTTCCTCTGGGAATCCTGATAATAGTAGGCCTGATCTGGGGTATGTCCACCTCCCAGTGCTGGTGTGATGCCACACCTGTGTGGTTTTCCTGGAGCATGAGTCCAGCTGGCAGAGCCATTGCTGTGCCTAGAGCCCGCCGAGCTGGTCCGGGCTCTGATTCCCGTTCAGCGTAGGGCTCGACGAGGACTTCCTGGAATTGGACCTGGGGAAACAATCACAGGTGACAAAGAGGATGAGCAGCCTGGCTTTGTTTCAGGAAGCAAGGAGGTTCCCAGCCAGGCCTATCTCACCTTACCCCAAAGGCTCCACCACACAGTGAAAGCTCCACATCTCAGTTTCATGAGACTCTTGGAGCTGCCCCAATTCCACTCTCGGCCATCAGGGACCAACAGCACGAGGCCATTGCCAGTCCAACCATGACACAGCAGCTGCCTTTGCTCCCCAGCTCACTGCAGCAAGGAATTACAGAGGGAGCCAATAACTTGGCCAAAATCATTTGGAGGAGTATATTTCCCTGGAACTGACCTTTGTTTGCCATTGATGGTGACTGTGCTCCTATATCTCCTCCTATTTCTATCACTCTTAACAAAAAGCCATGATTTTTAACTCAAAGCCAGGCCCACTTACTTTACTTCCTCGTACTTTTTGCCTCGATAAAAGTTACTCTTCTTGATCAGATACAGCAGCACCAGGTCACAAAAGAAAGCTCCCTGCAAAGAACTTTCATTTTATCTTTGAAACAGAAGAGGAAGCGTTCTGATCTCGTTAGCAATGAACATTAATTAAAGAATAACTTGTAGAAGCAGTATTTTTTCTCATTCTCCATGCATTTTCTGGGGTATATGTATTATATACCCCCTGTGGGGGTGTTTTAAGTACCAGATTATTCTACATTAGAACAGATAATTATACATTAACAATCATCTAGATAATTCTACATTAATAAATGCCTTTAAGACAGGACACAGACACACACCTGGCTGAGTAGTCAGAGTAGTAAAGACTCTGCTGGAGAAGATTTCAACACCCCATCCCATTCTCATCCCGTTTCGGGTCTGGGTCCCAATATGTTACTTTAAGACAAAACATTCACTTACAGCTCCCATGAGTGCCAGCCCCGAGCTGATATTGATAATGGTGGGAATGATGTTAAATTTCCCTGCCTGGAAGAAGAAAGGTCGTGAAGTCACCGCTTAGAGAACAACACACTCAAGGGTGTGGTGCTACACCGGGGAAGCTGCTGCTGCCCGTGGGTGTGTTTTGTTCACAGGCACAGCCACGGGGGATTTGCAGTGAACAGTCCTGGAGGCTGAAGGTCTGTGTGTCTCAGATCCTACTGTCCTTGGCTGCATTTCTGAGCTTGCATCATCCATTTTTTCTGCAGTGCTTGCACATGGAAAACAAGTCTCTGGGGCACATTTACCTCTGCTGGGCTTTACGTGAGCCTGGTTTTAAGGAGAGGAGGTGCAGGCTCAGCTGCACTCCAGGTAATTTGTCTTACGCAGGGGGTTAGCTCCACATGGATGGATGGGGAAAGCCCTTTTCTACAACAGGCCAGAGAGGCTCTCCTCCCCCCAGAGCTGCCTTCCCGCTGAGAAATGTCCCCACCTTCTTTCTCTCCAGGCTCTGGGACATTCTGGGCCCTCACCTTGCCATTCACCATCACATCGAAGCGGATTCCGTAGGCTTTAATGAGCGTCCGGTAGTCGACCCCATCAGCATCCCGGTAATACTTGGCAAACCTGGAATGCAGCAACGCTGGGTTTAAGTCCACCTGCCCCTCTGAATTCACAAATCTCTTCAAACGGATCTGTTCCCTTATCAAAACCATCTTTAGCCTGCCAGGAGCACTCCCTACCTCCCTCCCTCCTCTGCAGCACTCTGTGCTTGGCTGGGGCAGTGCCTGGCACAGGCTGGTGCCACTCCACTGCCAACCTCCAGCACCTGCAAGTCCAAGCGGCCCAGCCCAGCTGTGGTACTGTGCTGTGCCCTCCTCTGTACCCACCTGAAGTTGTACCCAGAAGAGATGGACGTTTCTGCAGACTTGTTATCCAGCCGGCTAAAAGAATAGTGAGGATTACATTCAGAAGGGGCTTTATCAAGATCACAGTTCCATTCAATCTGAATTCCTATCACACCACCCTTAAAAGAGAGAGACAGGGTGAGTTGTTTAAGCTTAGTTCATTTAAAGTGTCTTCAAATTTGTCAGACTCTTGGGCAGGTTTTCCCCAGGGGCAAGAAACAGATGCACTTCTGGTCACAGACAAGGGGGGGACACACTCCTGGCTGGGCTGAGCTCAGGTGTGTGATACTAATCCCATTATTACTCTACAACCCCGCTTTCCCTGTGCTGGTATCCTGAGGTTTCTCATCGCAGGGCACTGATTTCATTCCACACTTCAGTGGGGAAGATGATCTCTTATGCAGGGATGGAGTTCCAGGGTTCTGGGTTTAAACCAGTGGTGTAGTAACACTGAAATTAAACAAAGAATCCCCGCTGGCAGAGCAGCAGTTTGGGTAGCCCTGAACAGCAGATAAGTGACCCAACCAGCTCTTTCAGAGGACTCCCATTCCCTGGGGACAGGATAAATGGGACCAGCTTGACTTTAAGCACTGGCACCTCTGCAGAGCAGCCTGGACAGGAGGCAGCTCCCCGGGCAGTGACTCCTCACAGCCTCCCAGTGAGCAGTACAGCCAGCTGGGAAGACACAGGAGCCCGAGGGGCACTCCTACCTGCGAGGCCATTTCCTGGAAGTCGCCCCCAGCCCAGCGGACGATGTCCCCCAGCACAAAGATGGGGCAGTAGGGATGCTCCTGGCTGTAGCGACAGGTCTTCAGGTAGGACTCGTTGTCAGTTGCCAGCACGTTCATCCTGCACATAGGAAACAGGGAAATCCACCTTGCCTCCCTCTTTCCTTGCCTTCACAGCCTACACCAGGACTACAGAGATGAGGCTTCTCTGTGCACACCAGCCTTGTCACCCTGCGAGTGTCTCTGCTCCTGGCCTGTGGAATGCAGCCTGTCCCCCCAAAAATGACCTCCTGGCCAGAAAAGGACTTGGCCAGCTGAATCTGGGCTCAAGGAAGGACTCAGACAGACCAGATTGCCAGATTGCTCCAGGGCCTCAAGGGAAAAACAAGAAGATGCTAGAAATGCCTACCTGAGCTCAGGACAAGAGCCAGAACATGCACCTTTCTACACTGCTTTGGTTTGTTCATACTGCAGCAGCAAAGGCACACAAATATTTTTAAATTTGCATTTTTTGCCAGCCTTGTCCAGGCACTTCATTTTTCTGGAAGAGGGGGAATAACTGTTGAGCAGGAGCAGCTCAGGAACCCGCACACTTACTTGGAGAACTTAAACTTGGGGAAGCGAATGGAGTTCTTGATGTAAACAGTGAAGTTTTCTGCGCTGCCCAGAAGCGGTTTCCTGGAAGAGAAGGGTTTGTTCTCTTTGTACCCTGCCCACATGTGAAACCTCGAGTTGCCATTTTAGAAGCAGCTTTAGTCAAAAGCTTGGGCGGCACCAGGCCAGCCGTGCCACTTGCCCCCAAAGTGCCAGCAGGGGTTTGGTGAGGAGCATGCAGGTTCAGGGGACACCTCAAGAGCTGGGAACAGCCAGGGAACAAAGCAAGGGGAGCAGAGGGCCAGTCCTGCCAGGGGGGGCCCTGCAGAGCTCCCTCCTGCACTGAACAGCCAACACTCGAGCAAGCACCCAAGCAGAGGGGACACAGGAACTGCCCTGAGTGACACACAAGCCAAGCAACTCAAGCTTGGAAACAGGACACGTACTTGGGCTTGGCTCTTTTCTCCACTGGGCACCAGGCCAGTATCTCACAAGTCCCTCTGGTGCTGTCCCTGTCTTTCAAACAACGGCCAGTCTTAACCCCTGCGAGCAGACATCACAGAAAAGGTCACACCGAGCAGTCACCTCCTCTCCCTGCCTACAGGGCACATGAAAATAGAGGATTTTCCCTCTCCTCCCTGCTGTGAAAGGGCCTCTCAGCTGGAACAAGCATGCTTTTGTTGTGTCTCTGAGCAGCCCAGGGTTCCCTGGCCCACCCACTGCTGCAAGCAAGGCAGGGATCCTAATAAAAGAGAGGGAAGAAAAGAAAGGCCTTGGTGATCCCTGTAAGCAGAGATCAGGGGGGGTTGATTCAAAGGCATCTATTCCACAGCAAGGTACTGTAAAGTAAAGCACACCTTTATTGGCCAGGCCAGGAGCACGCAGGGGTTAACACCTCCATGTGCGTGTCCAGCACGGTCATCCCACAGAGGTTTTTTATAGGTTTACAAGTTCATCATCCAGCCTTGCTTTGGTCACTTACTGAAAGTTACAGCCCTAAGGGGTCTTACATGACTTGTGATGTTCTTGTCTTAGGGTTACAAACACAGCACACTATTCTTAATAAATTTATCCCATCTATTTTGCTAATACACACTTAATTCAACTATTACACACTTTGTTGCTTTATCAGTTAGACTTCATCTATTATTGTGCATTATGTCCTCATTCTCCTACCACATTTTCCTGCCCAAATGTGGCAGTTCCTCTGTTTGTCATTAAAACAGCAGTTAGCATGCTTCTCCCTGCTTATCGCTCAGCCCACGGGGGCCAGGCCCTGGTTCTGCAGACAGGCTGTTAGCCAAAGCCCTCAGCTCACATTCCATGCCCTTATAACCCCAGTCCACTCGGGTTTGTTTTTTCCCAAGAGCAGTTAACGTTAGGCATAGCATCTCCTGTTCACTTATCATCATCACAGCCCCTTTCCAGGGCTAGGCTTCTTGTCTTGCAAAAGCAGTTGTGGTCGAGCTTAGCAGCCAACACCCAACTTCTATTAATCTATACTTCATACTAAAGCACTTAAAAGGAGTTCTGTGTTTTGTATGTTAAAGGAATCCTGTTATTTAAAGGAGTCCTGTGTCTCAGGGTGTAACCAGGCTGAGGCTCTGAAGGACACCAGACACAGCACAGAGAGGGACACTGCCCTTACCATTGCCAGCCACCACTGCTTTCCCTTCCAGGCAGTCCGTGTCCTTGTCACACAGGGCATCGGGAATGCTGGCACTCTGCAAAGTGGAGAAGGACACAAGTGAGAGTGTGACAGGACACCAGAGCTGGAGGGGTGAGAAAGTGCTGCTGACGTGGGGTGAATTCTCTGTGTGAGCACTAAAACCACGCAGCCGAAGCGGTAACTGGGGCTCATGCAAACACATCCCACCACCAGGAGCACCAGGATTCAGCCACACTGTCCTGATTTTGGGTTCTGCTCGGTCTGGAGAGGGACAGACTGCAAAAAGCCAGCATTAGTACTCACCAAAACCAGGCAGGAGGCCACTTTGCTTTAAGATAACCCTACCTTGGATCTAAGCCACCAAGTTCTCTGGCCCAAATCTGCCCCTGTCCTGGCTGCACAGGCACCAGAAAACAGCAGTGCCCTGACCACTCCAGCTGTGCTCCTGGCTGTGACATCTGCTCCATGGACACAGCACTTCCTGCACAGCCAGACACCTCCTCCCCTGGGCTCCAGCCCGTTCCAAACATCCCCACAGAGGATGAGGTTCTTAAAAAGTCTCCTCTACCTATAACTACCCTGAGTCACCTCCAAGTTGTTTTCCCATGGCCTTTTCTAACCCTGAGCAATCGCTGCCTTGTCTCCTCTCCAGCTGGGAAGGAATCCAGCACCACCTAAAGTCAGGAAGGCTCTACATGATCAGTGCCTCTGGAAATTAAGAGAGCTGAGCCTCCCAGGTTTACAGCAATTTCCCAACTGAGGTATTACACTATAGGAAAAAAACACTTGTTTTTCATCCTTCCTTTCTTTGCTGCTCCAGAAGTGTCCTCTGTCAGTTCTTACCCCCAGTTTTGCACGGGTCTGGGGGTCAAGGGGCTCAGTCCTTCCTACCTCAGGACACGTGTCCTGTCTCTGGTTTGGGGTCACGATCAGGTTTGTCATGACAAAGAAGACGCTTTCACCCTGCAATAAACAAAAAGTTAGAAAACCTGGTTTACTTTTAAAGTACTTGTAACAGGGAGGGTGCAGCTCTCTGCAGAAGAGAACAACCACCCTCTCTGCAGAAGCTTTTCAGGCTGAGATACAACATCACCCTTTGTGTGGATATTTGTTTGGATGAATTCCCTCACGCTGTGGGTGCACACACAACCATAAGAGCCAGCCCACGGTCCTGGGGGGAGGCAGAGCACCCCCAGCATCTCAAATAAAAAACTCACAACAGAAAAAAACCCCTTCCAGCATCACTTTCTTGTATCCCAGCTCCTGCTAATTCACAGGGAAGACCTGGATAGATCACTTCAGCACCCACACGGGCAGAGACAGGAGCAGGGGGTGATGCCAACCTGGGGAGGGATGACATAGTCTGCAACATCCCACAGCCTCTCCCCCAGCTCCGAGGTGTTGGTGAAGGCCACCCCTTTCAGCTTGGTGATGACAGAGCTCTGGAGGGACGTGTCTGTGTCCTGGTAGCCTTTCTTGACAACAAACACCCACCTGTGTGAACACAGCAGCGTTAGGGGCGGTCAGACAGAGAAATTCACACCAAGGTCAAATCAAAACATGCCAGTGACACCAAACCCTCTGCAGGTACCACTGCTAATAAAGGATAAACTCTTGGACACAAGCTGTGCTTGTCAGCAGTGGAGAAATGTGTAATAACAGGTCACGAGGTAAAAAACCAAAGCCTCCCACCTCTGTCTGTGCTACACTCAGCAGCCTCAGAAAGAGAAAGAGCAGGGCTGTGTCTTTCTCAAGATGAAAAACAATACAGGCTGTTGCAGGTTGCAGGGGAGAGCATGGTTGGTTTCACAAGTTCTCACTCTGGCACGCAGCCACTGAGCTGCCAGTCAGCAGGGGACCACGGCTGGGGAGATGTAACCTCAGCAGGTGAGCTGGGTACTCTCCTTACGGAGCTGCACGCCAGGGTATTCTTACAGTCTGCTTGCTGTTGCTGTGTGCTGTACCTTTGGTATGTACCTCTGTTTATGATTCCTCTCTATGTATGGATATCAATGCGCAAGGAGCTTTGTCAAATGTGTGTGAATTGCCTGATGATGTCTTCCCTACTACTGAAGATTTGATTCGTGATACTAAAGATGCTTTGGAACCATTTATTAAAGAAGGTTCTCTTAAGAAACATGTCATTTTGGCTACTCGTTTCTTAGATCTAGTAGAAGATTTTTGGAGTACCACAAAAGGCATGTATGATGTGGCTGTAGCCCTTAGGCCTTTAGTACCAGAGGATTTGGACCCAATTCCTGAAACCAGCTATACAACTAAAAAAGAATTAGAGGAATTATCCCTTTCAGGCCTGTTTAATCATCAGGAAGAACTTATTAGAAACAGAGACCCAAATTACCCTGTGGTGGGGAGGGTATATACACATTTGAGGGTCTATACTATTATTTATACAATTATATTATTATTTATTATTANTCAGGAAGAACTTATTAGAAACAGAGACCCAAATTACCCTGTGGTGGGGAGGGTATATACACATTTGAGGGTCTATACTATTATTTATACATTTATATTATTATTTATTATTATTTATTATTATTTATATTATTTTATTTATATTATATATTATTTATTATTATTTATACAATATACTATTATTATACAAATTAACTATAAAAATTTATAAACACTAAACCCTCATAAATCAAAACCCTTACCAAAAATAGCTACAAATGCAACTTTAGCCCATAACACAATATCCCATATCAACAGCAAGTGCGCAGTGTTTGCATTTAGTCATATACATAACATACATGTAAAAAAACTGCTAATAGTTATACTTTGCAAATTAATAATTCAACCAAAACATATTTTGACTAATTCAACCTTTGTACTTCATAAAAGGTTTGGCTCACTGCCATAAAAATTTGCTATCTTAAGCAAACAATACCTCAAAAAAACTTTGCTGTACATTGTGCCTAGCAAATACAATCCTGCTAATAGCCCAACCAAAAAGTCTCCTCCTAATTCTGTCGTCCAACAGAAACCTGCAGGGAATATTCTCAGCTGGATGCAGGGTCTTTTGCAAGCCAGCGTGATGGGAACAACCTGGCTGCACCCTGGGAGAGCTGCCTTGCTAAGCAGTCCAGGGAAAGGCTTTGCTTACTTCTCCCCACTGGAAGCAGCAGGAGTTCCATTTCCCTGGGTGAAAACCTCTGGCTTAAATGAAATGCTTCCAGCTCCCCCACAACAGTGCTAAAATCACCCTTGGAGAAGCTCAGGGTGCTGGGGCAGGCTGGGAGAGGGAGAGAGGCTGAATGTGTGGCACAGCTCCCCTTCGCAGGGCTCTCCTGCCCACGGGGAGGGCAAGGGGCTGAGCAGCCCTGGCAGCACACAGCCCTTCACCTGCCACGTGTGACACACCTGCACATTAACATTAACTTTAGCATCCCCCACCCCAGCAGGTTTCCTACTCTCCCCTTTCCCCAGGAACGCCCATTTCCTCTCCCAGGAGGGCTCAGAAGCAGACCCTGCATTTTCCGCAGGGAGGCAATGAAGGAATGGCAGCTGCATCCAAGAAATAACCCCGAGGGGTTTGATGATCCCCACCCCAAGCCAGGCTTTGAACAGGAACACGTTCCTGTGAGCCCCAGCCACAAGGGAGTCACTGCAGGGACAGTGCCAAGGGTCTGCAGGAGGCGGTGGATGCCAAGGGAGGAAAACAGCCCTTCCCTCTCCACTCTGTATCTCTCTCAGTCCTCGGCAATGTTACCCACAGGATTCCTGCTTCAGCCCATCCATGCCAGACTGCTGAGGCTTCACTGGTGCTCTGCTCACTCGAGCAGGCTCTGGGGCTGCACAGCCTTCTATAAATACACCCAGCACGTAAAAATGGCTCTGCTATATTTAATCAGTGGAAACACGAGGTGTGAGAACGGTGAAGGGACCCACAAGGACAGACAGTGAGAGAACAGAGTTGGGTGCCACGACCCGAAAAGCCTCAGAAACTCAGGAATCAACGGCGCAGGCTGGATAATTCCAGGTCTGAGCCTGCAGGGACGATCCCTGTGCCCATGACACACCAGTGTGACCAGTCAAATGTGTGACTGGGCCTTTCCCGAGCCATTCCCGAGCCATTCCAGAGCCATTCCCGAGCCAAGCCGCCCTGCTCCGAAATGAATGCAAGGCAGCCAGCATTCCCGCTGCCTCAGCCCCCACAAGCCCGGCTGCTGCAGCCCACTCCAGCAAAGAAATCTCCCACTTTCTGCTCGCTTCCCTCCCATCCAGAGCAGAGCAGGTCACGGTGCTGTGCAGAAAACCCAGGTGTGCCCCAAGGCTCAGCACCGTGGCCATTAATGCTCCTGATGAGTCAGGTGTTAAGGTCTGGCACCATTCCCACAAAATATAGAAAGAAAGGCATAAATAATGCAGTACCAAGCCATAGTCACTGGGTCTATTTTTAACCCGACCCTAATCTGAAAGGTAGAGCTGAATCTAGCCATCCCTAGCAGGTGAAAAATCAGATATAATCTATTAGACACTACAAAATGCAGCTGTATAAACCTGTCTAATTATCTGCATTAAAATCAGGAGGCACAGCAGGCTGTCACTGTATGCAGAGTACCTTAATTCATTTTTATCACAGCAAAATTCATCTTTATCACAGCAAAACGTGAAGCAGAGGGTGATTCTTACCCCACCAGGTAAGCCAGGATGGAGAGCTGCACCACTCGGTAGAGGACCCCGACCTTCTTGTTCTTTGCAATGACGTATTTCTCCGTTTTATAATCGAAGAGAGACAGAAATAAAGCCTTCCAAGCCACCTGCCCCATGCTCCCGGCTCGCTCGGTGGCTGGAGCAGGCACAGCTCGCACCACCCACATGTGCAGTGCATGGAAACCTGACACACCAGCCCTGATCTCCTCCTCCTCCTCCTCCTCCTCCCTCCCTCAGCCACTCTCCGGCAGCAGCTCAGTCAGAACCCAGCAGCTGCGCTAGGTCACATCCTTCCTGAGCTGCTTTCCAGCTGATTCATCCCTTGGGAAAGCCCCTCTCCCCCCTCAGTTTTGCCCCCCAGCTTTCATTCTCTCCTCCTCAAAGTGTTTGGAAGGGAATATTTTACAGCGTGAAGCCGCGTTCACACAGTCACAGAGCGGGCTGAGCTGGAAGGGACCCGCGAGAATCCTCCAGTCCAACTCTAACCCTGCACAGACACCCCAAAAATCCCACCCTGTGCCTGGCAGCGTTGTCCAAACTCTCCCGGGGCTCTGCCAGGCTGTGCCCATGCCCTGGGGAGCCAGGGCAGTGCCCCAGCACCCTCTGGAAGAATTTTTCCTGATATCCAGCCTAACCCTGCCCTGACACAGCTGCAGCCCTTCCTTCCCTCGGGTGCTGTCACCGGTCCCCAGAGAGCAGAGCTCAGCTGCAGCCCCCAAGGGGACACAGTCACAGTCTCTCACCATTTCTTAACGATTGAAGCCTTTCTTCAGCCTTTACAGGACAGCAACGCCTTGGGTTAAATTTTTGATTTCTTAAACGTTTGCGTGAGCAGTGAGAACCGGGGTCCTCAACAGCCACCCAAAATACCTGCCTGGCTCCCACACCTCCACACCAAACCCCAAACCAAGAAATGAATGCATAAATTCTGCATGTGCCTAAGGATAAATCAATGATTTCCAGGAACTGGACCTGAGGAACACCAGGAACAGACCCGGGCTGCTCATCACCCGTGCTTGTTTCAGGAAGCAATGTGGGCAAGAGGTTCCCAGCCTGCCTCACCTTGCCCCAAAGGCCCCTCCACGCAGCAAAAGCTCCAGATCTCAGCTCCATGAGGCTTCTGGAGCTGCCCCAATTCCACCCTGGGTCATGAGGGACCAACAGCACAAGGCCAGGGGCAGTCCGGTGACACAGCAGCTGCCTCTGGTCCCCAGCTCACTGCAGCAATGAATTACAGAGGGAGCCAGTAACAGCTAAATTCATTTGAAGGAATATAATTTCCTGTAATTTGCCTTTGTTTGCCATTAACAGTTACTGTGCTTTTATTTCTATTAGTCAGAAAAATAAAGCCACTGCCCTGCACAACTCCCTTCCCTGGCAAAATCATTCTCACTGTCTCAGGCTTTATGAAAATTTTGTCTTTCATCCTCCTTAAATTCCATATCAAATTTAAACAGATGGATCTGGTTTTTAATGAAGTTGCTCCAAATCACAAGAGGATCACAACCAGCGTCATAAGGAACGAAACACTCATTTTATCCCTCATCCCAGAGCCATCCCTAGAGTTCCTCTGCAAAGGGAAAGAAACCTTTCCCCAGCATCTGCAAAACTAGAACACAAACCTGCCTGTGGCCTCCTTGTAACCTGGTGGCTGCCAGAGCAGCTCTGCCCTGAGCCTTCGTAATTATTTTCCAGGTCAGTTAATCTGAGAAAGGATTTACACTGTCAATGAATCTGAGAAAGGTTAGGAAAAAACTGTTCCTTAGAGCGAGAAGCGCTCTGATCTAGGTGTGGCCTGAAGGTGTAAACCAGGTTTGATCACTGAAATTAAAACAAAAAAGAGAATGTGAAACTGAGACTTTCTTGCTGTTTTGGAGGCATCAAGAGGAAGCACAGGTGCGAGAGCTGTTTTGGAATAAAAGGTTTCCATTTGTACCAAATGTGCCCCAGAATGCTGCTCAGCACCAGCTAAATTTTTGCTGACAATGCTGTTGCTGCAAAACTTCAGCTTGTACTGAGCTGCAAAAACAATTTAGCTTCTACTTTGTGGCATGCTCTTACAGGTGTTGTTTTTATCACCTGATTTTCACAACCTTGGTGTTTTTTTTCTTGCCTGGCAATGAGGTCTACTGCTGGGTTTGTCAAAGTATCTGAGGCTGTTCAAAGGAAGGCAGTTTCATTCACAGCAGGGGGATAAATAACCCAACAAAGTCTAACTGTCATCAGTTAAAGATAAAAATAATGTAGAGTCTCTTGGTTCTTCTCAAGGGAAAGAGGCCCAATCTTCTCTGCAAGGTATTTCCCTTTTTGAGTTCAACATCTTGAATTTCCCCTGAGAAAACCCCCAGTTCTGCTCCATTCCCACGAGGGCTGTTTGCTCAGTCTGGGAATTCTCCCAGGGAGGATTTCTCCTCCAGGACTGAAACTCCTCCTTTTTCTTTTTATTCAGTTCCTGCCACGTCACACCTGTACTTAATTCCTCATTGCTGACAGTGATTGCCTTCTCATAATTCACACATACTCATAGGATACACATCCCTGTCTGCCCACACTGCTCCTCATCTACTTTTCCCCCGCCTGTCACTGTTAAGCTGCCCCGGAGCTGATCTCAGCCTCTAAATGCCACCTGAAGGGACTGTGAAAATTAAACTTTCAGCCTCTGCCCTGATCCGGGGCCATTTGAGATGCTGCGAGGTCACATCTGACACTGGGGCATGGAAGGATTTCAAGATCAGCCCAATAATATCTTTAAATTACACCCAAGCAGAGCACGTGCTTTCCAGGCAGTGGCAGACAGCCCTGGCCAGGACAGCTGTGATTCACCACGGCTGCTGAAGTGCCCATTTTGGGCTCTCACCCTGCTCACTTCCAGTGCCAAAGGATCACCCCCAGGCACCGCCTGTCCCCGTGGTCCCCATCCCACCCTCCACCCTCCTGCCAAGTGCTACAGAGCCCATCAGCTCCCAAAGGCTGACTCAGAAATGCTGAGACGTTTCTCCAGCACTGAAATGCTCCTGCAGCAAATGTTGGAGTGATGCAGATCCATCTTCTCTCAGAAACAGGCGCCAGGGCAGCTACTGAAATAGCAGAGATGGGGAGGAAGTAAATAGGAGACTTGGCAAGGAAGCGAAAGGAGAAAACACGGGTCAGCTCTCTCCGTTAGTGGTTTCTTGTCACTTGTAAGTCAACATCTACACAAAAACAAGGTGAAGAGTTGAACAAGTTGAGAGAAGAAGCTCCTTTAGACCACAGCTCGTGCCCACAGGAAGCAGTAACACAGGAGCAGAGCTGCTCTCTGAAGGTGATGGGTTCAGACACAAGAACAAAAACAAATGTGTGCAACCCGAGGTGAAAAATGCTCTGTTCAGCTCCTCTTGTGATCCTGGCTGGGGCTTGGCTGGGTAAATCAGCCTCTCTCTGTCCTGCACACCCAGCCACAGGGGAAAGGCAACTTGCTGGAAGAGTTTCTGTCACAATCCACAGAGCATCCAGAACTGTCTGAAGGAAGGGAAGGGAAATGGGAGAGTGCTGAAGCTGCAGAATATATTCTGTCTTTGATTCAGCCCTCCATTTCCAGGAGAGCCATTTTCAGCCTTTGAATGTGTTCTGTGTTCCTCCCAAGCCCTGAATCTCCTACACAGAGCGCAGGAATATTGTTCTTATCAGCTGGAACATTTCTCCACTCCTCTCCCCCAACCCAAGAAGGGAAAGTGCTTGAGGAAGAGGTTTGGAGGGGAAGGAAAAATAGTGCACATCTAACGAAACCAACCCATCATGCCGTGTTCTGTGAGAGAGCTGGCACTGAATCAGGAAGATTCAGTATCAGAAATTAATAAAAGTGCACATAAAACACTGCTGAGACACTGAGTGCAAGGATAGCTGGACCAGCAGTGCTGTGCTGCAATGAATTCACCTCCTAAAGTCAGGCAATAAAAGCATCACTGGGAAATAAGAGAAGAATGTTGAACCAAAGCCTGAAAACTGAAGGGGTTTAATAAAAAGTGTATTCATGTTAACCACTGGTTTAAAGGTGAAACCCTGCTCCTGAATACACCCAACAGATCAATATTTACTTCTTTGATAACACAAAGACATGAAATTGGTCCTGGCTTGATACCTCTGCCAGGTCTCACCTTACTGCAAGCACTGAGGAGAAACCTTCATCCCCTTCCTTCACCTTCCTCATGGAAACAGCTAGAAAGTCTAGAATGAGGCCTCCACCCTTTCCTCCCTGCAGCTGCCAGCTGGTACCTCCTTCCAGCCACAGCAAAACACAGGTACTACTCAGACTTGACCCCCAGAGGAAAAAGTTTCCTGAGCAGCCCCCTCAGCCTGGCACCCGACCTCACCTCAGCACTGCTCCAAACCAGTGATGCTCTAAACCAGTTCTCAGTTCTCCAGTTCAGCAAGAGGCTGATGTGTCCCAGCTCTGCTGCACAGACCAACTGGAGCCAGTTTAGCCAAGCTGGGAGTGGAGGAGCCAAATCAATCTCTTCGTGACAGCGCAGCATCATTCAGCTCATTCACCTCGCTGTAATAAGGACAGGAAATGTCTCTTTAGAGCTGCAATTCAATTACCCCCCAAATAAAGCTGCCCCAACAGGCCCTTGAGCCCAGCAAAGCACTCCATGGATCATCTCTGATGCCCTTATGTCAGTGCCCTCCACTTTATAATGAAGAGCTACTGATGCCCTTCTCCTGAGGAGCTGAACTCACTTTCTCCTGCAAACCCCCAGGTCGCTGCATCCCCACAGTTCTACACAAACCTGGCAGCTTGGGAAACTCAAGGTTTGGGAATCTTCCTGGCACGTGAGAAAGCCATAAGCAGCTGGTGTCATCCCTGGTTAAAGCAGCATCACAAAACACATCCTGTCCTCCCGTGGGAAGCGCAAAACTGCGAGGAAATGCAAAGGTGGTTACTTGAGGCGGCCCACGGTGACGGAAGCGAGAGGCTGTGGTTCTGCAAACCCTCTGCTGCCTTTGCGTGGGGCAGAAAGGTCACGAACCATCCTGACAGCTCTGAGGCCTCTGGGAGATCCGCAGCAGCCCCTCTGCCCCCAACACCTGGCCCCCAAACTCCTTCTCCT
Organism: Machaerirhynchus nigripectus; assembly: GCA_013397975.1. Taxonomy (NCBI): domain Eukaryota; kingdom Metazoa; phylum Chordata; class Aves; order Passeriformes; family Dicruridae; genus Machaerirhynchus; species Machaerirhynchus nigripectus. The sequence goes on along the minus strand of VZRQ01002808.1, from coordinate 465,944 downwards.
GGCTGGGGGCAGATGGTTCCTGACCCCGAACGAGGCATTTGCAAATCTTCTGTCACTCAGGGAGATGCCCCAGCTATGTCACTGCCACAAAGTCAGGGCCACGCAGCCAGGCCACGAGGCTGCTGCACAGGGCATTTTATTCAAAATGTAGATTGCAAATAAATTTAGAAGCAGACACGGCAAGGCTCCCATGGAAACAGCACAAAAAGCCAGCTGTGGTTTGGATGAGTTGAGTCTTGGCAGTCTTGACTAATCCCTTAAGTGCCATCCAATTACTGCAAATGTGTTTGGCATCTGCTGCAGTGATTGCAAAGAATTAAATGGTCGATGGCACTCGCCGGAAATTACAAGTCACAGAACCCTGTAATGCATTTAAGAAAAAACATCTAAAAAGGAAAATAGCATTACCCACTGCAAGAGCTGGCCTCCTTGAGAGCCATAAGGGACAACAAAAGGCATCCAAGAAGCTTAATTCAGAGAAGAAACTAGAAAAATAAAGGAGAGGAAGATTGTTTGTTATTTTTCCACCAGGCAATATTGGTTAAGCCAAAGGAGACAGGAACTCTTTTATCTTCTGAGGGTCTGAATGAGAAATCTTTGTTTATTCTGCTGCTGTCTATAAACACACATTAGATCTGTGGGGTCTATGATCAACCAAACGTGACAGAAATAAATAAAACAACCTTGCAAATAGGGAGACAGAGAAAGGAACACTACCAAGTGTCCATCCTTGACCTTCTTTGGAATTCACAAAGCAGGGAGTGAGATCATTTCACTGGAAGATCGTAAGGTCTGGCCAGAGATCTTCTTTCCCCAAATCCTGCAAACTGCACTTACTGATAACCTGCAGCTGATAAATCACGAGTGTCAGTCTCTCAGACTAAAGAATTCAAGTTTTCCCTGTGTTCAGTGGGGAAAGGGGAGTATTCATTATGAAATCCCTGGAAGAACAGGAGGCCTGTGCTTTAGCTGCATCCCCACAAGCGTTCCATTCAGAACCCTAAAAATCTTCTGCTCTGCAATAGCAAATATCCTCCCTCTGCTCCCGTCCTACAGTCGAAACCTGATTTCACTAAATTCAGAGGCAGAACGAAAGGTCCCGGGTTTAACTCTGGGACTTGATTGCTTCTCTAGACTCGGCAAAACCATCTGGATTTCCCACTTGTCGCTGCCCCAAGGGAAGGTCCAAGCTCCCTGTGTGATGCTCAGGCAGAGTTCTCTGCTGAAGATCGTTTTCCCCTGGTTTTTCCAGGGATCAGCAGAACAGCTCCGCTTTTTAAGAGCAGTGGAAAAAGAAACGAAAGGAACAAAACATCAGCTGCTTTCCAGAGCAACCCCTGGCTCGGACTGCAAGAACCTCCCAGTGCTGTGCTGCCACCAAGCTGTGTCCCGTGCCCATAACCTGAGTTACAGCCGCGACACTGTGACATGAAAGCCTAGAGGGCTTTGAGAGTCATTCCACGAAGAGAAAGTCCTGGAGGAAGCAGCGGAGCTGCAGCATCTCTGCTAAGCCCTGGGTGCCCCTCGGGAGACACGGGCATGAATAAAACATCCCGCTTGCTCTGCTTTCTGGGTGAGGAAATAGCATCACATGTGGAGAAGCAGCGACTCCACTGCAGCGCAGGGCACACGCTGACCTCGGGAACGGCAGCTGAGCGCGGCCCTCGAGTTTACCTGGGGTGGGATATATGTGAAATACATCGTATTTTTACACAAGAATAGAATACATGAATACACGGAATCATAGAACTTTGGGGTTGGAAGGGACCTTAAAAATCATCTATTCCCACCCCCCCTGACATATGCAGGGACACCTCCCCCTATCGCAGGTTGCTCAAGGCTTTATCCAGCCTGGCTTTGAACGCTGCCAGGGTTGGGGCAGCCACAGCCTCCCCGGGCAACGCGTGCCGCTGTCCCCCCAGCCCCACGGTAAAGTGACACGTTCTGTACACAGGTACAGCACACATGTACACACACACGGGTGTGCCCCACGCACAGCTATAGAATACAGGCATAAAACCAATTCATTCTGCCGTCACAGCGACGCGTCTCAGAGCGTGGATGGAGCAGCGCTGGCACCGCCCATCCCGGGAGTCCTGAAACGCCGCGGGGCGGCTGCCACGGATGTGCACGGGCGCGTCCCACAGCAGCCGCCGGTGCCAGCACCGCCGGGACACTGCGGGACAGTCCGGGACACCCGGGAGCGGCACCGGGAGCGGCACCGGGACGGGGAGGGCGTGGTCGGGGCGCGGTCGGTGGGCGTGGCCTTCCAACTGACCCCGCCCCTCCCGCTGCTCTCGCGCGCTCTNCGTCTCAGAGCGTGGATGGAGCAGCGCTGGCACCGCCCATCCCGGGAGCCCTGAAACGACGCGGGGCGGCTGCCACGGATGTGCACGGGCGCGTCCCACAGCAGCCGCCGGTGCCAGCACCGCCGGGACACTGCGGGACAGTCCGGGACACCCGGGAGCGGCACCGGGAGCGGCACCGGGACGGGGAGGGCGTGGTCGGGGCGCGGTCGGTGGGCG
>VZRQ01002808.1:433139-462780 GCA_013397975.1 Machaerirhynchus nigripectus | reverse complement strand
TCGCTGCTGCTCAGCACCACCATCGAGAGCGGCTCGGGGCTGGGGGACTCCCTCCCGCCGCAACGGGTGCTCCACAGCTCGCCCGACGGGTGTCCAGGGCAGAGCCCGTCGCCGCTGGGCGCTAGGGAGGAGGTGCCTGAGTGGTTCCGACCGAAAGGCGCGGCTGGGAGCCGTGAGCCCGAGCCGGGGCTGCGGGGGTCCCGCCGTGTTCTGAGATCGTCGGTGCGGGGACTGTGCCGGGTACAAGCTCTCCCGTCCCTACAGAAAGCCCCAAGCACTCCCCAGGAAGTGCTGGCCCCCATCGAGGGTGAGTCACAGCCCCCTGCGCCCTGTGACAGTGCCACTTGTGAGGAACCCTGTGAGGTTCCAAATCATCTCACGAGAAATTCGGCAAAAAGAAGCTCAAGCTGTCCCAGAGACCTAGCCAAGGAGTACCGGCTTGTGCCACTGGTGGTCTTGGACCCCCTGGAAGTGTCAATGAGGTTGAAGAGCATGGAACTCAACAAACAGGCTGATGTGCAACCTGCCTGCCTGCAGCCAGGATCTCCCGTGGGCCGCCAAGGAATCTTGGAGAACAAGCACAAAGGGACCAAGGGTGTCCCTGGGGAGGGCAGCACCTGCAGGAAAGCTTGTATCAGTGGCTTCAGTGCCAGCCGGTGGGGCAGGCACAAGAGGCTCCGTCCAAAAAGGCACAAGAAGAAGAGACAGCAGCAGCCCAATAACTCCTTTCTCAGACTCCAGGCAAGGCAAAAACGAACTCTGAAGGGAGCTCTGGAGACGTCTGTGGATGTCAGAGACAATGACTATTCACTCCTTAACGGCTCTTATTCCTGGGCTAGAGTTCGAGCATCTCTGTCCTTCCATAAAAAGAAGAAAGTGACCACAGATGGGAGTTTCTGCAGCAGCATCCTCTGTAGCCCTTCAGGGAAATCCCAGCTTTTGGGGTACCAAGCCAGCCTGTCTGCTGGGAAAGCTCAGGGCTCCTCCTGGTTTGCTTCCTCCATGGTCCTCCTGGCTCCCAGGGATTCCTCCTCTGTCCTGGAGCTGCTGCTTACGGATGCGGAGAAGGTGTTTGGGGAATGCAACCAGGAGGGGCCTATTGCTTTTGAGGAATGCATTCCTTTAGATAAGATGAAGGATTGCAAGAAAATTGGAGAAGGGGTGTTTGGAGAGGTGTTCCAGATTGACAGCGAGAGAGGACCTGTGGCCTTAAAAATAATTCCCATTGAGGGGACTGAAAAAATAAATGGTGAAGCTCAGAAGAGCTTTGGGGAGATTCTGCCTGAGGTAATAATTTCGAAAGAACTCAGTCTTCTGTCTGAGGGCTCTGTGAATAGAACTGTGGGGTTCATCAGCCTGTACTCTGTGCACTGTGTCCAAGGGGCCTATCCCAGGTATCTCCTGGAAGCCTGGGACAAATTCCACGAAGAAACGGGATCAGAAAACGACCGGCCTGACTTTTTCGGGGCCCAGCAGCTCTTCATGGTCCTGGAGTTTGAATTTGGAGGCAGGGACTTGGAGCGCTTGAGGAGCAGCTTCTCCTCGGTGGCGTCAGCCAGAAGCATTTTGCACCAGGTCACCGCGTCCCTGGCAGTGGCAGAGCAGGAGCTGCACTTCGAGCACAGGGACCTGCACTGGGGCAACGTGCTGGTCAAAAGCACGGACGCCAAGGAACTTGAGTATGTGCTGAGCGGGGCCACACACACCATCCCCACGGCAGGGATCCACGTCAACATCATCGACTACACGCTGTCCCGGCTGGAGAAGGACGGGCTGACCGTGTTCTGTGACCTTTCCACGGACGAGGAGCTCTTCCAAGGCACTGGGGACTACCAGTTTGACATCTACAGGCAGATGAAAGAGGAGAACTCCAACAGCTGGACCGACTATCACCCGCACAGCAACGTCCTCTGGCTGCACTACTTGGCAGATAAACTTTTGAAAGGCATGAGCTACAAGAAGAAGGCATCGACTCCTGCCCTGAAGAAAATAAAGACGCAGCTCAGCAAGTTCCACAAGGAAGTGCTGACCTTTGAGTCTGCCCATGATGTTCTGCACCACAGCAGCCTCTTCCAGTGAGCAGGGCTCCAAGGACTAAGCCACGGGTGCTGCCTTTCTCCTCTGCTTTTTCATGTGTTGGCACAATGAAGTGGTGTGATTGGTTCCCAACGTGTTTAATACATTATCAAAAATGTCCCTAAAAAATCCCCCCCAATGTCTTCTGCTCTAAGATGTTTCCATACCTACTGGTTTTGAGGGGTGTTGGAGGGGAGAGAACAGAGCTGACTTTGGAGAAAGGAGGGGAAAAAAGACTTTTTCAGGCTCAGTTAATGCTCTGAATTTCACACAATTTTTTTTTACCATTTTAGCCTTAGATTATTAAAAGTTCTTTTCTTACTGTATTGTCTTTCTTACATATTCTTTTTTTAAAGGTAAAAACCCTTCAGTTCTGGACAGTGAGGACAAGGGTAAATATTGTTAGCTCACTGGAGACAGAGGGGAAAACCCACCCTTTGATTTAATTTTGGCAAAATTTATACCTGGAATGAAGGTACAAAATGTGAATATGTGACATTTCTGTAGAGGGTTTTAAACCCACTAATCTGCACTTATCTGTTTCTTTCCCCTCTCTTAAGGACCAAGGAAGAGGTACCTGATTGTGAGAAAAGTAAGACCTGTGTTCCTGATTTTTGATGGTTATAATTTGGGGTCTTGTACACTGGTAGGAACTCAAATCTGTAACTGAAGCAATTTCTCCATTTATCTACAGAAGAAAATGCACAAGGTAATAAATGTTCTTTAGCAGATGGATCAGGTGCCCTAAACTGAGCGTTCTCCTTACATTAAATCCCAATTCCTCGTTTTCAAGAAGTCCTTTGCTAACATTCATGTTTATTAAAGAAACTGGGCTAAAGAGAACAATAAATCAAACTGAAGTGAAAAGTGAATTAAATTACTGTCCAGTGACACAGATGCATTAAGAAATTAAGAGGCAGCATCATCAAATTCATTATAAATGGGATGCTCTCCATGCAGTCTAATAAAAAAATGTGGGATATGTGCATCTCAGAGATGCACTTTGACTGTCTCTTGAAGTCTTTACAAACCCAACAAGGAGACCCTGGGATGGTTTTATTGTTCTGCCTTCCAGACACTGCAGAAAGTGACCTGACAATCTGCAGTGCTTCAAATTATGAAGATGGAAATTGTGCTGGAATGTTCCCAGGCATCCTCTCAACCCCTTTTTTCCCCCCCCTCTAACTGAATAAAGTAATGCACTGTAACTGAATAGTCTTAAAACCCACTTGGTAAGGCCTGCAGTGAATGCTTATCTGACATCAAGGAGTGTTCCTGTCACAATGGTGCTAATTTCATTTCTGCTTTAAAAGGGAAAAAAAGGATGGATGAAACCACGTTACTTTTTGCCTGCCTTGGTCCTTTGTTTCTGTGCTTTGAGAACTGATTTTGGCTGTGCAGGACGGATGGGAGAGTGGCAGGAATTAATGCCAGGAGAGGTGACAGCCCCCAGGGGGATGTGGTGCAGTAATGCTGGAGATTCTGAAAGCTGAAACCTTGGAATGTTTCCCTGCAAACCAATTTGCTGATTTGTGAGCAGGTAGTAATTTTCATCAATCAAAATTCAAAGCTTTCCAACCCCCGCCAAAACTGGACATTTAATTCCTATAGAAGCCTTTGCTTTAAACTGTGCTCGCAAGGAAGTGCAGCTGCCAGAGCTGAGCACTCATTTCCTTTTTTAAAGATGCTTTCTGATTAAAAAAAAAAAAAAACACAGAAAAAAATATCGTGTCCTAATCAGCCCTCATAAATTTTAATGGGAGGATGGTGACAAAAAAGGAATTGGAATAGTAAATTTCCCCTAATCAAGTAAAATGCCCTGAACATGTTTTCATCTGAGTGAAAGCTCTACTTGGAGCAGAGCTGGATTAAATATTTTAAAGATCTGCTCCCCCTGCTAAGGAAAGAGGATGCCAGAACCCTGTTTCCCCTTTCAGAAAACACAAGTTTTTTAATACACACCACACCGAAATTAGAGCCTTAAAGAGTGTTCCATCTTTTACTGAAATAAGGAAGTTTGAGCAAAGCTAAAATTATCCTAAGGGAGGGAAAGATTTTTCACCTGGATCCAAAGGCTTTAGGAGGCTGAAAAGAACAAACCTAGTTTTGTGTAATTGGTGAATCAGATGGATTCCAGGTAGGAATTCTGGTGTTCCCAGGCCAAAGTGGATTTTACAGTGAAGACAGCAATACCTGGTGATATTAACAGTGAGTGCAGACTTATTTTGGAGTATTCTTTCATCTAAGTGCCAAATCTGTGAAATTTTTGCCTATTTTGATGGAGAAGACAGGTAAAATGTGGATTACTCTGTGAATACTCTGTAACTTACCAGGATACTGTTAAAAAATGCGTTTTTTGTTCATTCCCTTCTGGAAAAATGAGACATTAATTGCAGGAATATGAAAATTCTCTCTTGCCTTGAGAAGCTGCACCCCAGCCCTGAGCTGAATGAGAAGCAAGAGCAGCTCTGGCCTCGATGCAGAGAGGGAGGATGAAAAGCAGCTACTCAGAGTATCATTCACAGGCAGGGAAAAAAGGGAAACAGTAATTTCTGCCCAATTCTGCAGTGCCAGACTGCAGCAGTTAATGGTGCTGGTTGGCCACAGTGCCCAGCAGGAGAGGAGGCTGCCAAGGGAACAGGAATTCTCCTTAGAGCTGAATAAAAACAGACTGGGAAATTCAACTCTGCCTGGGACTGCTCCCATAAAACAAATCAGGTACAAATAGCCCAATAAAAGCTTGGGAGTCTTAAATCAGATAAATCCAGTATTTAGGCTCTCCTCCTAACAAGTGAAATGCTCCTTCCCTTCCCTGGAGCTCGTTGCAAGGTTTGTTTAGGTAGTAAATCACTTGGTGGCTGTGCTGGGTTTCCTCTCAGCAGTTTGCTGAGAGCTGTGGGGCTGTTCTACAACGTCACCTGGCCTGGCACCTTCCTAAAATGTAGATTTTTGGGGTAGTTCAGGACCAGAGTGGTCACACAGAGTCATCTCCACTGTCTGTCAGTGACACATTCACGGTCACTTCAGCGTGGCCCCCACTGATTCCTTCCTAGGAGCAGACAGAAGGGGCTTTATTTAATCAGAGGCCTGGAGCATCCTGGTTCTTGGAGTTTGGGGGAATCACTCCCTCCAAATGCTCTCACACACAGGATAGTGCAACAGCCCAATTAATTACTGGGAATGTAGGAAAATGCTTCCTTTTGAATATCAAAGGCAGAGCCCTCCATGCTGTATGTAACATTTTATCATTCAAGGTTGGCTTCAAGCACGGTCCCACTGGATCAGCCCCTCAGCCAATCTGCAGGGTGGATTTTCAGAGTGAGGTGATGCCTTCTGTTAGATGTGAACTGAGCAGCTCTTTGCTGTAGCGCTGTGCTGTTCATCTGTTCCTGGTGAAACGCCAGAATTGGGGTTTTTAGGCTGATTGTTGTTGTTTAAAGGTTGGTCTGTTCTCCGGGATTTCCTGGGACAGGCACAGGGATAAAGCACTGTATGAACGGGGTGCTATGGAAAGGATGAATTGCAGGGAAAAGTCAAAAAACACCACGGAGGGTTTGAAGAAAACGCCTTATGCACAAAGATGGCATTTTATATGAACTCTAAATGCAAAATCTGTAGAGTACAACTCCTCTGACTCACTGAGTCTGACTGTCAGAGGCAAAGGAGCAGTGCAGATGGTCTTGTGGCTGCAGCCCTTGTGAGGGCACTGAAAGCAAACACAGATCAAGTCAGATTAAACAGTCCTCATTTTCCTGAGGTAGCAAATTCAGAATGTCTTTGCATGCACACAAAATTCCCCAGACCTCAGTGGAGAATTAAAACTGAAAGACCCTCTAGTGATGAGTTCAGCTCCCAGGGAAAGGTTTATAAGCAACAATGTAAAAAAAATCTTCACTGGGGACAAGGTCTTGGTCAAGAAACTCCAGGGGTTTTTTTTGTTTACCCCTGGATTGCCACAGGGCAATAATATTATTTTTTCCAGTGATGAGAAGTTTTTCTTGAATAAATATGTTCACATGGTGTGCCAGCTGAGAGGCACAGCTTTGTAGAGATGAGATTTCTTCCTTTTTCTACTCACCAATAAATATCTCCTGTCTGTGGCTGATGTTTCTGGAGAAGTGCAATGATAATTAACAATTAGATGTTGTGTGCAGAGGTACTAAGCAATGCTGACCAGCACTCCAGGATCCCATGAATTATTCTTAGGAAATAAATGTACAACAACATCAGAATCCCTGAGGGCGCTGCAGCCACGGTCATTAGTGTTCATTACTGCTCAGGGCTGAATGTTGTCCCCACTTCTGTGTCCTCTGCTTTATGAACACCTAATTAAATATTTAATTGTGGTAAAGACTCCTAATTGCTACTAAAGCAGCAACACATTTCAACTTGACCAGAATTCCCAGTTTTTACCTTGCCAAGACACTGGTAAAGCTCAGATTGTATCAAAACAATTTCGTTGCAACAATGCTGTTATTTTGGAAAATTAGGATTCTCTGGGGGTTGAATCTCATGCTGGTGAGACAGGGGACAGCTGGTCCTGAGTTAGTCAGTGAAGAGAAGATAAGGAACAGAATCAAAGATAAATTTTAGAGCTGAAATATTACAGGAAGAACGTTTTAAGGAAGCCTGGCAGCAAGAACAAGAACTGCTCAGTGTTTCCATGGTGTGTCACCTGCACCAGGCCGGCCTATTTACAGGAGTTCCAGTTTCTGCTGGGAATGTTCAGAACACACAAAATCCCAAGAGCCTGAAGGAGCAGACAGCCAAAACACACCAATATGGGCAGAGCTTCAGGATTAAACATGGTATTTATGTTTCCATTAGATAAACACGTTATCTGGCGGTTCCAATTCTTTATCTAGAATTTGTTTTCAAATCCAAAATGCAAGGAGAAAATCAAATTCATCTGCTCTGTCTTTGTGAACTCCACGGGTCACTCAGCTGCCAGGGGCCTGATTGAAAATGAGGGACAGTATGTAAATAAATTATTTTTGTATAAATAAACTAAATTATCAGTGCTGAACTGCAGACATCAAGGTCTTCTCAGACCTTCTGTGTTAATTCATGTTCACTATCTCTTACTTGTTCAAATCCTTAGACTTACAAGGCAAAACCCTTTGTAACTTGGACTAAAGGGTTTATATTTTAGATAATTTCTATCACTGGGAAAGCTTTTTTTATGTCCCTCTGATGCTGAATTAAAAATAGAATAATGACACATCGCATGGAACACAGATTCTATATTTGTCTTTGAAGCATTCCCCCAGCACACTAAAAAACAACATTTATTACCTACCAGAGCACAATCACGTCCTCCAGAGATCCTGCAATGTCCTGGCGACCATCAGGGAAATCAAAGATGGTTCCAAGGAGAGGTCACCTGCACATTGAAGTGGCTTTTCGAGGCGAATGAACCAGCCTAGAAAACATCAGAGAAGGATTTATAGCAAATGTAGCACGAATAACTCTTGCCTTTAAAAAATACAAAATAAATCTTACTGCACAGCCTTTTCTTAAATCAGCAGTTGAGGGGGTTCCCAGCCTGCTCCAGAGCAGGATCCATCCCTGTCCTCGCCCTGGCACGGGAATGAGCCACGAGAGGGTGCCCGTGGTGTGAGTCCTGATGTGCCCAGGCTGCTGCTTTCCGCTCCCAACCCCGCTGAGCAAATCCCAGCAGCGCACCGAAGGGTTTCCTGCTGGGCTGTCCAAAGTGCCACGATTAAATTTCACCCTGGATAGGTGGGTCCCGGATCCTGTAAGGCCACAAAACTCTTGTTTTCTGCATGGCCCCAGAAGCAAAGTTTTAGCAGCTCCCCAAGCACGTTTGTGTTGCACAGAAGTGCCTGGCAGGGCAAGGGCTGCACCAAAAAATTCCTGCACGTGGGTAAAAACCGGGATTTTACCACAAACCTTAAAAAAGCAAACCTTAGGGGCAGAATAATTTCATTTCTTTATTTCTCTCTTATTTTCTAATGACTAAGCCAGGAGCTCTGGCTGCAGCCCGCAGTCCTCTACCATACAGGGAGAGCACATCCAGCAGGGAGCACGAAGCAGGAATGTTTTATTTGTCACTCCTTAGGCATGGCTGGAAAATCCCCAGCGTGGAGTGTTTACGCTGCCAGTGTTTTCACCTCTGTCTCCAGGCGATGGACGTAAACCCTTCCTTCTTCCCTCAAACAGCATCAAACGGAGCTCCAGCAAGGAGAGCATCTGTCAGCCCATCAGGCTTCACATCCACGGGCAGAGCTCAGATCCCAAATAAGACCCAACCTGTGCTCCAGAAAGAGCCAAGCAGCCCTTTCGCTGGAATTCTCTATATATAGCTTTGCAGAATTAGTGTCCTTTGCAGCAGTAAGGGCAATTTTTAGAACAAAACATCGCATATCTACTTATATGTGGATCGTTTCCTATTATTTATTTTATTCCAGCCATCCTCAGGGACAGATCCTGTAACCAGTTTAGCAGCAGCACAATCATTACTCAACAGTCTGACAGCGGAAAAAGGAGCAGCACAGCTGGTGACCTCCCTCCCTGTGACCCACGGGAGTGGGACACAAATACAGCACAGCCCAGTTAGATGCATTTTTCCCCAGTCTTTTTCCAAATTTCATGATTCCTTCCAATGTACTTGCTGCAGAAAGGCTGCAAGCTGGAAGGGATGAGCAGAAGGAAATTGCTCTGGCACTCTGCAGGCCCATTCTTGTCCTGACGGACCAAGGTTTTATTCCAGAGGACTCCAAAAGGGCAGAATAATCTTTTTCTGCAGTGATGGAGTCCCTGACTTGTGTGTTGGAGATGTGAACACCAGCAAAACCAACACTGTCAAATGGCAATGGCTCTTCTGCCCAGTGAAATAGAGACATGGTTCTCCTTAGGCAGAAAATCTAAATTTTCCAAGGATTCTCAGAAAGGATTGCAACAAACCCCATGGGCACGTTCCAGCTACCTCCAACTCTCTTCCTCTGTGTGTTTAACATTTGACAACCATCCTCACGGAGCAGAAATGCTGTAACACTCCACATGCCACAAATCTGAGCTGAAAAAAAAATATGGCAAAAGAGGAAGCAAAAAAAAAAAAAACAAACCCCTCTTGCACTCAGATTTAATAACAGCTCTGTTCCAGCCCCGAGGCAGCCACAGTCACATCTTTCTGAGCCTTTGCCTTGTCCTGTCTGGCCCCAGGTTTGAGGGTTTTTGTGCTGCAGAAGCAGATGTGAGGTTGCAAAGTGGAAGTTTTCTTTTTAAAAAAAATTTTTCCCCCTCCCTTTTTATTTTTATTTCTGTCCCAGAGCAAGAAATGAAAACTTCTTGAACACAGCAAAGCCCAAAAGTGAGAGCCAGCCCCAGGAAGAGTCCAGCTGCAAAATCCACCAGCTGCAGCCCTTCAGCCCCAGCCCTGGGCAGCTCCTGGGACTTAGAGAAAGCATCTGGTCTTTGTCGGGGCCCTGGGGCTGTCACATTTCAAAGGCTCCCTCTGCGAGCTCCAGAGGCAGTGGAAAGTATGTTCAGTTGCCAGTGGGGTCACAGGGAGATGAAGAGAGAGGGAATCAGCTCATGGATACAGCTCCCCAAGCTGGCTCCAGCTTCAGAGCAGGCTTTGGAAAAACAGGGGGAAAGATACCCCAAAATGTGCAAAGCCTCTGAGGAACAAGGAAGGTTTGATTCCACCTCTGCCCCTGAGGAAAACAGGGAACTGGGAACCACACACACCAGACAGGGAGTTTCTTGTAGGAAAATTGCACAGATAAGCTGTGAGAGAGCTCTGTGAGCTGGGAAGACCTCGGAGCCTGTAGAGAAAAAAATCCCCTTTTCTCCAGAGCACATCAAAGAGCTGGACAACAGCCTCTGAGCAACTGGACATGTCCATTTGTCTGTCCCTTCCTGCTGCTCTGTCCTTCATCCATGAGACTGCTGGGCTGTGGTGTGACTGGGAAGCTCTGGGGATGCCAAAGCTCTGCTTCACAGCAGAACACTTTTGATGCAGATCGAAAGATAAACGAGCACTGCCAAGCTTAAAAAGAGAAGCAGGTCCAAGGAGTGGCTGAAGAGGAAGCTGATGCTGAAAGCTGTCAGTGCCCACAGCTTCCCCAAACTACCAGCAAGGTCCTTTATCAAGCCTCCAGGCAGGGATGGCAGATCTGATCCTGCATTTCTTCAGAACCCCCAAGTGTCCCTGCCACAGCACAGCACCAAGCACAGCCATGGATTTATCATATGCCAGATGAGCCTTCCGTGCAAGATGAGCACCTTGCCAAATCTTGGGAACACTTAGGACAAAGCCATAGATGGAAAAAGCAGCTGAAGGCTTCACAAAGCAAGAAAACAACAGAAGCTGGAGCAAGAAAAGCCAGTTCCCACTCAGAGTCCCAGCGAGTGAGGCTGGAGGGGGAATTGCCCAGCACAGGGGGAAGAACCCACTGAAGTGCAGGGAATGAGTTTTAAAACAAATTTTTGCTGCCTGTCACGTGCATGCTGTGAGGATTAAGAGGATGACCTCCAAAAGCAAAGCCTCACTCTCTCAGAGTGGAATTGGGACAGAGATCTCAGGTTGCACAGTTTATCTGACTGAAGGAAAGGTGCTGCCAACTCTTGTGGCCTGCAGCTTTCCTGGGATTGTCACCAACCTTTCCCTGGGCTGAAAGGTGCATCCAGCACAGCACCAGCTGCTCCAAGCTCAGGTGTGGCTGCACAAACTGACACGAGGCCATGAAAAACAAGAGTTAACTCGCACAGCAGTGACCAGGAATCTGATAAGAACTTACAGTCCACACTGATAACGCCTGCTCTCCCTTTCCGAGAAAGGCTGAAGCTCTAAAAATATACCCAAAAATGAACATTTTCAATTAAGTACACTTGCTGTATTGTTTACAGAAATATTAGGCGTTATTACTGTTAAACAGAATGAAAAGTGAGGCTTTTATAATTTTTATCTCTGTCCCACAGAGTTTACAGCGGGCTGCCCCTCCTGCCTGAGGCAGGGGGCACGTCACAGAAAGTAATGAGGTCCCTGCAGACATTTGCAGCAAGACAGGATGCCCATCAAGAGTAACAGGAAGCAAAAACCACACAAAAAGTGTTGGCCCATCAGTCTCAGGGCCACGAGCAGGATTCTGCTGCTGTTCATTACAGACAAAGCAACCTGTGCAAAACAGAAGTCCCAGAAATCCACCACGCAAAGTTTCAGGCCCGGGAAATCCACATCAACTCTCTGTGCTTTTAAGCAAGGGATTATGCAAGGAATTTCATTTTAACAGTGTAAAACGGGGATCCTGATGTGGATTAACCACGGAGCTCTGCAGCTGCTGCCACAGACTCGGTGCAGCTCTGGCTGCCTGCAGGGTGGGCGCTTGTCCTCCCACGTCTCACACCAGCGCTGCTTTGCACAGAAGACAACTCCACCCTCAGCAACTCCTTGTGACTCTACAGCACTCTTCATTCCAAAGCACTTCAGTGCAGTCCCCTGGGACAGAAGAACAGGCTGGCCCATCCTCAGCCGGGTGGTTCCACGGGCGCTATCCCTGCACAGCCCAGGGAACGCTCCCCGCTGCCCCCGCAGCTCGCTCCCACCGTGCCACCCTAGGCACAGCAACAAGGAAGTGTCAGGCAGAGGAAGTCGAGTAAAAACAGTTTCTTCAGAGGAAATGAATCGTTGAAGTGCATGCCAAAACTGAAAGCCACAGGCTGCACCACGGTGCCCCACTTCACTGCTGACAGTGCCTTCAGCTCTTCCAGCTGCGGGAGGAAGAACTGCTCCTGTGAAGATGGAGGCAAGGCTGCAGTTCAGAAGAGCTGTCAAAGCTCCCTGGCTGGGCTCTGCAGAGGCACCATCTCTGTGGCTGGTGGCTGGGGCTGCAGCAGGGACTGCTCCTCTGAGGCAGCTGCTCGGGGTGGTTTCTGTGCTGGCCGCTTCCAGGACCTGGTCTCTGCAGCAGGGGACACAAGGACAGCCCTTCATCAGCAGGAAGCTGACAAAGGGACCCGGGTTTAGAAGGGTGCAGGTTCAGGGAACACCCAACACACACCACGGAATGTTTTAAGCACTGCAACCTCCCCAGACTGGCACCCAGGATCCAAATCCCCTGGAGCTCCTGCCCAAGCTCTGCCAGGCTGAACAAGACCTTTCTAGAGAAAGTGACAGCTCCATTTTCCACAGAGTTTCTTCCCAGGTCTACCAAGGGAAGCAAACAGAAAGGTCTCAGGCAGACTCTGACAACATTGCCAGAGTTAATGCCCCAATTCAGGCTCTAAAAGCCCTGTGATTTTAACATGTGCAGGATGAATGATCCTCAATTTTACCTTTCATAGGAAAAGCACCACATATTTGGGCTACTGAGCCAAAAGGAAGAGCAGCCCTTGCTTTTTCTCAGCACTTCCTGCCCATTTCTCCCAGAGCTAAGTAGGAATGTCATCTCCTCCATCCTCAGTTTGTTCCCAAACTCTGGCCAGGTCCAGACCTACACTGAACCTTTATTTTCTCAGCTCACAGGTGATGCTGCCGTGGGGAAGCAATTTCAAGCTGGCCTGCCTGAAATTCTGTTACCAAAGACATAACAATATGCCAGGTGCAGTTTGCTGAGCAGGAAGCTAAAAGGATTCTGCAGACCTTTCTTCATCATTGAATTTACCTTCTGGATTTATTTCTGAATCACTGGTGTTCCCAGGTTCTTCCTTCAGAACTCCCACATCCTTTGCCCAATCTGTCCATTTAATTTCCTCTACTCTGGAGAGACAAAATGCAACAAGACACTGATGCCTGGAATGCAGCATTTCAAGTCAGATCTCACTGTCCTGCAGCCTCCCAGCCCAGCTCATCCTGCCACCACCACCCTGATGGTTTGGCTGTAGCTACAGCACCTTACAGAGCTTTTATTTGAGCAAAGATCTTCTGTAATCAGAGCTCCGTGAGGTAAAACAGCTTCTCCCCCTGCATATTGTCCACTGGTCTCTGTGTTTTAAAATTCTCCAGTTCAGGGAATGTCCTTAATACAAAGGTGACAATGCTGGAGGATCCATCAGCTCTCAAACCTCCAGCCTGGCAACCACCAACAAATCTGAATGTACCCAGGAAAGCGGGGTTGAGTCGGTGCTGAAATCCCCTGTGGTGCTCCAGGGTTACCAGGCTGTGAACCCCCTGCTAGGCTGGAGTGTGAGGAGGGAATGGTGCATCTGTCTTACCTGAAACACCACCTCTCATCTTTCTTATTGAGCCCCACTGACATGAAGCAGCCAGATCTCCTCTTCCCACCCTGGCGCCACAGCCAGGCCTTCTCTATTTCTAGAATAGCAATAGCCCTCTGAAAGAACAAAACCCACGTCAGAGAGAAACCAGGGCGCAGACAGAGCCCAGCCCAGCCTTTCCACTAAACCTTCCCCGCTCAGAAACCACTTGGATGTAGAGAATCCCTGTGGAACCCAACCCCAGAGCGCTCCTGAAGCGCTGCCTCAGGTCACCTGTGCTCCAGGATCGCGCAAAGGGCTGTAAATACACCTAACAATGTACTCCCAGGGGGACAACTTCATGTAAAAGGCACATTAATAGCTGAGCTTCGGACACAGGCACTGCCACCTCTGGCTCTGAGAGACCCCAGCAGAGCTTTGGGCCTCACCTGCAGCTTCCAGACGCTCTTGCTGTAGCCAGAGATGTCCGTGACAGTCTCGCTCATGAGGGCGATCAGCATGTTCAGCAGCAGGATGTAGGTGAGGATCACGAACAGCAGCAGCAGGAGCATGACAAAGTACCTGAACCTGGCGTGCTCCTGGAAATCCAGGTCGCCCATCCCGATGGTGATCTTGAAGAGCTCCAGGGAGACACTGAGCAGCCCCCCGTACATGGCGTGGCTGCCCGTGCTCTCCAGCTGAGCCAGGGACTTGTTCTGGGATGCTGCGGGGGCATCACCCATCAGCGTCACCAGAGCTGAGAGAAAAACACAGTTTGAGTCCTCAGGGAGCTGCTTCCTGCAGCTCAGCCTACACACAACACTGGGAGAGGGCTCACCTGCAGCAAACCCAAACAGGAAGATCATATAAACCAGGAGGAAGCGCAGCAGGTCCCTCATGATGGTCTGAAACACAAACCAGGGGGAAGTGCTGTTCTTTATCTCACAGTGAAACCACCAGGATGATCCCCTGTGCTCACACATCACAAACCAACCCCCAGGAACAACACTGACAGCAAGGTTTCCACCTTTTATCCAGTTTTACAAGCTACTAATATGTGTTAAATTACTTCCACAGGTAAATAATATCACTGGCAGCTTAATCTGACAGTACTACAAACTTATTTGTTGCTATATTTGTATGACTAGATCCTTGAAACAAATAAATACCCTGTTGGCTCCCCAGTATGGCTGTTTCCAAATTGTCTCAACACACACATCCCTCTCCTTTCCACCTCCACTGGCTTTACACAAATCAGGATCAGGATTCTTCCCCGGCACCTCGTTTCACCTCTGCTTTGCCTTTTTACTCCCAGGTTCCTCCACAGCTCTGGAAACATTTCTCAGGCCAAGCTGAGCAGCTCCAGGGATCTCACACTGGTTTTCAGCGTGGTTTGGAGTTGGTTTATGGCACACAGGTGTCAGCTGCTGTCACCTGGGATGTTCAGTGACAGCAAACGAGTGGTTTGCCGCATCCCTACTCGAAGACACTGATCTAACCTCCTTCTGCAACATCTGTGCTCCCACAGGACACCAATTCCAGTTCCTCACACCCCAAAACCTTTCCCTGCAGAGGTTTTTCCCCCAGCTCTGACCTTCTGGATCATGACGCTGTAGATGCCGGTGCGCTGGAAGCCGCGGGTGTAGTACAGGGTGTTCACCCACCCCAGGAGCAGGGAGAACACCATCACTGCCACGTAGTTCTCCGAGCTGGCTCCGTAGAGGACAGCTGACAGCAGCAAGGAGAACGCCTGGATGAAGCTGGAGAGAGAAGAAAAGGAAGTGACAGGGCCTCAGCAAAAAGGCCCCTTGCAGATCTTTGCAACGAAAACCAGCAGGTCTGAGGAGGCTACGAGGAGCAGACAGACCCCACCCAGCAAAGCCCACCAACAACAAAGGCTTAGGACAAGAGGCAGCAGTAGGAGGAGGCAGCAGGGGTGGAAAAAGTGGCAGAGGATCCGTGTTTCCTGCTCTGCAGCAATGTTAGGGCAACCCAGCTGCACACAGAGAACCAATTCCAAGCTGTGATTGTGGCAGAACCCCCCAGGACGTACATCAGGATCTCGATGCAGCTGTCAGAGCACATGGTCTTCAGGGACTGGCGTCTCCTCCGCAGGTACAGGCTCTGGGGGAGGAAAATCAATTCATCATTCATCAAAACCAGGGCTACTCATCAAAACCAGGCCATGTGAGAGAGGGAGCCCACTGCCCAGGGGAAAGCTTGGCTCCATGTGCTCCTCCTTTCATCTTCAAGATCCCCAATTTCATCCCTCCCAGATGAAAAAAGGCCTTGTTTATAAAGGGCAGGGATAAACAAGGGCTGAATCATGGCTCAGCCCAGTGTCTTTATTAACAGCCTGCATTAAATGCCAGGGATGCATTTGAATACCATAAATCACAGAAGTCTCTCAGAATTATTTGCTGTTGTGGAACCGTGATTACCCTTGCCCAGCAACCTGGCTCGTGCTGCCCCTGCCACTGCCAGATCCCACTGAGTGTCCCAGAGCAGGATTCCCTCCTGCACATCCTGATGGCAGGAGAGCAGATCCTGCTGCCTCCATGCCAGCGGTTGCTCCCTTTTTTTCCCCCTGTCTTACAATGAAACCAGACAAGAGACCCCCCTACCTGAGCAAAGATCAGATAAATGCCTCCTAACAAGATAATGATCAGTCCAGAGACCCACAGGAAGCCTCCAGCTGTGAACTCCACTGGAAAGGAAGGCTGCAAGACAAAACCAAAAGCGCCCAAAGCAGTGGGGACAGGCAGAGGCAGTGATGACAACCACCCAAAACCTTTTAAACCCTGCTCCCTCCATCCAGGCCTTCCAGATAAAAAGACTGGACCTACCTTTACCCTTAAGGGCTGATAGTATGCAATGGCTGTAAAGATGATCATGAAGGACAAGTAGGAGACAAAGCTGAAGTAGAATCTCTTGGAGGCAAATGTTTCCCATTTCTGCTGAAGCAGTTTGTTCAGTGGCTCCAAAACCACCATCTTGTACCGATTCTGTGGGGAAACAGGCAACAAAAATGCTCCTGTGTGCCAACAGCAATGTGAATTCACCAGAGGATTGGTTTTTCAAAAGGTTGGAGATGCCTGGCTCCAACTGGGGAGTCACTCAGGGCTTATTCAGTCAGGCTTTTCAGTATGGAAGATATCAACCATTGCATAGAAGTCACTTCATCAAGGTATTTGGACAAACCAAGGCTTAGGACAACCAAAGGATCCAAATTTCCCTCAAATTATGGAAGGTCAGAGCCGTGCCAAGCGGCCTCTGAATACCAAAACCTGCAAACATTCAGTGAAGCATTTATTTTTGCAGAGAAATTACCACCTGAACGCCCACGTTAACTGGAAACGCTTTGCACAATTACACAGCAACCCTGTGAAAGGACAGAAAAAAACCAGTTTTTGAGTCCTGGTGAGAGCCTCACCGGGGTGTCACTGCTGTAGGCCAGGATCTCCAGCACGGAGTTCTCCTCGAAGCTGTCCAGGGAGGACAGGTCATAGAGGGACACGTGGATGGGGCCGTAGGTCCACTCGGTGAACTTGCGGGACAGGTGCCGGTACACGGGGTCCTTGATCTCCCTCTGGATGATGTGCCTGAAGATCTGACACAAGCAGGAGAGTGTTCCTGGGATAAGGGTGCAGAAGGACACGGGGTACCCAGAGCACCTCCCCTGGATTTGGTGCCTTATCAAACACCTGGATCTGGCTCCAAGCAGGCGGCCAACCACATCTGGCTCCCCCAGGGGCGGAACCAGTTTCAGCCCAGGGAACAGGGACAGGGCAGGGGCAGCAGCAGCAGCAGCCAGCTGGGGCTCTGCAGGACACAACCAAGTGCCTCGGAGGTGGCCTCCTTTACGGTCACCTGCGGCACTGCCCCCGTCAGCAGCGGCACCACGGGCTGGGTGCAAGGTGCTCCCACCCCAAACCCCACCGGGCACCATCCCCGTCCCTCAGCAACCCACGGGCTCCCCTCTGGTTGTCTCTACCTCCACTTTGCCCGTCTTGGCAGCAAGCTGCAGGGGATTTAACCCGTCATAGTTCACGATCTCCTCCAGTTTGCACGTGGGGTCGAGCTTCACGCCCGCCTTCAGGAGCTCCACGTAGGTCGTGCTCACAAACTTGGTGTTCTCCTCGGTGTCATCTGCAATCATCACCAGGGCGTGCAGGACTGTGTTGCCCTGGGTGTCCTGCTCCTGCAGCCTGGCTTTCTGGTGGGGGTTATTCAGGAGATAATCCACCACATCAAGCTGGTTGGTACAGGCAGCCAAAGAGAGGGGAAGTTCACCTGGAGAGATCAGGACACAGCATTTGGAGAAGGAGCAGAAAGGGGTGAGAAAGAATTAAAGAAAGGGGAAAAAAGCAATCCCAAAAAAATACGTTTAGCCCAGAGTTTTATCACTGAAACACAGAGCAAGTTCTGCCTCAGTGTCTCTAGACTCAGAAAGGGTTTTGTAGTAAACAGTTACTCTGGGGGCAGCTGAAACACCTTCCCAGATCTCAAACTGATCTCTAAACCCAAACTAAGCAAGTATTGGTCTTTGTCTGAGGCCACTCAGACACAATTGAACACATAAACCCAAAGATGATGGAAATGCTCAGTGGGCACCCCAGATGTGATCCTGCCACTTAAATAAGCCAAAGGCTTGATGAGAGGGCACTGAAGATGGCAACAGAGGGGCAGAGCCAACTAGAATTAGTAGCATCACAGACAGCAGGGCAATAAAACCCCCAAAGGAACAGGTCCCACAGTGACTCACCGAAATAAAAGTAAACTCCTTCTTTCTTCTTCCTGAAGAATTCGCCGTGGGCTCTGGCGTGGACATCAGCTCCATTC
This sequence comes from Machaerirhynchus nigripectus, assembly GCA_013397975.1. Taxonomy (NCBI): domain Eukaryota; kingdom Metazoa; phylum Chordata; class Aves; order Passeriformes; family Dicruridae; genus Machaerirhynchus; species Machaerirhynchus nigripectus. Next base: position 444,702 of record VZRQ01002808.1, on the reverse strand, counting down.
TCCACCAGCAGCTTCACCATATCAAGGCTCCTTTTCTCTATGGCAATGTGCAGGGCTGTCTGGCCTGAGGACAGAGCAAACCCTGTCACCCTGTGCCACTCTCGGGGGGACAGGCCGGGATGTCACCGGTGACCGCTGCGTGCTCTGCACAGCACCAGCAGCCTCGGGGCTGGGCAGGGCTGGCTGGCAGCTGAGGGCTTCCAACAAGCCTCAAAACCATCAGAAATTCAACACCAGAGCGGGCAATTCCCCCTGCCTGGCACTGAGAGCCCAAGCAGCCCTGAGAGGATTCAGACAAGCACGCACGGCCACGCTGCTGCTCAGAGCACAACCAAACAGCAGAACTCATTTAGCAGTGACAGACCTCTTCTTTTTCATTTTTACAAGTGCTTTCTATACTTTCCCAAGCAAATCATCTCATTTCTGGGGTTATTAAACAGGCATCACTTCTGTTTTACAGACCAAGGAGGGCATAACTCAAGGCTGAAGAAGATGCAGCACCAGAATCAGAACTAAAAGGTGAGGGGGCTGTGTGTGACTGCACCAGAACCCAGGGGCTGCAGTGCTGCAGGAGCTCCAGGCCCCCTCTTTTTCCTTTTACCTGCTCACCTCACAGAATCCCTCCTTACCTCTGTAGAAACAGTCGGAGCACGACACGTTGACAAGGGGCCTGGGATTCTGCATCTTCTGGTCTATTTCCAGCAAGACTGGGATGGTGTCGTTCTTCCCGTTTTTTAAGTTCAGCAGGGCTTTCATCAAGCAGGTCTTCCCAGTGTTTGCATCTAGCAGGAAGAGAGGATTGTGTGGGTTGTGTGTGTGTGTGCTTTGCTCACGGCTGTAGGGCTTGATTCAGAACTTAACTCTGTAGGATCAAGTGCAACCCTCAATTTTAAGGTTTTTAATCGGTATTTTTTAGTAGTCCTGAAGCAAAAACATTAGGATACATTTAATTAATGGCATTCTCCTCAACATTAAGGAAAATAAAAGGAGACAGAGGGCTGGAGAAAGCAAAGAACCACAGGCAGGATCCCCTGCTCCCCCTCCTACACTGACTCTGCCAACCCTGTGAATAACAAACGATTCCAGGAGCAGGAACCTACCTGTGTATTCGGAATTGGTGAGGAATTTGGAGTTCCTCCTTAAGTACTCCAGCAAACCATCCAGGGCCTCGGGGCTGCCCCTCACCACGGCGCTGAACAGCCGGTCCCTGTCAAAGCGGTTCGGGTCCTTCTGGCTGCGGGACAGACACAAAGGGTTAGCAAGTTCTGGAGAGCAGGGGCAAGAGCGTGCCACCTGTCCTGGTGGAAGAAAGGAGGGAGACAGAGGAGAGTTCGTGGGGTAAAACACTCCAGTATTTTATTTTTGAGTCGAGGGGAAAAGAGAGACAGTCATTTCCCAGAATCCTCTCAAGCGGCTGCTCTTTCCATCAGCTGGAGCCGTTCCCAGATCCAGGCTGATGTGCAAGCCTGGCACCCATCCAGAGAGGAGAGAGAAGCCCAAGATAGCTGCAGGACCAGAGTCAGGCCCATCACATGGTGGGAGCTCTCCCAGGCTGGTTCCCAGCCCTGGCAGGAGCAGCTGGGTTGTACAGGGCTCCCTGGGAGGCTGCTCTGGCACCCAGCGTGGCTGACTGGAGTTAGTTCAGACTGACCCAAAGGCACCCAGCACACCCCACACACGTGGGCACCCTCCAGAACCCTAATACAGCCCCTTGCTGCTTTTAATTACCTCCCACCAGATGCCTGTAAAGTTCCTACGCTGCCACTTTTAGTTTAGACTTGGGAAAATCCATAGGCTCCCCCCATTCAGGATCAGCGTGGATCACCTGGATCACAACCCAAACTGGTCACACACCCAAGAGTTACTCACTTGCTGACGAGTCCCGGCCGATAGTTCAGATTAATCTTGATTTTAGGGGAAAAGTCACTGCTCTCCTTCTGATAAGGTGTCTCCAAGGGCTGTGGCTGTCCTTTCCTTCCATGTCCCGACCTTTCTTCCTTCTTACTCGGTGCAGGTTTGTCTTCCTGGATGCTGTCGTCGGTTTCCAGCAATCCCATGAACCTGTTCCTCTGAGCTGGGCCTGGCTGCCCGTTTGTGAACTTATCCATTGCCAGGAGAGATGGTCCTGCAGATCGACAGAGATGTTCCCTGTTGGGGCACTAAACCTGCGAGGGATGGGGAGAATTAACACAATTTCTTCACAAATGCCCAAAGGCATTCAGTGCGACACAAGGGAAGTTCCCAGGCTGACCACGGGTTCCTTGAGAGGGAGATTTGGTGAAACTCTGCACAGGAGGGGTATTGGAATAAAGGATCAGGGTCTTAAATGGGGTTCCAGTAGAGGAGGAGTTTAGAAGCAGTTCATGAAGCACAGGCAACTTGTCTGCAGCACATCTGAACCCCCTGTGTGAGATGACCTCACCTGTTGGCAGCAGCACATGTTCCTGACATAAAAGGCAAGGAAAGTGGCTCTTTAGGAGTCTGTGATCCTTGTTCTTGTCTCAGTGCAACCAGCACAGGCACAGGCTGGTCACCAAGTGGCCAAAAAGATAAAGGTTCACTGCAGGCCTGCTTGGAACGGTGATGAGTTTGCCCACGGTTCCTGCTGGGAAGCCTCAGGCTGTTCATCCAGGGAAAACACCTGCACAAATTGTGTCCCCCCCAGGCCCTCTGGCATTTCACCCTGGGGCAAAACGAGTTGGGATCTCCCCTACATTTGGAGCTGCTGGCTATCCCTGTGAGCACAGGACCTGAGCTCCCAGCTGCACAGCTCAGGCAGACACGCTCCCCCTGCCCTGCGGACACTCCCAGCCCTGGGAGCCTGCACAGAGCACAGCTCCGGCAGATTTGCTGCACAGAGAGCACCAGCACGCAGCAGAGCTCCCAGCCAGCCCCCTTCTCTCATCTAATGCTCCCTGAACTCTGCTTTGGCTCTCCTGAGACATCTCTTCATGTGTCTCTGGGCACATCTCAGACCACACCCAAGGCACACCGCCTGAAGTCAGCGTGGCCGCAGATCCCCACGGTTTGTGAGGCAGCAGTTGAACACCCCCAGACACCAACCTGCAGCAGAGCTCTGGTTATTAACTCCTTCTCATTCCCACGCACTCCCTCCAGATGGTTAACAGGTTTCCTCTGAAGAGAAATCTCCCTTGCTGGGACTACAGCCAGACTCCATAGCCTGCACCAGCAAAGAGGTAAATGGACACAGCATAAGCCTCTTGGCTTAGGTTAGGGTGTGAAAACACACAGGTCTCGGCAGGAAACGGCCACAAAACATCTTTATGCAGCTCACAGCAAGAAAGCCAAGGGCAGATTTGGAGACAGACCATTATGATAACTCAGCCATTCAGTTTAGTCTGCGCCCTAGTGACAAGCATTCCTCTGCACACACCGTTTAATCCCATTTCAGACTCACTTCCTTCCCCAAAACACTTACTGGTACATCTGCCGAATCCTTTAGAAGGATACTTGCACTTCCATAACAGTTTGCTCGTGCTTTTCTGTCTTCCTCTCCCCAAAATCATTTCTCAGCTGCAGTTTCCATCTCTCCACAGCGCTCAAGAGAGTTACTTATTGTCAGTCTTGCACAGACAGAGCGTCTGGGTTAAAAGCAAGAGCAAAATGGTCCTATAAAAAAGGACCCTCTGATGTATCCACCCACTTTGTGCATCCCTGGAAAGCACAGGGAGCACTCTCTGCTTGCCAGCTCAACTTCTGCTCCTCAAGGACTGAGTTATTTCTCTCTGAGACCTCCCCAAGCCGTTTTGAGCAGCGCAGCACCGAGCCCTGCTGTCAGAAGAGCACAGCACTTACCAGAAGTTGCTGCAAGCTCCACCCAAGGACTGATCTGACAAGGAGTCCCAACGGATCCTTCAGAGGGGAAAAAACCTCCCGGCAGAAACCGAGCCAAGCACCGAAAGGTGCTAATTGGCATGAAGGCAGACCCCAAATTATTTACATCCATGGGTGAGAGTCCTCCCCTGCTGCAGAGAAGCCCATGTTCACTTCAGCAGCCTGGGAATGGCACAGCGTTGAGCTCCTGGCTGGTGGTGGTCCATGAGCGAATCCAAGCTGCCTGTCAGAAGGAATAACCCCAGATCCCCGTTATTTACTCAACTGTGTGGGGGTTTTTTTGCGAAGTGAAGGAGGGCTCGCACAGGAAATGACTGGATGGATTTCTCAGTGGAAGGGAGAGCCAATGAGTGCAGTGCTCTTATATGGGAAAGCTGGCTGCCTCCTGCAAACTCAGCGCGCTTAACCCCTGCCTGCACACAGGGAGGGGACACCTCGTGCCTTCCCACCGCAGCCCCTGGGAGGCTGTCACGGGGCTCCCCCGGCCAGCACAAGCACAAGAGCCCGGGAGCAGCTGAGGCCAGGCTTTGTGTGGGGAGCCAGGTCTGCCTGCGCTGCACAGCCCCAGTGACACAAACCCTGAGAGAGAAAGGAGCCACCCCAGCAGCAGCAGTGTCACTGCTGCCCACGAGCGCAGGGCGCTGCACAGAGCAGCCCGCACACGCAGGCCACTGGTCACTTCATTTTCCTCTATTTATTCTCCAAAGGTGAAAAGTCTGGGAGAGGCTTCTCCTGGGAGCAGGGGTTGCCCCCCGCCCTGCACCTGGCCGTCCTTGGGCCCACACACCCCAAAACTGCTTCACTTTCCCCTCCCAAAACAGGAGCCCTGGGGAACAGAGGATGTCAGCCCACGCCTCGTGTTTCACCCGCTGCACACCCTGCACCCACTGCATCCACTGCACACCCTGCACCCCCTGCACCCACTGCACACCCTGCACCCACTGCACACCCTGCACCCCCTGCACCCACTGCCTTTCCCCAAGGAACGCTGCTCCAGTGGTTCCCACCTGACCCCCCGATGCTTTACAAAGCCATTAATGTGATCTAGAGCTCAGCTAGGAAATCTTATTAATGAACACAATGGTGAAGAGCTCTTCCAGTCAACACCTTGACAGCAGGGGCACATTCCAGGAGAAATCCCAGAAGTGAGGTTAACCGCTGACCCAAAAACATGGAGAAGGGGTGTCACAGCATGACACACTGAACTCTGGCCGTGGCTTCCTTCTTCCCAACCTACCCTGAGCCAAAGGAGAGCCTGGAGCAATCCTCATCCCACAGGCCTGCAGGATGCTGTGACGTTTCCTGGAATGTGGCCGTCACCCGCAGAAACATTCCCAGATGGCTTCGGCTTTGAGTCAGATGCAGGCTGTGAGACGACCTCCCTATAAATACACCAATTAAATGGCACGGTGCCTTTTTCCTCCTCATGGCTTTGCAGGAGATTACAAGCTTATTTCTCAAGATTCCTGTGTTTCAAAACGAAGCCGGTCCAGGGACTACGCAAAGCTGCTTTTTCTTTCCATGATGGTTTCCTAATGATTTATTAAGACCCACAGAACAGCCTCTAAAGAACAAACAGATGAATGCAAGATCAGATCTAATCTCTCCAATCCCTCCCTCATTCCAGCCCTGCACTGACTTAGCTCAGTTTGCTTTAGCTGTGTTACACTTCATTTACTGTGATAGCAACAGAGCTTCAGGCCCAGGAGTTTAGCTCAGATTTACGGGTTTAAATCCTCTTGGGCTCCTTCTCCAGCTTTCCTGGGAGGCATCCCACCACTCCAGCCAAGGAATGAAATCAGAAGTGCATCATAACAAGAGCTCTCCCTGCACATCTGCTTTTAATAGCTTGCACGGAGGAAGGGGAATGTGCAGTTTGCTGGGAAAGGAATCGCTGCCAGCTGAGAGGTCACCGCAGCCAACAGAGCCACGGGGAACACAGACACACAGAGCAGGGAGAACAAAAGCAGCAATTTCATTTCACCTGCCTGTCAGCCTGAATTTTCCTCTTGCTTTTTGAGGTTTTTATGTGGAGGAACGTGAAGGAATCTCACAATTGCTTCTTTTACTCATGAAACGTGTCCGAGTGTCTCCTGACAGGAGAGGCACGTTCTGTGGAAATCTGGGAAAAGTCAAACTGCCAAGTGAGATTTCAAGTCAAGTGTTTTTCATTTAATAATATTACCAAATGTCTTCATGACTATAATTATAGATTACAGATGAGTAATTCACAGCAGGAACAGCAATGACAGGAACCTGCTTAAGCAAAAGGAAGCGTGAGGATGATGGTGTTTGGGAAAGAGGGAAACAAGCACATTTCACCTAAGTTCCCATTTTTACCAAATACTGAAAACCATAGCAGTCTTAAGATAATTACCATGATTTGGGTGTGCTGCAAATAGAAGTTCAAAGTCACCTGTAATTTAGTTACAGGACTGATCTGTGCCCACTCAGGTGTAGCAGCTCAAAATCATCTTCACAGGAGGAGGAAAACCTGTAATAACAACATGCAAGGGTGGAGAATCAAAATCCTCTCAAATACAACAGGTAGGCCAGCAAAAGGAAAAATAGTTTCTTTTAAAGGTGTATTTTCCTACTTGGGAAAATACCAAGTGTTTTTGCAAGGCCTGGCTTTTCTTTTTTTTCCCTTGTAACTGTTCTGCAAAAGCCACACTGAAGTGATGAATTTTTGTAGCTCCATTTCTTAGTTACAGATGGAAATCAGTACCTCCAGAGACACCAGCCAGTGCCCAATCTGAAACATAAATATTCTTAAATATAATCCTGTGTCAGAGCTTGTCTGATAGCCCAGGGAACTCAGTTAATCTCCATGACAGTATTTCTGGAACTGCAAGTTCCACATCATAACATTTAAAGGCTCCAATCTATATTCTTCTCGGGCCTCTGAGGGAACCATCCGGCTCTCTGATTCCTAAAATGGAAGCATCTTTCTACTTGATGTATCCCTTTCTGTAGGATCACCGCCTGTAGGAATGCTCTGCTGACAATCAAAGAGCAGCAAAATAGGAAATCCAGCGGCAGAGCGAAAATAACCCGTTTGTGGAGGAACAGTGACATCCTGTGGCCACCGAGGCAGTGCGAATTCCTGCCGGATTGGGCAGCCAAGGATCTTGAAACACAGCCTTGGTTGCTGTGGGCAAGGCTGCAGAAACGCTGAGGGATTTATTCCCGACGTTTATCTGCCTTAACCCTCACTTTCCCTATAGGATTATGCTCTGGGGCACTCGCTAAAGGAGAGAACCCCAAATACATCCAAACCCAGTGTAACGGGTTATTTAATTTCTCTTTTATAAGTAATTTTTTTTTAAGCACAGAAGATGAAACCCCAAAATCTTGGCTGGTTTTCCTTTTTGTTTGTGGTTTTGGGGTTTTGTTTGATTTTTTTTAAAGGAGAGCAGACTAGAAGTTAATTGAAGCAATAAGAAAAAAAAATGAAAGGCCAGTCACCAAAACTCAGATTACAGGAGGATTAAAAGATGTTACCAGAATCTGTTGTAAATATGGGAGCATTAAGATTGTTCTAACAGCATAGAGATTCTGGCTAAAACCCACTGAATTCTTATTTTAGCTATGATTAGGTGTCTGTAAGAAGACTTTTGAGGTACCACCATATGTAGGAATTTTTAAAAAGTGTATTTTAACAACATCAGTCATTTGTATTGCCTGACATCTTACTTTGTTTGATGCTAATAACATCAGTGTAAACACTGCATGTTACACAAATTCATATTCACATTTCCTTGTGATTTCCATTTCCCTAGTTCACATCATTTACAATAAACTGCAAGGATTTTTTCTTACCAATGAAGAAATCCCTGTGGCCATTTCTTCCTGCACGTGGCTGTTGTCCCTGTGTCAGCTGGGGGATCACACAGCTCCTGCAAGGACACAGAATTCCAGCACGGGGGTCCCTGTCCCCTCCCAGCAATCCGTGCCCGAGCCCAGCCCCACACCTCACCCAGGGACTGCTGCAACACCACAGCACTGGGAGGTGTCACTCTTTGGCCCTAAGGATGTGCTGCTCTGGCCATTTCTAGAAGTGCAGAGTTCATTAATTCCCAGCACAAGCCTCACACGAGGGAATCTTCCTCCAGGGAGGGCTGGGGAAAGCAGCCCAGGGACACTCGGTGTCACACACTCAGCCACAGCTGCCTCAGCCAGGACTGAGCTGGTCCCCAAAACACCTGAACATTCCCAATTTTCCCCCTGCTCACACCTCAGGAGATGGAAGCAGGTTCCATGTGCAGCTCTGGACCAGCCCAGGTACCCCTTGAGACCACAGTTCGACACCAGTTGGGCTCAGGCCAAAAACCAGAGCGAAGAGTGGGTCCTGTGTAGACCCCTCCTGTCACCTCCCAGGGGTCTCTGTCCCTGCAGGCCACCCCAAACCCCAGCAGGGAGATAAGGAATGCCCATTTATTCAGTGCCTACCCCAAACCCCAGCAGGGAGATAAGGAATGTCCATTTTCTCAGTGCCTTATCTCCTGTGGACTATGAACTGCTCAGAGACCTCACACAGGGCTAAAGACACCCAGTTCAGAGAGGCAGGGAATGGTTGGGGCTGGAAGGGACATTTGGAGGTCACCCTGTCCAGCCCCCTGCTCAACCAGAGCCACCCCGAGTTGGTTGCCCAGAACCATTTCCATGGTTCTTGTGTGTGGCCTTTCAGTCCCTCCCAGGAAGGGCCACACAGCCCCTCTGGGCTCCCTGCAGCTGCTTAAACTGCAACGAGCACCAGCTCAAAGGAGCAACTGCAGGAGAACTCAAACTAAGGGAAGTCTGTCTTACTGCACAGACAGTAAATGTTTGCAGAACTTTGCATTTCTGCCAGCTCAGCAGACAGGGAAGCAAGCCTTGCTCCCAAAAAACCAAAAAAATCCTATTATGGAGCTAACCTCAAACCCACATTGAACTCAGTGTGCAGTTTTCTATGAAACAGCAACTTTTTGGCTTAATTTCCCATTAAGTGCAATACTTGCCACACATGCTCAGTGATTAAAGAGGAACAAACAAACTTCCACAGCAGCACTCCAGGGGATTAAAAAAGGGACGAGGATAGTGCCTAACACAGGTGTTGGGGGCAGCAGCAGCACAGACTGTGCACACTCAGAGGGGGCCAGGACTCACAGTTAAAGGCGAGCTGCTGTCAGAATTCAACAGTGAGACACTGACAGCCACCCTCACAGCCTCGGAGGTTTTTGGGAAGGGCACATGGATATTACATCCCCCTCTGGAGAGCCTCCACTGCAACTAACCCAGCTCAACCCCACTTCAGTTTGCTTAACCCACCCCATAAAGGAACCCAACCCACACCTGGATAACCCAGACTTTAGCGGGAACTCCCTCCCTTTTTGGCACGAATGACTGTGTAGAACATAAATCAGGCACTTCTGACACCGCTCACTCACCTACTGACATTCAAAGTGTCAGCGAGGGGCACCTTCCCACCCACCCAGCACCCAATTCCCAGTGACCAGCTCTCCCCCAGGCCCCGAGAAACCCCCCCCCCCAGAGTCCCTTTGGAGCAGTGTCAGGCACTGCAACCCCTCAGGCCCAGCACAAACACACTCCAGGTCCATAACCTGCAGCAAAACCCACCCCACACAATGACCACCACACTCCTTTTGTGGGGCCTTTGTATCCCACCTGGAACCAGAGTGCTGCTAAACCCTAGGAAAAAGAAACAACATGGTATTATTAGCACTTCAGTAAGATTTTAATCCAGATCCATTTTAACCACAAGGTTGGTCCTCGTTACACATGCAAAGAGGCTTAAACTGCCATGGAGAGAAGCCAAAGCATTTCACTGAATACACCAGTTTCACTTGCTTGAACTGAGACAGACTACGGGGTGTAATGTGCAACAGAAAACTTTATTAGCATTTCAACAGACAGTTGTTCAGCAGTTACTCAAGCTTGCATTAACCTTGCATTAACTTAGTATTAAGACATTGAAGAACTACAGTGCAAACACAAGTGCCACTGGCAATCCTGGTGTCAAGCAAGATGCACAACAACTTAACAGCCGCCCCTGAGGCGCAGCACCAGGTGCAGGGTGGATTCCTTCTGGATGTTGTAGTCGGACAAGGTGCGTCCGTCTTCCAGCTGCTTGCCAGCAAAGATCAGCCTCTGCTGGTCAGGAGGGATGCCCTCCTTGTCCTGGATCTTGGCCTTCACGTTCTCAATGGTGTCACTGGGCTCGACTTCCAGGGTGATGGTTTTGCCAGTCAGGGTCTTCACGAAGATCTGCATCCCACCTCTCAGGCGGAGCACCAGGTGCAGGGTGGATTCTTTCTGGATGTTGTAGTCAGAGAGAGTACGCCCATCCTCCAGCTGCTTGCCGGCAAAGATCAGCCTCTGCTGGTCAGGAGGAATGCCTTCTTTGTCCTGGATCTTGGCCTTCACATTCTCGATGGTGTCACTGGGCTCGACTTCCAGAGTGATGGTCTTGCCTGTCAGGGTCTTCACAAAGATCTGCATCCCACCTCTGAGGCGCAGCACCAGGTGCAGGGTGGATTCCTTCTGGATGTTGTAGTCGGACAAGGTGCGTCCGTCTTCCAGCTGCTTGCCAGCGAAGATCAGCCTCTGCTGATCTGGGGGAATGCCTTCCTTGTCCTGGATCTTGGCCTTCACATTCTCAATGGTGTCACTGGGTTCTACCTCTAGAGTGATAGTCTTGCCTGTCAGGGTCTTCACGAAGATCTGCATCCCACCTCTGAGGCGCAGCACCAGGTGCAGAGTGGATTCTTTCTGGATGTTGTAGTCAGACAGAGTACGACCATCTTCCAGCTGCTTGCCAGCGAAAATGAGCCTCTGCTGGTCAGGAGGGATGCCCTCCTTGTCCTGGATCTTGGCCTTCACGTTCTCGATGGTGTCACTGGGCTCGACTTCCAGAGTGATGGTCTTCCCAGTCAGGGTTTTCACGAAAATCTGCATTCCGCCCCTGAGGCGCAGCACCAGGTGCAGGGTGGATTCTTTCTGGATGTTGTAGTCAGACAAAGTGCGTCCGTCTTCCAGCTGCTTGCCAGCGAAGATCAGCCTCTGCTGGTCGGGAGGAATGCCTTCCTTGTCCTGGATCTTGGCCTTCACGTTCTCGATGGTGTCACTGGGCTCAACCTCAAGGGTGATGGTCTTGCCAGTCAAGGGTCTTCACAAAGATCTGCATGTTGACCTGTGAGACACGCAAATGTTTCAGCTACAACAACGTAGTTAAGTAAACCCCTTATAAATCCTAAACAAAAGAATTATTGTTATCTACAACCATTTATGTACTTTAATTGTACAAAACGCGAAAAAAGAAAGAACCGATTTCCAATTCGAGACAACTAAACTTGGGTTTGAAACACCATCTGTTTAATTCTTTAAAGACATTCCTCTCACTAGAGAGCCCCCAGACCCGCTCTCCTTCATACCCGCAGTGCAGCAATGCGGCACCGGAGCCCCCCAATGCCCCTCACGTTCTGTCCCCGCAGGGCAGCACTGGACCCCTACACGCCCCTGAATGCAGCGACGCGGCTGCGCAACCCCCGACGGCCCCGCACTGCGGCAGCGGACGGAGCCCTCAGCCCGCCCCGCGGCAGCGGACGGAGCCCTCAGCCCGCCCCGCGGCAGCGGACGGAGCCCTCAGCCCGCCCCGCGGACCCGCCCCGGTAGTGACTCACAGCCGCCTTCCGGCAGGGACGGCTCA
>VZRQ01002808.1:370623-433119 GCA_013397975.1 Machaerirhynchus nigripectus | reverse complement strand
ACCACCCCCCCCTACCCCCGGTCTCACCGACGCTGTTTAAAGCACTACGCCATACCGCGCTACTCTACCCCACGCTCCCTCCGTCACCCTCCTGCAAAGCGCCGGGCAGCGTGCACCCCGCCTGGTGCGGTCCTGCCCAGAACGCCCGGCCCGTCTCCCCGGCACTTACACAACCCAATTCCCCCCAGCGCACTCACGTCTGCGGCCCTGAACGATGAGTTTGTATAGTATCTCCAACGGTGCTAGACCGGGAATCTGGCGAGTGACGCACACCCACCCCTATTTATAGGGCTTTTGGCCATACAGTCCCCGCCCACCAAAACTAATGTGTCCATCCGCCTCCCAAGGTAGTTCCCAAGAAAAGATCACTCTTCTGGGAAATACTCGCCTTTTCCCCGCTCCAATCCCTCTTCCACAGGCAAAGGGGTCCCAGAGTTTCAGCGAGGGGGATCAGACCCTTGAAAATCTGCAAATTTCTGAGGGTGCGGATGGATCTGGAACCGTTTTCTCCACGGCCCTGCGGCCAGGCGTTAGTGGGCAGACCGGGAAGTCCGCCGGTGATTGGCGGGGCGGGACGCAGGGCGGGCGCTGATTGGCTGCTCGGAGGGGCAGTTAGCGAGGGGCGGGGGCGGCGGGGGCAGGGAAAGCTCTGGAAGCTTCGGCGCTGCGCGGCGCTGATTGGTGCGCGGTGAGGTCACGCTGTTGCTGAGGGGGAGCCGCCTGGCGGGGCAGATTTCGGCTGGGGGGGGAGCCGGGGCCGTGAGGGGACAGGGAGAGGGATTATGATGGGGAGTGGGATTAATGATGGGGGTAGGAGTGATACTGGGGCTTCTTTAGCCCCTGCCTGAACTCCAGCAGCGCTCAGGGAAGAGCCTGGCACGGACTGAGGGAGAAGTGCCCTAAAAAATGGAGGGTGACCCTTGGTACCAATGTTTTATGACCCACTAAGGCCTCTGACCAACCTTTTCCCCAGGATGGCTGAGGCCTCATGGAAAAGCCCGGGACAGACTGTAGGGCTGGTCCTGGCCTGTGAGGCTGAGATGAAACGCTAGGAAAAGCTGAACTGAGTTAGCAAAGTTGGAAAAACAGCATAATTTAGGAGCGTTGGTGGCTCCCAGTGCCTCACACGAGCTGCCCCAGTCACGCGGCCCAGTTCCGGAGCTGCCCGTGGAACTGGTTGGAGCTGGCTGACGAGTTAATTCTCTTAATGTGAGGCTGCAAAACAAGCCCTGTGATGAAATGCTGACATATGAAATTCAAATGGTTGTTTACTCGCCTCCAGAACAGGAAGCTTTGATCGGTTATGAGGCAGCTACCTTCTGTGAACCGATGTGGAAACGTGCCTCGGGTTAATTAAACTTCATTATACGTTTCAGACTGGCTCCTAACTCGTATCATATTAAAGCTGGAGTGCACAAAAGCCAAGATTTTTTTAAATGTGTTTTTTAGCAGCTTTATCTACTGTTCCTTCAGCAAAGCCAGATGACCTTGTGAAATCCTCCACTCTCACAGCATCAGCACACGTGTGACCGGCCAGATTCAGTACAGAGCTGCTCTGTTTCCCCTTAAAAAAAACCTCAAGCCCAAACAAAAATACAAAACGACCAAAAAAAGAGAAACCCCAACAACAAAATCCTTTTGCTTTCCTTTTTCCTAACAGGGTTTCCAGCACCTCCTGGTTTCCAGTAAAAAGGAAATAAACATCCTAACGATAATTACTCACAATGTAGAAGCAGGAAGGGGGGAAATGGTAACTGCAAAGTTCAGAAAGCTCCATGGCAATACCCAACGTTGGAAATATTATTTGGCTACATAAATTTAGGACAAAAGGCAGAGCTGGGCAGTATCCTGTTTGTTTGCTTTGTGCTGCCAGTTCTGCTCGGTGTTTCCAGCACGGGTTTTGTTTGGTGGTGCCAGGGTGGCTGAAGGTTTGCTCCAAGGCTGGTCTGTGCTTGCTGCACATCCCAGGCACTCTTCCCAGAGGAAAGGCCACGAGTAACTAATATTTATAAATGGGAAAGGCCACATCTGTAAAGCTGGAGATTAATGTAAAACCTGGGCAGTGTTTGAGCACATCATACATTTATTAAGGATTTTAGAGTGTATATTTCTCTTTTTAATGTCCCTGGAGATGAAGAAGGAGGAATTTCTGTAATTTTTTTTTTTCCTTTCTGTGTAAACCAGGAAACACAGGAGCCCTCCCTTGTTTTTTTTCCTAAATATGGCTAAATCTATGGTGTGGGAACTGCTGTGGCTGTACAAAGCACATGCATTTAACAAACACTCCACTCTCCCTCTGGTAGCGCTCGGTGAATAAAAACCATGGAGCAGCTGACTCTGAACTGTATATAAATAAATGCAAAGCTGAAAAACCCAGAAATCTGTATCTTGTGACTGCTCTGACTGCACAGGTGGCTCCAGCCTTTGCCAGGGCATGGGGCCTGCAGTTGGGATCACACATTTCTTTTCAAAAGTAGGTCACTGGGCAGTAGAACAGAGCAACCTACTTTCAGGAGAGAAGAATCTGGGGTCAGGGAAATGTTTCCAACGAATCTGTACGTTCTGGAACACAAGCTGGGTCTGTTTTTTATGTAGGCTAATGTCCTAGCAACGAGGTATCACTTTTACATGAGCAATGTGGAATGAGGCAATCTGTTTATCTTTAGCTACCAGGTTTAGCTTGGGACAGCCAGACAGAGGGTGTGTGGCAAGTCCAGTTACTGTTCTTTGTCCAGACAAAAATAGGGCTGCTTGCCACAGGGAAAAAAAATTATATATGTATATATTCCCATCTCATACCATTACTCACACCTGCCTCTCACTGTGTATGACACAGCATAATTTTATTTACCTGTTTACAGTTGTGCAGATAAATACTGTCTCCCCAAGCCTGTAGCAGTGCAATAAGGCCCCATGCTTGGCTGCAGTTCCACCCACGAGACAAACAGAGCAGTGGCATGTCACTGCTTGTCCCTGTGCTGCCAGCCGGGAGGCTTACACAAATAGTGAGTCATAATTCAAAGTGCTGTGAGATTGACTGTGATATTATGAGATTACCAAAAAAAGACAACTCCCTCAGTTTTGTTTTTATAGCCTTATGCTAAAAATACCTGCACTAAACAAAGTTTTTAAGAAGCCACCAACTTCGGGAGCTGAAAGAAGAAAAACAAGTTTTAAGAAAAACAAATAGATCGGTAGTAAAAAGAGGAGAATTAGTGATACTCCTCTGTGTCCCTGTTTGTCTAAAGCGTATTTTAACTTTGTAGGACACATGGGATTCAGCTTTCAGATCTGTGCTGCCACGATAAGCAGGCTTGGGCAGGTCTCCCTCAGCAGGTCTGGGTGACCCAGAGGGACGTGTGACAGCTCCCCGTGCTCTGCTGGCCGGAGACGTCCGAAGGGCATTCCATAAAGCCACCCTGGGCTGAAATCACAGGTTTGTGCCTGCGTGTTGTGCCAGTGAAAGCAACAGCTAATAACAAGGCTGCTCTAAAGCTCCTTGTCTGCATCCCTCCGCTCTGCCTCCTGCTCGGGAGTGTTCTGGATCCCATCCAAGCTGCAGTGCAGGGAGGGAGCTCTTTGTTCACCTCCTCTCCGCTGCCTCTGAGCACATTCAGCTTGTGCTTTCTGGGGCAAGGTTTTCCGGCACTGTTGGAAATGATAGAACTTTTAAAAGTTTTTATTGAAGTACCTTGGAAAACAGGCAGACAGAAGAAATAAGCCCTAAAACGCCGTTAATCATTGTTAATGTGTTCAACAGAACCTCTGTAACAGTGAACAAAAACAAACACCGTCAAGGCCGTTCCGAACAGCCCAGGGGTGTCACCTCCCTGCATTTTGTTTTCAGATCCAGCTTGGGTCCTTTGATGGTGAGGAAAATGCCCAGAATGCTTCCCCCTCCACCACAGGGAGACTAAAATCCAAGCACTGACATTTTTCTCCCCTGAACAAACCACGTACTTTTAACCACCTCAGTTTTTTAAGTATGCTGTCAGCTCTACACAACTCCTAGTTCCCTGCTTATTAGATATAAAAAACATCCACAGTTCCTGATTCTCTTTCACCCACAAACATGCGGCTGCTTTCAGTGCTGCTTTGGGCATAAAAATGCTCTTAGAGGCAGAATTTCAACGCTGGCTGTGAGCCAGGGCTGCAGAGCTGAGTCATTGTTACACAAGCAGAGCTGAGATGGCACAGAAAAGCCCCTTTGTACTTTAACACTGAACACGTCAGCTGCTGCTGGCCTTTGAGTATCACAAGACACCTACACAGAACCAACTGTAATTTACTGGACTTTTCCTCTTGTCCATCCCATCATCTGTCTCAGTAATTCTTCCTTTTCCATTTTGCCTCTCAAGCTTAACAGCAAATGCATTTTTCATCAAGCTGCTGGCTTCTCCTAAAGCCTGGCAAACATTGCATCAGCTTTGGAAGCAGTGAAACGAGAGCTGTTAACTCTCTGGGCCCTGGGAAGGTGCTGCCCAGGTACACTGACAAATTTGACAAATTTGACCACTGAAATTAAGGGCTTTCAAATATCTGTGACATTTATCATCATCCAGAGTTCCACTGTAAAGCTCTTGAATTGATTTTCATGTGGGACTCAGTTTTGTGTTCTGAGTCCTTTGTGATAAAATATGAAACAAATGAAAAAAGAGAAACAATTTCTTTACTAAGGCCTTAGGAAACCAAGCTGCATTTTGCACTTCCATTTTCGTCCTCCAGTTCTTTACCCTGAAACATCACAGGGGAACAGAATTTAGCTTCTCAAAACAGCTTCTACATTTAAAATAAACTGAACTAACTGTGGAGAGGCACGGAGAGTGACAGATTTGCAGGTGGACAAACTCACTCCAGTTTTCTCCTGGAACTGCTTTTGAGCGTGTACGAGTGCTGGTGGCTCCTGCCCTACAGAGAGGGTCATTTGTGTGAAACTATCGCTAACAAGATCCTAAAATGAGCTCCTAAAACACACTCTGGCTTTCAGTGTGTTGAGTTCAGTGGTTTAGGGACAGGACAGACCGTGTAGACTGAAACCTGTGAGTGGTGCTGGCCATGCCCGAGGGGAGATGAACCCCTGCTGCAGCCAGCACAGGCTCAGTTTCAGTGCCTTTCCAGTTTCACCTCAGTGACTTTTCCCTCCCAAAATATAAGGTGACTGACATGTAATCTGGTTTGACTAAAGGCCTGGGAGTGGCTCAGATCAGGAGCTGCAGATGAATTTGTCACGCAGGGTGTATTCTCCTGCTTCCTTTAGAATGAGTAACCAGAGCAGAGGTTCGCAAAATAGATAACAGGAAATTGTAACTCGGTGCCCTTTCCTATCATCGGAGAAGATGTGCTGAGCCACAGGATTCTTATGCAAATCCTGGCATGTGCCATCTCAGGAGGCAGCCTGAACTCTGGAGTCACATGTTTTTAAAGCTCTTTTCCAGACCAGAGTGATGATGGATGTTTATTCATCACAGTGCTCCTGCTTTGCCATGTTCCTGGCTGCCACAGGACCCTTTGGTGACTCTTTGCCTCTCAAGACTCAGCTCACTTGTTTACATCTTTCCCCTTCTTGGAAAGAGCAAGACATTAAGTCCTGTTGACTACAAATTCTTGATTATAAGTCAAACAAAAGAAGTTTCCAGTCCTGCAACACCAGGCACAAAGGTTTGTCCTTGGAGTGATTATTTTTCTCTCCAACCAAATGTGACTTGGACACCTCCAAGTTTTGTACTTCTCCCTGCACTGACAGTTTTACTTAAGAAACAGCACTGGACTTCAGTGTTCAAGAATAACCTTTTGTAAGATATTTACCACTGAAGGGGTGATTTCACATTTTCCTATTATTTTTAGTTGTTATTTATTTGGTTGATTGTTTTGGTTTTGGGGGTTTTTGGGGGATTTGGTGTTGGTTGGGTTGGTTTTTTGCTTTTTAAGGTATGTACTGTCTTCTTTTCAAGACTTTGGTAACAGAATTAGTGAAAAGCTAAGTGGGAATCCTGTTAGAAGCCATTTCTCTGCAAGGCTGCCACAATGACTTCAAGCCTCAGGGAGGCCTAAGCACACTTCCAAAGGCACATCCTGTGCTGTCACAGCGATGCTGTGTCGAAATGAGGGCTGTTCATAGCAGAGACGTGAAACACCACACTTCAGCACACCTCGGGCCTGCTGAGCACCTTCACATCCGTGAATACGTGAGGCAAGGTGTTCAGAATGAGAGGGAAAACCTCGGGCTCATGCCTGGGGGTAACTGGCATGCCTGGCCTCAGCCCTGGAAGCATAAAATCATAGAATCCTTAAGGTTGGAAAAAACTTTTAAAGATCATCACGCACAACTGTTAACCCAGCACTGCCAAGTCCACCACTAAACCATGTCCCCAAGTGCCACATCCAGGACTTTCCAGAACACTTCCAGGCCTGGTGACTCAACTGCTTCCTTGGGCAGCCTGTTCCAATGCCATCGGGTGGCCAGCCGGACCAGGGCAGTGACTGTCCCTGTGCTGGGCACTGCTGCGGCCACGCCTCGAATCCCGGGGTCACTTTTGGGCCCAGCACAGGAAGGACACTGAGGGGCTGGAGCATGTCCAGAGAAGGGAACAGAGCTGGGGAAGGGGCTGGAGCACCAAGAGCGGCTGAAGGAGCTGGGGGAGCTGAGCCTGGAGAAAAGGAAGCTCAGGGGAGACCCTCTCCCTCTCTACACCTCCCTGACAGGAGGCTGTGGCGAGCTGCGATCGGTCCCTTCCCCGGGTCACAACGAAGGATGGACGAAACGGCTTCAAGCTGCGCCAGGGGAGCCTGAGGTTGGATATCGGGAAAATATCTCCCCACTGCCTGTTCCGCCCGTTGTCGCCCCGGTGCCGCCGTGTCCCGGCCCCTCCCGCGTCCCCTCCCGTGTCCCGGTGCCGCCGTTCCGCCCCCCGGGCCGTGCGCGTCGCGGGGGCGCCCCCCGGTGGCGGCGGAGGCGCGCATGGNNNNTGAGTAACGGGGCCGGGGCGGCTGCTGCGCGCTCCTGCCCGAGCCCCGTTAATGGCATCGTTCTCGGGGCGGCATCTGCACAGCGGGTCCCGGGAGCTGCCGAGAAGGGGGGCTGGGGGTGGGTTGGGGAGGGGGCGCACGCACCACGGGGAAAAAAAGAAGTGTTTTTCTGTGCTAAAGCTTGCCGTGTTTTACGGCTCTCCCATCAAAAATGCCCTTGGGGGCTCCGCGAGGCTCAGCTTCTGAATCTCCACCCATTTCCTGTGCTCGCTCTGTGCAGAGCACGGCACATCAGAAACTGTCCGTGGGAGGCAAAATCTGGAAGGAAAATGTTTTTCCTTTGCATTTTGCGATTGACCCGCACGGTGACTGCCCAGCTGCTGTGGAGGCGGCTCGGGGAGAGGCAGCAGCACAAGCTCAGAAATTCTTTGGTCATGAAGCTCCTCTGCAATTACAACCCGAATTGAAAGATATTTCAAGTATTATGTAGAATCCACTTATCTCTGCTTTCCCCAGTTTTTAAATGGAGGAATATTAGTGGGGTTGGAGAACTATGGGGAAAATTGTGGGGAAATTCAGGTGTCAGTTCCAAGCAGTTTGGTTTGAGGTGACAACCCTGGTTTCTGTGTAGGGTTGTGCACAGACAGAGCTGTAGGGTCAGCACCGTGACCTGGCCTGTGGTACAGAGTGGAGTGTCCTCAAACTGGTGCTCTTCTTTCCTTTTCGCCATTTTAATTAAACCACAAAAGCAATTGCTGCAGAGGACAGAAGCCATTCTCTACCTCATTCTGACACGTTATTAAATACATTTGAGTGAATACATTTCTTGGTGTCCTGCAACAGCTCAAGACAGAACTGAATAGTGTTGTATATAGCCTTACTGTTCTCTTGGCCAAAAAAAAAAAAAAAAGAGGGTGATCCCAAAAGCTGTGTTGTCTCTCTCTCCAGTGAATACAGGGGTTTGGTGAAGCACACAGGAGGCTGTCACTGTGGAGCCGTCCGCTTTGAGGTCTGGGCTTCAGCAGATCTGCACGTGTTTAATTGCAAGTGAGTTGGTTTGTTCCCTGTTCCCAGAGATGAATGTCAGCTCTCTGCTCTTCCAACCTTAGAGCCAAAGATGAGACTGCTGCAGAACACCCTCTGAGCTGTTTCCATAGGGTTTACCCCTAATTATGTCCTGATCTGCTGTGAGATGTGTTGGGGATTTCAGGTGCTGCTTTGGGCAGGACTTCATGTCTCTCAGCCAGGCTCACACAGAAAATGTCAGGAGAGATCTAATGAGTCCAGGTGCTCAGCCATCTGCTTTCTGTTTCCTCTCATGCAGTGGGCTCAAAGCACATTGGTCTTTTTTTAACTTGTTCTTCTCAAGTGACATTACAGCTCTGACCACGTGCCTCAAACTAAAACACTCTCTGGTTTCAGTAGTGATCCCTCTGCCTGCAACTCGTTTGCTTCTAGCTCAAGGGTGAACTTCTGAACTTTACTTTCTTGTTTGCAAGATAATGAATGTTGGCAAAATTGGCCAAGTGTGCTCTGAACGATTAAGTGGATTTCTCAGGGCTAGAGTTTGTCCTCAAGAGTTGTGTGTGAGAATATCTTATTGGGGTACCTGTGTCGGGTCGGTCTGTTCCACGGGTGTGCTCAGCCAAACACTACTGACAGCACAAATCCACTTTTGCCACTTACCTCTGAGCCATTCTAGCTGTCAGTGGAATTTCTGTTGTCAACAGGTCCGACTGCTGCACTACCACCTGTCCACTTCTAGAAAGGTCTGCTTTTTCTTTTACAGTTGCAGCATTTGCACAAAGAAACAGAACAGACACTTCATTGTGCCAGCGTCGCGTTTCAAGCTGCTGAAGGTAGAGTAAGAACACAGTAAGAGCATGGCCATGAGCACGAGCAGTGTTATCCTCAAAGAGCCAGGAACAGCCAGTTTTCTGCCCTAAGTATGGTTTAGGTTGGGGGAAATGGCTGCATTTTAAGCGTTCTGGTGTGGGTGTGTTAGTGCACCTTGTTTGGAGCTCTTGCAGTTCCCAGGCCCGACTGTTACAGACACGTGTACTTACAGAGCACTGGGGTTCAGGAAAGGAGCAGGAATGCACAGCTCTGTATCTCACAGACATGAAGGTGGCATTTTGAATTGTACATTTCTTAGCTACAGGCCCAAAGTAATTAATCCATCTATTTCCATGGAAAACTTACAGTGCTTTTCCTTTGCTTAGGGTGCTGACAATTTGACAACATACACCTTCAACACACACCGTGCCCAGCACACGTTCTGCAAGACCTGTGGTGTTCAGAGCTTTTATACTCCTCGTTCTAACCCTGATGGTTATGGTAGGTACAAAGTAAGCTGTGCTAACCAGAGTTAACCACCAGGCAAACCTTGGATAAAGACTCCACTGGATGCTGACATAACAACAGTGAGCAGCATGTGTCCTAAGGGTTTGTTCTTGAAGTGTTAATAAACATCTGGAACTGCAGGCTGAACCTGTAGCTCCTCTGTAAGAAAGAGTCTTACCTCTAACATGTGGCCTTCTTCCTGTGAAAGATTCTCATCCAGGCTCCTCAGCCTTACAGCAATAGCATTTACAATTCCCTGAGATGCCCCATCCATGGAATGGAGCAGGCATCTCCCACATTTTATGAAAAGCAGGTTTCTGTGTACTCTGTTTTTCTTCAGGAATAGCTCCACACTGCCTGGATGATGGCACCGTGCAGACCATTATCACAGAGGATATCAATGGCAAGGAATGGGAGAAAGCAGTGAGGGAACATAAGACCATCAGAGACATGTCAAAACCCTGACACACCCTTCCAGCAGCCTTTGGAGCACTGCCATGGAACTGCAGTCTGGGGTTTCCTGGGTGATGGGTGGTGAAATCAATCTCTACTTTACTGTTACCTGTTCTCTGTTTCTTAAATAAATCTTTCTATGCTGTCTCATTCCTTTGTGGCATTCAGTTTTCAAACTGCTCTGCTCTGTAAACCACTCCAGGGTTGCTAGTTTGGCACTTTGCCTTCAGCTGTGCCAAAGTTTAAATACAAAAGACCTCATTACAGTCACTTGCACCTCATTCCTCTGTCCTGCTGAGACCCTTGTGAGTTGATCTTGAGCCCTGAGTTCTGAGCAAGAAGAAATGCTCGTATATCATGAGGGACACTGTGAAGGTGGAGCCTGCAACACAATGTGTATAAAAGAAGCAGCAGCAAAGATCAGTGCAACTAGGAAAAAATGGCATGATTTCTGCTATTTTATTAGAAAGCTTTGGCTTTTTAAAGTTCTGACTGAGTAACAAAGGTCTTGTGGTTGTGGTATCTGTGGAGATAGCATGATCTTTGAAAAGTTACTCCTGATACCTGGCGTTTACAAAAGCACCAAGAGAGTTGCCGAGCAGTTCTTGCAGCTGTATCTTCCTGGGGACACAGTTTGTGCCATATCTTCTCCAGCGCAGAATTCTCCTCAGCTTGACTCCCAATTAAAGTTAATCCAAATTTCTCCTCTTATTTAAGCTTCTATGGTGAGAAAACAGAGCAGCTGTTAACCCTGTTCTCAGTGTATCATGCAACAAGCTATTCAGGAGGAAGCTCACCCAGCCTGGGTTTTGTAGCGTGGAGAATGCCACACAAAGAGCAGTCCATTCTGTTGAGCACCTCACAGGAGTTTTCTGGAGTCCTGGGCCTGGCACAGTCTTTTTTTGCTCATTCTTTTACTGCTGGAGCTGTGAGCGCTGTCCTGTCAGAGCAGGCGCAGTGAATTGACCACCAGGTAACGCGAGAAGAGCAGATAGAGGCGGCGGAACCAGAGGAGCTGGCTGCGATGGCACCGCATGGCTCTCTAGGAGACAAAACAGTGCAGAGAGCATTACAAGAACCTTCCAGAGCTGATGGGAGGGCAGTTTCCTGCTCCTGCTGTGAGGGTCAGTGCCCACTTACAGGACAGCCTGTGTTCAGTGAGCAGGGAGAAGCAGAGGAGGTGGAAGGCTGCCTAAGCTCTGGGCCGGCAGGGCAGGAGAGGCCTGTCTGCCCCCGGGTCTGGTGTTGTGCTGCCTGATGTTCAGAGGGTCCTGACAAAAGGACACTTTATATGTCACTTCTAACTCCTCATCCCCACATGATCTCAGGCCTGGGGAAGTGTTCACATGCTGGGGAGCAGGAGCCTGATAGGTGTGTCTGGGAACATCTCTGCTCCTTCTGACCACATACTGCCAGCTGCAGCTGAGTCTATTTATAGTGCACCAGCCTGGAAAGGTCAGATTTCAGGAACAAAAATACATGGGAATAATGAACACCACTTTTATCCAAGCTGTTTCCATAAGCAACTCTATCTTTTATCAGCCTCAGAAACAGGAAAAGTCCGTAATTTTTGAATTAACAGCACTGTTTTCTGGGTAAATATTTTCATGCTATGGAAGGGGAGCTAATTAGATTCTAATATAGGGAACTGTGGAGTAAATGTATGAGATCCTATGCAGCAAAACAGTTTAAAAATGTACAGAAAAGGGAGCTTGTGAAGAGCTTTGGACCACAAGTTCACAGGCTGTCTCCATCTTTAGTGAGAGCTGTGATCCAAGGATGCTGTTCCTGCCATGCAGTCATGCCAGTCTTTAACAGGCCACTCACATGTTCAGAGTATTGTGCTGGATCCATTTTCCTTTGAAATACATCCTTGGAAATGCATCCTACATCCTGGAGAGTGTAAAACTCAGTGCCCTGTGACTCCGGGAGATCTCTGAGCTGCAGATGTGCTCAGCCCTGTCCTGTCACGCAGCACATGAGATAACCTGGCTTGTCCATGTTTTAAAAATCACTGCAGACATTCCTCATTTATAACCCCTGGATACAACTACTTCTGGCATTCCCTGGGAATGTGACACCTGTGACTGAAGTGCTCACAGTGATGATGGGCCACTCAAACAGGTCAAGCAGGTGCCACCCATCTCACCTTGGCTTGTTCAGTCTCCTCCTCAGTGAGGATGAAGAGTGCATCCCGGGGCAGGAGGCAGGAAATGAGGACATCCAGGAAGGAAATGTACTTCCTGAAGAGATTTACTGATTCCAGCACGAGCACACGGCACCCTACACAGAGAAAGAGGATAAATACTTGAAAACAACAGCATTCTTGTAAGGTGCTTTTTTCTCCAGGCTCAGCAGGTCTTTGCAGCTTCCCTGTGCTGCTGGCCTTGGGAATCTTTCTTGTGTAAACGGGGAGCAGCTTCTGATGCTTCCACCAGGATTTCTGCGTGCCCAGTGCACATCTATGACCATTTGTATTGGCTCTTATTCTGTATATGACCCTTTGTACTTGATCTTGTTCTGTAATAGCCTGTGGAAAGCAAAGCTAGCTTTGAATACCCCGAAAACTGGGTGGTTTTTTTGCTTATAATTTAAATTATTCCTACATAATTAGGCTCAAAGGAAAAGGTGCAGATGATTCTCTGAATGCTGACACCCTATCGTATAATGGAATTTTAAAACAGTAGTTTCTGGTTCAGCTACCAAAATGAAATTTCATCTTTCTACTCCAATTCTTAGCTACAGAATAAATATTTACAAGCCTCAGGAATCAAATATTAACTCAGGCAGACATTTACACTTTAACAGAGTTCCTGAATTAATTGTTCAGATGTTTGTGATGAAGCAGATGAAGGTAACACGTTTAAAGATGCTGCTGATGTTGAAGGGATTTTTTTTTCTGTTTTAAAGGTCCCTTTGAACTCAAGAGTTAATTGCTAGGTTTTTTTTACCATGGCTAAATTGTCTTCACTGATGAGTTCAGAGCTACTGATGGTCCCGTTAAGAGCCTGTAGCTCTCAAGGGACCTGCTTTGGGATTTCCTTGGCTTGGAAGCTGCTGTGATTATGTTCCACACTTCCCACATTATATTAAAGTTTGACAGAAGAGGCCAAAGTCACAGTTTACACAGGTGGTCAGAGATGCAATTCGATTTGCAATGAGATTTCCTCCAGTGAGCCCTGAAACAGTGAAATTACACTGAAGAGACAGCACAAAGCTCTCATGGACTCCCTCTGGCACATCCCCAGGATCGTTCAATCCCTTTCTTTCTTTTCTTTTCTCCAAAGATGTTGTTCCAACTTTTCAATAGCCTCTCCCACTCTCCAACGCAAGACTGGTTAACTCTTCATTTCAGTATCACAGAGGGCTCCAGGGCCATGCTCCCCTTCCCCTGAAGGGGACGCGGGACACTGGGACATGACTGCTCAGCAGGTCGCACAGAGCATTCACAGGAGCGATCTTCTCCTGCTGCGGGCAGCAACGGGCAGGGGGAGAGCCCTTAAGGGCAATCACCGGCTCTTCCATCCGGACAGGCGCTGACGAGCCCGTGCCGTGCCGGGAAGCGGCGGAAAATCCCCGCTGGAAGCGGCGGGCGCTGCTCGGGAGCTGCCGGGAGGTGGCGGCGTCCGCCGGCCGCGGGAGGGGACCCGGGAGAGCGGGGCCCGCACCCCCCGGCACCGCTGCCCCCGGCACCTCCCGTCCCCCCCGTGCCGCTGCCGTGCCCCCGCCTCCGTCCTGCCGCCGCCGCGGCCCCCGAGCAGCAGCTGGGCAATGCCGAGCGCCCGGCAGAGCCCCGGGACGTGCGGGAATGCGGGGCTGTGGGACCGGCATGGCCGGGACGCTTCCTGAGCACGAACCTGAGCCCCTGTCCCGCTCACGGCCCGCCGGGACAAGGGACAGGCGGAGCTGTTGGGCTGCCATCCGCTCCAGCTGCTCTCCCAAGGGATGCTCTGCAGGCACAAGTGCTGCAGTCGCTCACAGAGTGCCCTGACACTTCTTTCACTCCCACCGGAGACATTTCTTGTCTCCAAACAGCAAACTTGTGATGTGCCGTGAGTGGGGGAACCACTCTTCCCCCTCCTTGGTCAGATCAGGCTAAGTGGTGGCATTCAGCTCCCCAAAAAGAAGGGCACTGTAAGAGCCCTCTGTGTCAGTGATCTGACCAGGATTTCCATGTGCTGACAGCAAAGCCTGCTCTGCATGGCAATGTGAGATGAAATGAAGCGGGGAAGGAATGTACAGTCCAGGGAGAGATGGGAAAGGGTTCAGAGAAACAGGCTGCTCCCTGCCAAGCAGGGTGAGAGCAGTGCTGCCATTGTGGAGTCTGCTCCTGTGACACCAGCAGGTGAAGCTTTTCAGAGCCTGTTGTGCCTGTGACCTGGGCAGGATGGGATTAGCAGAGTAATGCAACCTCTCCAGGTTGGCAGAAAGGGCAGGATCAATATAGCTCATGGATTAGGCTGAGAATAGAAGTGTGTGAAGCCTGCTCAGCTTGGCTTTCTGCTTCCAAATCACTCAGGCAGCAAGGATGCCTAGAACGAGGAGCTCCTGAGTGAGCACTGTGTGTGCTGCAGGCCTGCACTGCTCCTGATGGAAGGAGGCACAGGTTCCTCTGGAAGAGCACTGGTTACAGCTGGAAGGGGCCAGTGGCAGGGGTGGGAGCACATCCAGCATTTGTCTTGGCTTCTAGAAACAAGTGCTTGTGCCTGGGCTGGAGAACCTGGTTACAGATTATAAAAAGCCTGTTGTGTTTGTGCTGGCTAAAGGCATTAGAAAGCAAAGCAGGATATTTAGGGTGCTCATTTGCATATCACTGAGGCAATGCAAGGCTTAGCTGGCTTTTGCATTTGCAGGGAGATTTTCTGTGGATTCCCTGATCACATGGGCTTACACAGGCTCACCCACAAACAGTTCCCTCTTACCAACAGCAGCGCAGCACTTTTCCATGGCCTGAACATGCCTTTCAGCTCCATCCAGACAGCCTCAATCCCAGCATCACTCTTGTTTCATTAAGCCCCTCTGATGCACAGCCCTGCACGCCTGCCAGATCAAATTATAAATACTGGGAATTTCAATGAGACTGGAACTATATTTGGAAAGGCTTAGCGTAAGCAGCAGCATGGGAGCTCCCCGTTCCTTTGGTGTTTGTAGGTCATGTCAGATGTGATGTAATCAGAGCAGCAAAGCTTGCACAGAGCTCCAGCAGTCTCTTGATGCTGCTGGAGAAATGGCAGTGTTCTCTATATGTGGGTGTGTTTCAAACCTGAATGGATTTGAGGCACAGCCCATATTCAGGACCAGAAGTGAATCTCACAAACCTGCATGAGCAGCACATGGAAGTGGCTCGGTGTAGATGGGGCCTGACAGCCAGCAGTGACATCAACCACTGCAGGTCCTTGTCCTTTGTGCTGCACACAGAGCTCTGCTGCATCCCAGGGCTGAACAAAGAAAAGGTCCTAGGAAAGAAGCTGGCACTAATACTCCTCTTTCATAAACTGGGGAACTGAAGGGACTAGAGTCAGAGCTCAGCTGAAGGGCATTCTGCCATCTTGGCTCATGCTGTCTCATTAGGCCTGCAACTTCCTGCTAGCAGAGAATTAAAACTGATTTGCTGTGACTCATTCAAATCCTACAATGATTTGGGAATTAGCATTAAAGGAACACAGCCTGGATGGCTGCTGAGGGAGCAGGAGGTTGACTGGGTGGGCCTGACTGAGCCACCTTCCTATGCTCTGTCCAAACAGCTGAGTGACAGCTTTGTGCTTAAACAAGGCCCACACATTTGTCCCTGGGCAGGCATTGTTTGCTAGAGAAAAGGGCTGCAGCTCTACTCTAGAAAAGGGCTCAGGAGCAACCTCTTCCTGTACTTTGTTTCTTTCCCTTCCCTGCTTGGACAGAGAATTTCTCGGAGATTCTTGCTCGCTCAGAGGTGGAAGAAGCCACTACAGTTTGTTGTGCCACTGCGGATTTCAGATTCCTTTCCTGAGCACATCTTGCTGGAGGCTTAACTTGCTACATGCAAACATTTTTGGCTAAGTTAGTAACCGTTTCTGAGCTTTTGTCACAGAAAAGGAAAAAGGCTTGTAAGCAAGATGTGACCAAAAACTCTGTGACTAAGCTGAGAGACCTGGAAAGAGCACTCACACTCACCCAAGAGGCACAGGCCAGGCACTGCATCACACCACTGAGGCAGGACAACCCCAAGGGACTGAAAAGTGACTGTAGAGAAGCCTGAGCTGGTAAAAAATTGCAGGAAGATAAAAGTTCAGCTGTGGGTTTCATTTGCAGTGCAGGGGTGAGCTGGGCAGCTGGAACCCTGGACACAACAGTGATGTAAAGGACTGCAGGGTGGGGATGTGAGGTGGGATGGGAGGGGATGGACTCCTACCTTCAGGTAACTTCCCCTCTGAATGCAGGTACCTGTGAAAGAAGAGATACAAGGGGGTCAGCACTCAGTGGAGTTACTCAAACCCTGATTTTATAAGCATAAACTCTGCACACTAAACCAAGTGTTTTCATTTAACACACACACACACACCCACATACACCCCCCAATCTTGTGAGAAACTTCAGGAGCCCACACTGGATGCACCTCAGGCAGGGCTGAGCCTCATTCCCCACACTATTATGCCAGTCCTTTCCTTATCCTGGCTGCTAGGAAATATCACAAATAAGCTCAATAAATCAAATTCACTCTCAGACTTCTCAAGGGAATCACAAGAGGCTGCCAAAGGCTGTTCACCCCTGGGAGCACCTCTGGCTGTTTAAAGCCCAGGCTCTGCTGGCCAGGGGCACTGTCTCAGTGGCTACTCCTCTTTGGGCACCAGCTCTTTTTTCCTAACCCAGGCTGGCACTGGGATATCTGAGAAGCTG
Organism: Machaerirhynchus nigripectus; assembly: GCA_013397975.1. Classification (NCBI taxonomy): domain Eukaryota; kingdom Metazoa; phylum Chordata; class Aves; order Passeriformes; family Dicruridae; genus Machaerirhynchus; species Machaerirhynchus nigripectus. The sequence continues at coordinate 416,484 of VZRQ01002808.1, read as the reverse complement.
CTCTGGCTTTTTGTGCACCAAGACTTTGATCCCTTCATGACTTTGTCCTGGGGAGTCTCTGCAGCAAAACAGAATAGGATGAGCAGTATGGGAGATGTGAATGGCGATGGCACTTCCATCAAGAAGCATAAGAAAATGATCCTGAGAGGGTGAGGGCATCAAGTAAGTTCAATTCCTTTTAAATTCTTTTGTTTTTCCTGCTCATGGCTTCGGAGCACTTGTGCTGACATTCCCATCTGCATCGCCTGGATTTGGCCCACGGCAGGGCTGGGAAGCAGCAGGTCTCCAGCAGATGGCACTCAGGGCTGTCCCACACCCAGTCCTGCTCTTCCAGGAGAAAAAGAAATCCAAACAATGGAACATTTGCCAAAAGGAGAAAGGAAATAATAATTTTTAAAAAGTTATTTAACCCTGTGTAATATTTAAAGAGATTGTTATCACCTTATAGTGGTGTATCTAACAAAGGACAATGTCCCAGTTCATGTGTAAATCAGCCAAGATAAAACATGCATTATATGTAAACTGCTGTGTTTCTCCAGTCACTCTCAAACTAGGATTATCTCTGGCTATTGGTTAAGTTCAAGGAAAAGGATTAGCTACACAGGCCTAGACAAAATAGGAAGCACGGAGTGATGAATACCCAGTGCAGTACAAAGCAGAAGTCAAGCCAGAAATGCAGGTCATGACAGAACTCAAACAGCAATCAGAAAACATATTTAAACAGATTCTCCTGCCAGTGGTGTCCTCTGCTCTAGAGCCAAAGCAATGCCATTTCCTACTAAACAATGGCCTTGGAATACTGACTTGGCCACCTTCTGCCCCACCACTCAAGTCTTACTGCTCTGACAAAGATTGTTAAATGTTGCCTTGTAATTTAAATATCTTCATTAATATCTGCTCTGCTCTTCTGCCAGAGGTTTCTTCCCCCACAAGTGGAATCTGGCCACCCAAAGAAGTGATTCAGCACTTGGTACAGTTAGCAGGGTGGGAACCTTTTAGAATAAGCTTGGAGATAAAGCAGTGAGTGGTTGTGAAATTTGGCAAACTCTCTGAAGGCCCAGTGTCTGCTCTGGGTGTGCTGCTCTGCCATGGAGGCACCTTCAAAGCACTGAGCTGCTCCAAGAGGGAACTAATAATAACCATTCCTGCCACTAGAAACAGGAGTGAGAGATCCAGCTCATATGGAAACGTTTCAGCGGGAGCAGGGAGCATCTTCAGCAGGGAAGAAGAGTTTGATTCAGCAGTAAATGAAGGAGTTTGTGCTTGTGTAAAGGTCCAGGGAAACACAAGCTATGTTTGGTTACTGAAAGGTCCTCAGAGCTGCTGCCAGCAGACCTGTCACTCCTCTGGAAGAACAGACATGAAGAAATTGCATCTCTCCTCATCCTTTTTGTCCCATTCCAAATGCTTCAGTTCTCAGCAAGGCTCAGTGCAGAGCCCTGGGAACGGGCTCCACCCAGCTCTGTGTGCAGAGGAATTGCAGCCTTGCTCATTTGTATTTCTGTGTGGTTGCAGAGAGAGAGAGAAACACGAAGCTCTACCTCCTGCACACGTTCACAAAATGAGCCAATCCTCTCCCAAATCCATCTCCTCGCTCCCATCTCCACCCTGCTGGAGCGTCTCCATGGGACGCTTCCAAGTAGGGGAGAGGTTGCAGCTCTCAGTTGTTGCCATTTTGGGAATGTTGTTTTACAGATTGGACTTGCTGTGGTTTGGGCGAAATGAAAGAGTTTGGCATAAAATCTCAAGAAGTAAAACACAAACAGGCTCTTTTTCAGGAGATTTTTCCATGTGGGTGTTTCTTTTTTTCCCAGAGAGACTTTTTATAATCCTTTTTAAACATAAATTGACCTAAGGTGGCTTGTTCCCACCCACTGCCCAAGTGCCAGAGGCTGGTGATTACAGGGCACCTCTCTCTGCACCCTCCCTGTTATGCCTGTGGTAGGTTCAGATCCACATGTGAGACCCTCTGCAGTGAAGAATTTGGGAAGGCCATGAGACATCCAAAGGTTCCAACCATTTCTGCCCTGCAAGAAGTCAGCCCCAGCTCCTCCCTCAAGGCCCAGCTGCTTTGAAGGCTGTTGCTGTCTGCAGCCATCAGCTCCATCTGCTCAGCAGAAACACTGAAATGGCCCAACGCCCTCGCCCTGCAAACTGCAGGACTGAGCTCACTCCCAAATTCCCTGTCTTCACCCAGGCATCCTCAAGGAAAGATGTGAGTGGGTCAGCTCCTATGTGGCACTGACCAGTGAAACCTCCCAACCTGTTCCAAGGGGAACAAGTCAAGATGGAGCTGAGACCTTGGTCCTGGGGAGCGCAGAACTCCTCTGGGGCTCGTGCCCACGAGGGTGTGTTACAGTTTGGGTGATGTTCTGTTTGATGAGAAGTTGTTCATTGAATTCAATGACTTCACTCTCCAAATAGTTTCCCAAGCCAGAGGCAAAACCCTTCACTGAACTAACTGCTGGCTGCTGTGGAGCACTGGGGAAATACAGTTTTGAAGACCATGGCAAAGAATGGATGTCTTAAAGCTGCACTGGGGCTCCACTTAGGATCCCAACCTCTAATCTGCCCTATTCATCTGATGAAACAGATGTGAAGGAGGAAGAATAGGCAGTCTCCTAGGAATCACAGAGACATTAGAAGGATATACTTGCCAGATGTTGGATGTTTGCTCTCTGGAACGCATCCTCCCTCCCTAACTGGACTTTCTGGCTCCATTTCCATGCACCCTGAACTACACCGTGGAGCAACAGTTTGTACAACACTGCTCAGGCACTCTGCACCCACACATGGGGCAGTGGCAAAAGATGGTTCTGCCAGTGGCAATTCAGAGCTCTTCCAGCTGACAGAGCTGTCCCTGGCTCTGTGCTTTGGGCCCTGCACTGTCTGGGAGAAGAATGTGCAGTGTCACTGCTCCACTCACTGCTAGCAGCCCAGTGACACTGGGAAGGAGAAACACCCCTTGAGGCTGTTTCTTTGGGGAAAAAACCGCTTCTTTAGGGGAAATCCCTTCTGTGCTGGTGCTCCATGCTCAGCTTTAATCTTAATGGCTCTCGACAGTGCCATGGAAGGGCACTGGGGTGAATGAACTTGGGTCAAATTAAGGAATGAGGGAAAGGGATGCAGGAATGAGATAAAATGTAGAAAGCTATGGGATATATGCCAGGGCAGAGAGCTTTGAGGGGAGGTCTCAAGGATAGACAGCAGAGGACAATTCTGTCTCGGCCTTATGGGGACAGTCTGGCTGCAACCACAGCCATCACTCATAAGCTCCCCCAGGACACTGAAGATCAGTAAAACAAGTGAGATATGCATGGGCTGCAGCTGCTGAAAGGAGGGAGAGATCGTCCAGCAACACACTGTAAGAAGGCACCAAATAAAGATGGGGTATCATTCACTAATATCATGCTAATCACCCAAACCCAGCTTCCTCCCTGTTCTTTAAGTTGGAAACTCAACACAAGGATTGTGCTTTGTTGGGGTGGGAGGCAGTTGGTGACCTCTGAGAATGGCTCCCACCAAGTGGGACTGGCTGGACCCTGTTCTGCTCATTGTTTCCACACACGGATTTGCAGCTGGCATTTAACCAACCCTCCTCTTGCAGGGAGCCTCAGTGCAGCCCTTCTGCACAATGTCCATGGCATTCAGGAATGGGGCATTCAATGGCCAGGCTGGGACATGGAAGTGCAGCAAGGCATTGGTGGCACTCAGGCTGCATCCTAATCAACTGCTGAGTGATAAAGCTCCCAAATATTATCTCTGCACAGCCTCATTTACAACCTGCCACAGAGCTGGTGAACGTGAAAAAAACATCCTGCAGGACTGAGAGGTGTTTTTCCAAATGGAATTGACGAGAATAGGCTCAGCTAATGATTCCTTGATGTAGCTTTTTATATGGCATCATTGATAGAAGTTTTATGGATGCAGTTGCTATAACAACATAATGCACAGTGGTTAAATATAGCAGCTCCTATTTTCCACTCAGTTTGCTCTGCCCTAAGCAGACAAGACTATTCTTTTCTGTTCTAGCTGGGATGGAATGGATTTGATAGCTCACTAAAGAAAACAAGTGGTACAGTCCTTCCTCCTCCTCACAAAGATGATTCCTCTCCATCCTAAGCAAGCAAACAACAAACCCAACAGGCCCCATTTGCCAGGCTCCTGGGCAAGAGGGTTTCTTTAAAATCAAAATGCACAGTGACTCATGCAAAACTAAACCACCTTGATATTACGTGTGATCTCAGTGCAGGCACTGTCATTTCAGAGTGCAGGAAAGAGAGGTTCTCCAATATTGCTGTCACACAGTATTTACCAATTCATTACCACAGTGCCTAGTGACTGGCCAAATGCTGAGGGGGGATAAAGTGACTTGGATGTCACGCAAGACTTGCTCTTCCTTGTGGATGAGTGTAAAGGATCCAACCTCCCATGGGCACAGGGAAAGCTCCTGTTTTGGGGGATAAGAGAGAATGATGTTGCCAAATCAAGCTGCAGAAGATTGCTTCCAGTTCTCCCTGCTTTGCTGCAGTGGGTTTTTCTTGGGTTTGGGCTGGGTTTTTTTTCCGTCTGGAAGCCAGAACTGAAATACTCCCAGGGGAGACTGAAATCAAATAGCAATTTGTGTTCCTCTCCCATCCTGTTTTTTCTTATTTTTCCCTTGCAGAAGAACAAATCCACCCTTGAACCTTGGCATTTCCCAGTTCCTCCCAGATCTGAAGGCCAGGCAGGCACACAGCAGCAGCTGGACTCCTGCAAGCTGTCAGGGGGAAGGTTGCTGCAAGGAAAAGAGCTCATTTCTTCTGAGTTGTTCCTGCTCCTTTGAACATAACCTCTGTTCCAGACACTGGAAAGAATATTTATGCTCTTAGTAGACAATACTGAGCATCTGCTCAGCTATGAGCATTTCCTGAACTGTTTTATTCCTTGAAGCTGTTCAATAATTTGCACTTCCTGAAGTGAGGAGTTGTGGGAGGAGGCAGCCTGTTCTAGCCTTGTTCTTGCAGAAAGTAATGTCATGGAAAGTGGGCACAAGCCTGTCTCCCAGAGACTGGGAGCATCCAAAAGAGCTGAGGATCACTGCACCAGCCCTCTGCTTCATCCTTTCCTCCACTTTTCACAGTGGAGGCAGAACCATGCAGGACTTGTTTAAAGATGGTTAATAAATACATTGCAGATGATACCTGGAGGGGAGAGGTCGCTTGCCTTTCTCTTGCCATGTAGCATTGGGGCCCCAGGGGCAGCCACTGCTGCTCTGCAGAGCTCTGCTGGCACAGGGGGACAGGAGAAGCCTCAGTTTATGCTCCCAGTGCTGCCTGTACTGGCCAACATGTGAGAACTCACCAGGGCACCGAGAGTCAGGAGTGATACAGTCACGCTCTACTTCCTCCATAACACAAACTGAAAAATAATGAGGGCAAGCAAGCCACTAAAAATAAACTTAACCTTTCAGCAGCCACAGTGTCACTCTTGCCACATGTAGATGATGGGGCTACCATGATTAATTCTGCTGATTCAGGACTGGAAGGGAGACAAGACACAAACCAGCCCTTAGTTAATGAGAACTGCTCATGCTCTGGTGTCCCTATCGGCACGGATCTCATCAGCCCAGACAAGGTTCTGCTCTAGCTGAGGACCAATACAAAGCTCTGAGTTCAAGGGAATTGCAGACAATGAGCATTTCCTGGTAACATGCTCTGAGACAAGAAGAGGGTTAAATCCCCAGTGCACTCACAGGAAACCTAAAGCATGACGGTGGGAAAGTGATTTCTGCACAGCCACAAAGACAGGAGTAGAACTGGGATCAAGATCAAGAGTTTTCCTTAAACTTCTCATATATAACTCTGCTGCTAGCTTGTTTTCCCATGATCCCTTCAGGGTGGAGGAGGACACCTAACAACCTGCCTTTCATTCCTCTTTGTAGTCATATAGCAACTGACTGAGCAAAGAGAGGTCCAGGCAGCTGGAAGCTCTTTAGTCCCTCTGTGCCAATGGTGTGAGCACTGGTCATCAACCTCTGCTCCTCAGTCATCAACCTCTGCTCAACCTCTGCCCCTCGGTCATCAGCCTCTGCTCAACCTCTGCTCACTCCTCAAACAACTGTGCCTGAAACCATCTCCCCACTCAGCCCAAACAAAGACACTGTTTGCTTTAACTCCACCCCTTCTCCTCTCCTAGGCTATTTCAGAAGTTGCTGGGAAAAGCCATGATCCCCCTCTAACACTGAATTCCAGCCATCAAAGCTCTCAGCATCTTCCCAGAGGAGCTGAAGGTCCCAGTATGGGTTCTGTGGCTCTGCAGCTTTCTCTAGGCAAGTGAGAAAGGGAAATCACTGTCATGTTGTCAGCAAGCAGAGCCAGAAGAATTTGTTTATTTGAATTGCACAGATGATTCAGAAAACAAATGGGTGCTATAAATACAAGCTATACTTGCAAAGAGTTCTTCTCATGCCTGGGAAAGGCAGGGGCAGCTCTGGAGGAGATCTCTCTAGGACACAGTGAGGTCTGAATGAGCAGAGGGGTAAAGTAAAATACAGTGGCTGTCTTTCCAGCAAAATTTGGGTGATTTTAATATAGAGTTTTTTGTCTGTCAACATCACCACATCACAGAACAGAGGGTCCCCTAATGTAAGGAATAAAATAGTGAAGGAACTAATGGACTAATGCACTCTTCCTAGAAGTAGTAAATAGGGACAGCTCCAGTGAAAGAGCAACATCCTTGGGTCAGAGAGGTAAATTCAGGTACCTGGACAAGATGGCAACATCCTCTGGAAGAGTGGTGCAGAACTTTCCAAAACCCAAGTGCCACCAGCTGTTCACACACTCTCCTCAAAGCAGAAGTGCAAAGTGATCTGTGGCATATTTTAGTGGGATCAAGGACAGGAAGGGCAAAGAGGGTACAGTGAAAGTGAGACTGGCAAGGTCCCAGCTGATGGAACACTAAAAGATGCTGCAGGTTATTTCCAGAGCTGTGGCAGTTTCTCCAGACAGTGTCATGTCCCAGAGCCTGGCACTCAGTTGGAGCAGTGAAGTGAACACTGCCTTTGGTTCTGTTCCACACCAGCACCACGCTGACCCTGCAGCAGCCCAGGGAGGCACCCAGGGAAGTGTGCAGACACTGTACCTGACAGCAGTGTGAAGAGAGACGTGGTTGGCATGGCCACTCACTCCTCCCGCATCAAACGTCACCACCTGCAATAAAACCACAGAACAAGAAGTGTTTAGGAGCAGGAGGAGGAGCTTGTGCAGCTCCCAGCTTCGACATCCAACACAGCCCTGTCCCAGCCCGTTGTGTCTGATGAGTTGTTTATGTGTTGCACAATGAAGCCTTGTGTGTGAACTCCTCATGCCACAGAAACACAACTAAACAAACAAGCCACTCTGGAACTAGATGACTACACAGCCTAACAGCTTGAACAACAGAAAGATGACAAAGATCGTGTCCCTACTGGCAGGATGCACTTGTTACTTATTACCAGGGCAAAAGGTCACTTTCGAAGTGATCTGTTGCAAATGTGTTCCTGACCCGAGAGGTCCAGCTCTGTGAATCACTCTCTCCTGGACCTGAGAACATCCTCCAGTGCCTGTGCATGACAGGGTGAAGCTGCAGTTTGCTGTGAATCAGGACATTGCTGCAACAGGAGCCACACAAGCATGTCTGACTGTCCTGGTTGTAATGAGGCTTCACCAGAGAGTAACACAGTGAGAAAATAATCTGATAGGAGAATAAGCCTTTTTAAACAATCTGACTGCGCTTTTGTACAACCAAATCAGGCTTTTCGCTGGATGAGATCATATTGTTTCTTGATTCTCTACAGGGAGAAATGGGAACTCCAAAATGCACAAGTAATGGTGTGAACACAGCACTGACCAGTCACTGTCCAGAGCACAGAACACCCTGGCTCCCTGCCCTCAGACCCACCAACAGTGTGTCAGGGCTGAAGCATCACCCTGGGGACTCACTCCCTCTGTGGGGCTGTGCTCTGGGTACTTAAAAGCTCCCATCTCCAACCAAGCAGCCAAACTGGCAGCACAGAATGCAGAACAGACAGGGAATGTGTGCCCATCCTCTTTCCAGGGGGTGAAAGTGACAGTCCCTGGACAGTGCAAAGCTCAGTGTTTGCTCTGGGAGAGGCCCAGCAGCAGAGCTCTCCACAGCTCCCTTCTCTGGGACCAGGAAGAAATCATCAACTCCCACGTTTCAGGCAATGTTTGCTTCCTTGCCAGCTTGTTCTCTCTTCAGGGAAGGAAATGCTACAGCCTTGCTCACTCACTGCACCTCCCTTCTCAAAATCTGTTTTATATGCAGGGCCTGGAGCACTGGGTTAGAGATCAAGGGAAGATCAAAAGCTGCCATGCCCGTCCTGCAACTTGCTCCTCCACCCTCCAGCAGGAGAGGCCCTCTCAGACATGGGATATTGAGTCAAGAGGGAGAGGAAACACAAAGGCAGTGGTACGAAATACTTCAAAACCCACAAACTTCAGACAAGCCTGCTTGTAAACCCACCCACCCAGGACAAGCCCACAGTTAAGACTTTACACTTTGCCCAGTGGCTGCCACCAAGCACCAGGTTGCTTTTTGCTGTCAGGAACTGGTAGGACCAAAACTGGTTTCACTCAAAAAGCATTTTCTAGTCAACCTGTATTTTATAAGGAGAAAAAGGATGTGTTCAACCTTGGCTGCTGCTGCTGCACATCAGCACTAGCAGAGAGCTCTGCAGGGCCTGCCACGGTGCTGAGCCCTCCCTATGGATATCAGCTTTTGGAAGAGCTCATCTGGGAAACACATGAAATTCAGCACAGCTCAGGGAATGAACACAGCACCCTGTACTTTGAAGATAAGAAAAAACACACTCTGAAGTCACTCCTACCTAGAGTGGCACTTCCCTAAGATGGCAACATACCCCACACACTGCAGGCAGAATAAATTCCTATTCAGGTGAATAACAGTGTGAGTCTGATAAGGGCTGGACTTGCACTAAACCTCTTTACTCAGTGGGGACAGAGAGAGGGTTTGTCTCTCTGCCTGGTCCCTGATTTTCATGCAACCTGTACAAACAGAACGTTTTTAAGAGTAGTACCCTGCTGTCAAATGTGGTTGAAATTAGCCAATAAAGTCTTTTGAAACATGCATGTGCACATTCATATAAATACAATTGCATTATTCCTGTTTCCTTAGGAAATCAAGCTAAAAAGCCCAGGCAAGCCAAAACACACATTTTTCCTTCTGTGGAGGTTACAAGAGAACAAACCAGAAGACTGAGATAAGAAGCTACACTGAGCAGACTAAATAAACTAATCATTGTTTTTACAAAACTGGGTCAGGCCAACTGTGGGAGCACAAGGCTGGGTTGGGAAATATTCTTGACATAGGAATTATCTGTGCAGAAACACCTTTGGAGGTTTTTCTTCTCCACATCTGTTTTGAAATAGAAGCTGCTGACCTTATGTAACATCTGAAGAGACTACACAGAGCTCATTTTCAATTGCTGTTGTCCAGTTTACTGTTAGGACATTTACACCTAAACTGCCTGTCTCTTAAACCAATTTTTAAGTACAATTCCCAAGGAATCTGCACAGTGACTTGGCCACGGTGGCATTCCCTTGGTCTGATCCCTCTCAGCACACACCTGGCTCTGGGACAGCAGGGATGTTCCACCCTAAACATATCATATATCATCTAAATATCTATATATGTCATCTAACAGGGCTCTGATTCCACAGCACCACTGTGCTGTTCATGACTTAAAGCAGGCAGCAATCACATGTAAATCAATCCCTCTGGCTCAGGGATTCATTTCATTGATAAGGAATTTGAATTTCTTTCTCACATGCTGAGGATATTTTCACACGGGAGCATTTGCTCCTTCCACACAGTGCAGCTCCTGCTGTGCTGGCTTTTAACTCCTAACCTGAACCAGGCTGATGATGAAATCAAGCAAACAATCAGGACAGGATGAGAAAACCTGAACATCTTGAAAGTGTCTGGGTCAAAAACAGGCTTAGCCAGTTCTGGGAGCAAAAGGCTGGGATAGTAAATGTACTTCATGTGGAAATTATTGCTCAATGAAGTCTTTAGGGCAAGAGGGAGTTCCCTCCCCACACCTGTTCTGAAATGGGAGCTGCTGCTGTTGCTGGTTTTTCTTCTGGGTGACCTTGGTATTCAGGAAATGGAGCTTTCACTAGTGGAAGCCAGAGCAGCAGCCAAGACAAACAGGTCCAGAAATCCCTTCCGGAGAGGGGAGAGCACAGAGGAAATTACTCACTTACCAGCAGAAGAGAACACTCCTGAGAGGTCTGGAGTCCATGACCCCTCCCCACACCCCAAAGCTGAGGGTCTCCCTCCTCTCTCAGGTGTCCTGCAGTGCTTCAGACACAGCACACATCTGCTGTGGGCACACAAAGGTCTCTGCTTTTTAGCAAGGGCCATCCCTTAAGATACCACAGCAAGCAGCCCCATTTCTCATGGCCTTCCCCCGAGCATCACTCCTTACAGAGGCCAGTGGGATTCAAACTCCCACTGAGTCTCTTCTGAGTTTGGAGATGGCTTTTGTGTCTGATTTAGGAGCTACAAGAGCCTGCCTGGAGCTTACACAATACTATGTAGCTTCTTTTTTTTACACACCAAACACTTTCTAATCTGGATCAAGACAGAGCAGCCTTGGCTGCCTCTCCCTGCAACACTGGCTTTTGCTTGTAAATCCAGCAGGCAGGAAATAATTTCCAAAGTCTATAAATTAGTTTTGGCTTTGAGTACACCAACCATTAATTTCCGTGTCTGCACTATTTAATGTAGAGCTTGGATGAAATATGTCCCTGTAGCTCCCAAAAAGACTGAGCTACTCCTGGATTTCCAGGGTAGTTGAGCAAATGAGTAACCACGTAATGGAAGGAAACTACACAGAACATGGTGGGACGCCTTGCCTTGCAATCCTTCCTTTCAGACAAGCTGGAATTGCAGCCCCTGCTCCACTGCCAGATGACACACAACACGTTCTGTAAATAAAGATACCACTGTTGATGCTGTGACTACTGGGAGAACCGGGGAACGTTTTCCCACTGGGACAGCTACAACAGTACACATCTTCCAGTTGTGTTGACTCCACTGAGTTGGTCTGAAACTCTGTTAGTTTTTGGTTTTTTCAAGGCTCTTTTAACATGTTCAGCCAATTCTATCAATTTCAACATAGTGAAAAATGGACTCTGTTTACCTTCCAAGGCAAGGCTGTTGGTTTGGGACAGCAGAGACATCACAGAGAGCAAGCTCTGAAGTTTTAAATTGCAGGATGTTTAACAAAAGCAATTAGGTGCTTCTCTTGCTGTTGTTGGCAAATTCAGTCTGCTCCTATATGGATGGTACTACAGCAAACACCTGAGACCTGTGTGATTGCTTGGGACTCTTCAAATAATGAACATTTCCAGAGCAGTTCATTACCAGCAGCCCTGAGAAGCTGCTCCAGCTGCCCTTGGTGCTGCTCCTGTGTCCTGCTGCAGGGATTTGTCCTCGGTGCTGCTCAGGGAATGCAGGGGGCAGGGACAGCCCAGCAGGGCCAGCACCATGCCCGGGAATGTTTCCTGCTCTGCAAACCCCACATGTCACTGCTCAGCTCTGCTCTGTCAGTGGAGGACTCCAGCCTCCCCCAGCACAAACAGCTGGAGTTTAGTTTTCCCTGAGGCAAAGATCTAACCCTTCCTAACCATCCAGAGGAGTTCTGGTGTTTTCGGAAGTTCTTCTGGGGTTTTGGTGCTCTGGTCCCTGTGCCCCTGAGAGTCACAAACATGCAATACAAATCCTCCTGTGTTTGGAGCTTTCAGATTTGATTAAAACCTATCTATTCAGGGGGCCAAAAGGCACAAAAGGAGTCCAGGAAAACTGCATCTGTCTCTGTGCACAGCAATGAATTTCATGGAAAATTAGCCTCAAAATCAATACAAAGTTGGACGCATGATGCTGGTTTTGTGCTCGTGGGGCTTTCATGCTACAGGAGATGTGGTTTCTTGTTTTGTGTAGTGCTGAAAGGCTTTGAGAGTTTCGTGATTTTGCTGCTAATCAGTGTGTGACAGTGCCATGCCTGATCAAAGCAGGGTTCAACAGAGAAGAACAGAACACAACCCTTTCCATGCTTAGGCCCTTATTCCTGTTCTGTGGGAAAAAACCCCAAAACTATACCAGTGCCAGGAAATCTCCCCAGTTTAATATTCTTCAATCCTGACCTATAACCCTGCTAATCAAGCTCTCTAACACACATCTGCCAATGGGCTTCAAATCTAAGCCTAAACCTAAGTCCAAACCCCAGATGGGCTCTCTCCATCACAACATGGTTACTTTAAAATACAGAAACCATTTGAAGAGTCAGAAAAGCGGAATTCCTCCACTGTTCATTTTTCAATGGGAAGTAAAGAAAGCTCTCCTGAGAGAGAAGATACATCCTAACCGTAGAGACTCCAAAGAAAGCTTCCAGAGGGAAAGGGAAAGCCCAGAACACTAGCTCAGAAGTAATATGGCAATCGCCTGTGCTGCAGAAAGTGTCACATTACCAGGTTGATGTTCCTGGCTTCTATGTGCTTCAGGACAAGGGTGGCGAGGAGCTGTGTGTCCCACTCCACAGCAGGATTATCTGGAAGATCCCTGAAAATGAGACGAGCAATCAGTCACTTCACTGCTGAGAACTTTGTAAAGACCATGCTGGAAGAGAGAGATCTTCTTAATCACAGAATGAAACCAAGATAAATTTATTTACCATATAAAACCACTTAACCTTACTTAAAAGCCTTACAGGCTGAGATACTGGAGGGTTGAAAGGGAAAGAGCAGTTCCAACACCCTCCCTCCCAGATTTGCCAAGGTCTCCCTTTCCTCTTACATTAAGGCAGACTTTGTGACTGCTTTACTTCAAGCAACATCTATTTTGTAAATTCTTTTTCTTGATTTACCCCAATCAAATTTAAAACCCCTTTAAAAACACATTTTTTCTGACAGACTTCCCAATCATAATCTACTGGTGAATTACATTGGGGAAGTACCAAGCAAACTCCTCCTCTCATTTATTCAGGAATAACCCATTAACCACAACGAGAGGACAGTAGAGTTGTAATTATATGGCTTGGATTTGATAGTAGTTGTTCATGTGTTTATTTTGTGCTTTGCATACCCAGCTGGTATGCAGAGCATACTGTGACTGAACTCCCTGCCTGGGTATTTTGGATTGCAGGATTCTAGGGGCAGGGACCATGAGCCAAATACAAAATAGCACCAGACAGCCAAGAGAACATTCCATATTTACACAACCGAGAGCTGAATGTGACCCCCCAGTCATTATGCTTGAATGATGCCAAGAAAACATTGCTCACAAAGTTGCAAAGGTTATTAGTAACAATAGCATAACGCACAGCTGCTAAAGCCCAATAATGACTTGTTAAATGGGTCTTTTTCTCAGACCTTTCCCTCCTCTGGAAGTCTGATAATTGCTATGAGGTGGTTCAGCAGCAAAATGACTACACAGCATTCTCCCACAGACACAGGGGCCTGGAACTGAACTGATCCAGCTGTTTGCAGCAGAGAGCAGGAGCTACATCCCAACACTGCTCAGGCCTTGCTCACTCCCCAGACTGCAGGGACGGCAACATCTGCAACAGAACAACAGGGAAATGTCTCCTTGGCACATTCCAAAATAAAGCTCAGCCTGGGTCTTCAGGAGAGGCCTTCTGGCCACACATTTTCCCACTGCTGTTAACAGTAGTAGGAGTGGAAGGAAGAGCTTTATGTCCAAACTGCCCTTTAGATTTTCCCTGTTGGGTTACGTGTTCCTGTTTGGCTCAGGCCCAAAACATGTGGATTAGAAACCCCAGCACAAGGGAAGGAGCTCCTACACCAGGTACACGTTCCAGCTCCGGTCCCTGTAGCAGTACTACAGCAACAGAAAGTTTTGTGTTGTTGGCAGTTCCCTCTGGTACAGAGAGCATCTCTGCCCGACGTACACCAGACACCTGAATTTCACCACTGGAAAGATGCCCTGCTACATCTGGTGGCTGTCTCATCAGCTTAACAAACCTGCACCTCATCTGCTCACACACAAACTTCCACATCTCCTGTTTGAGGAGGAAGTGGCCCTGGTGACCCCGAAGGTATGACATGTCCCAGCATGTCACAACAAGCCTTAAACTTGCACATTTTAAAATATGATTCACCTAAAATACCACCAAGAAACAACCACACTGAGCAGAGTCCAAGTGCAAGTCTGACAGTGCTTGAGTTGTTTGAATGATACCTTCGAGGTCTGTCAAGGCTTAATCTGATAATATTAAAGCAGCAAATTAGTGTAACAGGGATTCTTACACTGATCACTTATGGTGCAAATATCATTCCCATTTTTGGACAGGGGTTAAATGGAGGAAGTGAAGAGTACCATTAAAACAGGAAGGGTGCTCCAACAGTGAGAGGTCAGGAAAAAAAAGTAGGGCTTGGAATTTATGATGTCCAGGAGGCTTTGGTGTCATAGCCACAGCACTCAGCTTTATTGGGCTGTCTCCAAAAAGGCTGCTGGGTAGTGGAGCAGGTTTTAACTAGTTTAGACAGATAAAGATCATCCTCGTCAATGGAAATGAACAGCTGGAGGCAACGGTTTAGAATCCCTGGAAACAAAACAATCTGAAGGCATGAGCAAATTAACTCCATCAACACTGAACTGATTAAGCAGGAATATTCTACCCAAAATTCTGCTTCTACCCAATTACTGCTGGTCATAGAGGGACCACTCACTGCCAGTAAGGAAAAGGAAATCTTTTTCTTGCATCATATTTATCAGGTACAGAAGAGAAGCTGATCTTGCCAAACAAGAGACACGTGCACAGAAGCACATTCCTCACTCATTAATAGCCACCGTGGCCCATGGGAGTATTCCCAGCTCATTCTGCAAACACAAAAACTTACACACAGTTAAATGACAAACCCAGAGTCACCCAGAGAAGTCAGCAGCAGAACTGGCAATAAATACATTCATCTAGACTGCTCCAGGAAGTGATTTTTATGGTAAGAGTTTGTATAATACTTTATAAAGTTGGAAATGTGTTACCGTGATAGTAAAGACCCACATGAGACCAGTCATTTTCTGCCTGTGCTCTGGATATCAATAATTGGGTAGAATAAGGATGAAAAGGTGATGAAGAAAAGCGAGTTCATACACAGTGTGCAGCCATGCACACAGGACAGGCTTACGGGAGGTCTCCACATGCCCAGGGAGTTCTGTAGGGACATCAACCTCTGAAAACTGCTCACAGAATCAATCATGAAAAAAATATTTTTCTTATTCATAAATAGGTTCTCACCAAACCTGAACAGTCCCCTGATGTGCTGCACTACTGAAACGAGCTGTGTTCATTGCTTTTCCCTTCAGGATTTTGTATCAGAAACATTCAGCATTGCAGTGGTTAACTGCACGCTGCCTTTCTGGCTAAGGCTGATAATGCCTCTGAGCTCAAGGTCGAAGGGCTGAGATAAAGGACTATAAAGGAGTGAAAATTAGCACATTCCCTGGAGCAGACTGGAGCTCGTCCCAGGAGACACCGTTCCCCACCCGCCCTCCCTGTCCTCTGCCCCAGAGAGCTCCTTGTTGCTGCTGTCAGTCACTGCCACAGATCAAGACATAAATCCGGCACCAGAGGCCTCCCAGGTCATGCTGCTGGAGGGGGCTGTGGGAAGGGCAGAGGGATTTGGGCACTTGGCCATATTTCCATCAAACTATTAATGGTCTGGAAGGGATGTTTATGGGATTCCATGTGTTTGATACTGAATGCAGGTGGCTGCTTGGATGCAGGGAAAAATGGGGAGATGCATAGCAGAAAAAAAGAATAATTTTTAATGGAATAAGGCTCCAGAAGAGTTGTCTTCCCAGGAATTTTCAAAGCCATGCTGTGCACTGGCTGTGCAGGGAATTTACAGCTGTGCCAGGGGATCTGCAGCCTTAGGAGGGAACCAGAGAATTATGGTGCTGCAGTTGCTGCAGTGTGGAGCAGTCTCTGCTCACTGATTTCAGCAGTCACAGGAAACATCATGTTCAGAAAACAAAATCCTGCACCTTCCTATGCATCCATCCACTGGTAGCAAGAACTGGACAGGACCCTGGGTTTCTTCATCTCACTTCCTTGCTTTCCTCCCTGCCAAGCTGAGCAGACACTGGCATCTGCAGTTCCCCTTCCCAAGGTTTGCCCAGGAAGGATACAGTGGATGTCCTGGATATCCTGGTCCCTGTGGAGAGCTACAAGGGCCCACAGCAAATCACATCAGCACAGTAAGCCACCATCCTACCTTGTGCAGGTTTTGCCCAGCAGCCTTAGAGCTGAGAATGAGAGATATCAAAAATCACTGCCTGGTGCCAGCTCCTCTCCAGGCCTCCTGCTCTGCCTGCCCTGGGCTGGAGCTCCTCTCCCACCTCAGCCTGGCCACTAGAACACGGTGCACTCTGCCAGCACTGCTGGCCCTGCCAGCAGCACAGCTTTGTAGGGTCGTCTTTCTAGGAACATTTGGGCTCAAGATCACCAGATACCTGGCATTTGGGAGGTCACTTTTGGCCAAGGTAGAGATTTAAAAACCTTCACAGATACATATTGCCAAGTTATACCCTTCTCACATGATATACTGCTCAATCCCTGTCCAATTTTCCACTGCTTATCTTCCCCAGGCCTTTCAGGAGCAGCCAGTGCATTCAGATGGACAATCCTCTCTTGAAGCCTTCCGTGTAATTTATTCTGCTCATGAACTAAGCTCTCATGACTGCTCTAAAGGTTAAGTTAAACCCAACAGCTGGTCTGTGTGATGTCCACGTGGCTCCACAAACAGCAAATGGGCTATGGGATAACCTTGAGATCCGACCCTCCGGAAATCTGTGAGCTGGGAAATCCCTAGGCCCTGGGGGCCTCTGGTTACCTGAGAGTCACCCCATGGGGACCAGCAGGGACCTCTCTGCCCTGACATGAAACCTTTGTGGGTGGCTTTTATATGGAGAGGGCAATAGAGCGACTTCTTGGAGATGTTTGGGTCTCCATTTACACATTCCAAGACATCAGAGCAAAACTTTCAAGGCGCCTGTGCGATTTTCCATCCCACTACACGCCAAAAGGGTCAGGATGAAAGAGCCTTCCCATTTCTTACTGCCTTTTTATCCTGCAGCACAACCTTAATCAGTCCAAGGCTAGGGACCAGGAAACATTTTGGCATAACTTTTCCTCCTTATCCCCAGTGATTGATTTTACATTAATTCAGCCCAAAGGTCGGTGGGTTGATGGTGGAAGCAGGTGAGCTGCTGTGCACGAGGTTCCCAGCTGGGAACAACGGCCACAACGTGTTTGCTGGAACAGAGGATGCCCTTTGTATAAAGTTATAACTGTATGAAATGAACATCTGGGCAATGAAACTGGATCAAGAAGCAAAAGATCCCACAGAACAAAATGACGTGAGTGCACAATTAGTGAAAAAGCCACGGCATGGCTAGAGGCGATCAGTGACCTTTATAGCACAGCATCAAAGTAATTGAAAAAACTGTGTAAACAGAAATTACTTCATGCCCTCCAAAGCAGAGCAGAGAATTTTTATTTTTGAGATTATGCTAAAATAAGCTAAGACCGGCTAGCCCTAGGTCTTGAAGCACAGCCTCTAAATCCTGACTTTTATAACTACTTATAAATTTGTCTTCCTATAATGGGCAATTACAGACAGGAGGGAATTATTGCTGTTAGGCTGCATGTACATCTCTGATTCAATTGAAAATAGCCCACTTAGACAAATGATCAGCATCTTGCAACATCATGTTCTACAGAGAACAGATGCTGTGTGCTTATTGGAATGTAACAACCCACAATTTGGGAGAGAAATGGACTCGAGCAGGATGCCAACTGTCAAATGAAAAGCCACCTACGACAGGGAAGCTCAAGAAATTTTTACACCAGCAGCATCCTCCCTCTCCTCATAGTAAAGAAACACAAATTATTCTGAGAGTTGTATTTTAAGATTGGAAATAATAATCTTAGGGTTTGGTGTAGGCAGATGGTAAAGAAAGTGGGGAAGATGCTAATGAGTTGAATATTAACAGTAAAATACTCTGGGAGAGCTCAGCATGTTCCCCACTGAGCCATGGACAAACCTGGCACACCTCTGGCAGGTGACATTCCAGCTTCCTCCCTACCTCCCCAAAGATAAATCATAATTAGGTCATGAGGGAACACATTTTTTTGACTTGGGCATGATCATGTGTTTCTCTTGGAGAAATAAACATCCTTTGGGTTTAAATTCACAGGAATTAAGACAGAGCACAGGACTGGTTGTTTGCAAAGACCTATCCAAATGGCCCTGTACTCATTTATTTTTTAAATGAATTATTGATGATTTCTCAGCAGAGACTGATGTCTATTCACAGAGATGACACAATTGCTTATCATAATTTGAAATCTGGTATTCATTTGACGTCTGTGCCTCAGAGCCTTGTTGATAAATTACAGCACAAAGCTCTGTAGGAACAAGTTCATATTCAGTGTCTTCAAACAAAAACAATTGATGGTTCCTTTCAAGACCAGAAATATATAGAAGCTATGATGGCTAAAGCTAATTTTAAAAAGCAACTTTAAAAAACTCTTTTGGAGAGGGCATCAGGCCCTGCTGTGTAAGACAGGAAACAAAATTCAACTCAGTTATTTCTGAACTGATATTTAGTCACAGCATTTGTATCTTCTGCTCTTCACGCCCATGAAATGGAAATGATTATATGTTTAATCCTACGTAAAGAAGTTTGGGATCCTTGTAAGAAAAGTTCTGTCTGTTCTCCAATTTCTGGATGGAAATCGAAGATGTGTCTCAGCAATCCTGGGTACTGGGAACCCCACAAACCTGTCCTTTATTCCTTGTACTGTCTTCCCATGGGGTATTGAATCAAGTTCAACGTCTTGATCTTAATTTGAAGGTCTAGCCCAGAATATAAAAAGTACTGCATAAAACTCCGAAATTATGAGTATGGTGAACAGTCCTGTTCATTTGGAGCTGAGGAACTCTGCAACAAGGGTAACATCTCAAGCAGTCAGGAGCTCCTTAGAGGCTGCTGCCAAACACTAAGTGGGCTCCCAAATCAAGTAATCAAAAACTGCTTTGATTTCTACTACAAATACCAAGAAAACTCCTTGGAACCTGTCCTTTTTAGCAGAAAACAGCAATATTTAAAGTTTAAAATTCCCCAGGCTCTCCTGGGCACATAAGAAAGCTGAGACCTCTGGGCCAAATGTCATCCCAACAATGGAGACCCCGTTTGCCAAAGCACGTGACAGGGGCTGGGTGTGTCACCTACTGGGCACCTTGCTTGTTCACGTAGGTGTCACCAGGCGATGCTGCAGCTGAGGAACATGATTTCCAGGAGGGACACACCAGTGGAGAACAATATTCCTGGCAGATGGCTACAGTTCCTTGTCCAACCCTCAGTCTCACAGCAAACCACACTCGAGGCTGACAAGCCCTTGGGAAGCAGCACCCCAAGCCAGGCCAGTGACAGCCCTGTGTCCCTGACAGCCATTCTGTGACCAGACTGTATTTTGTGCCTCTTGACTGAGTGGGGCCCACAGCTCCCACGTCAGTGACACATTTCCAGCCACCACGCAGCCTGTTCCTAGCACAACCAGCACTTTTCAGCCCTAACAGACTGCCAGCAGTGATCTGCCAAGTGCTGGGCAAGAGGCCTCCCTTTCATTTTACAGAAGCTGGATTTGTGTGTGATCTGTTGGGGGCCATTAGCAGAGGTCACTGAAAGCACCAGTCAGAGGCCAAACAGCATTTTCAGGAGATTTGGGGCTGCCATGAGTTATGGGCCAGCAGTTCCTCCTCCAGCCCACTGCAGTGTGGTTTGGGCAGCAGACAACAGGGCAGTGTGAGATGAAGTCAATTCCTTTCCCACCTTGGAGAGGCAGCCAGGAAAGGAGAGCACTGAAGTCCCTACTTAGTTCAGGAAAACAGGAATATACCAACCTTTTTGTGAGCATCTGCTGGCAAAGTGCACTTCAGGTATTTGCTGAAAAGAAACAGATCTATTGGCAACACCGGGCAATTCCATCTGTAGATCTCTAATAAGAGAAACATCTTCAAACATGCAGCTGTCTGGGACCGAGGAGCACAGCTGCTGGGCAAAGGGACACATGCAGCAGCATTTCAGTTCAGCACCTTCCTAAGACCAGGAAGGTGGATGGAAATGCTCAGTGGAAAGCTTGAACAGCAAACATGGACCACAGCAGCTGGTGGCCTTTGGGAATTTTGGACCACACTCTTAGAACCATCTGCTCTTTTCTGTGTCAGCTCCTAGAGGAGGGATAGACTGACCTGATCCCAAAAAAGGTGGACTGGTCTCTACTAACACCCTGGGCTCCATTAGGTACCACTTTGGGATGCCTCTGGCCACTCCCATATTTTGGACAATAACAGGGGAAGGACACAGCCCATATTTCTCCCAAAGCACCATCTGCACTGTAAGGAATGAGCATCACTAGGCCCATATGAAGTGATCAGGCAGATCCCAGAATAGCTCCCAGCCATGTTCACTTCCTCATTATTATTGTTGGCTTTGCCACAGTGCCTCGGAATTCAGCTGGGCCCTGACAGTCTAAGTTGTCCTGACTGAGAACAAAAAGCCCAGCGATCCCACAATCACAACTGATGTTTTAAAACTGAAATACAAATCACCAGCAAAACCAGGACTCTGAGGAGCAGACCACAGGACTTCACTCCTCCCTTACTTTATTTTGTTTTGTAAAATGCTTTGTAGAAAAGCAGAGCTCAGCAGGGCAGAGCTTGAGACAGGGTGTGTTAAGCCATTCACCAAGAAGCAATGAGTCCTGGCACCACTGGCTCAAGGACAGACTTCCAGTTTCAAACTGGGGCAGGAGGTCTCACTATGCTGGCAGGAGAGCTGTAAGAGCACAGGTAGAAGGCAATATCCTGTTGTTCTTAGCTAGGTTTGCACTGCAGTTCTGCCACACAAAAGGTCACACATGCATCCTAACATGCCCAGGACCTCACAGTGGTAAGGGTACAAACCCAAGGGGAAGGAAAAAAAAGTCTCTCACAGCAGCCAGCAAAATCTTTCAGAGGCAAATGACTGAAATACCACAACCTTCATATGCCAAATAAACCTGGTGACCCTTCATCACAACCTTAATATTAAATCTGTTTGCTCTTGGAACGATAAATACAGTACGCTGTATAGGCAAAACTGCAGTTCTGATTCTGGCCCAGGAAAGTCAAACAGGATTTTGCCACTGACTCAATGGCCAGACCCTCAAAAAGCAGGAGAGCCAAAAGCATAATCACTCCAGCCAAAGAGATAGACCTTGGTCTATTCCACATAACAAAAATACTACAGTCAGAAATCTCAGGAGACAGCTTGTAGCCAAATCAATCCCTCAGCCACTTTAATTAATCATCTAGAAAGGGAAAGCACAGAATAGTCACTTCATGGACATTGATTTCACGTGCCAGAACTTATGCAAATGCAGATGCAACTTCAGCAGAGATCTCCAGAGGATGATGGCCTGATTCCAAATGCAGCTTCCCATGTTGCAACGTTCCAGCTTCCCTCTACCAGTTCCATCCAAAAAAGTTTCCTGACTTCCCAGCCTCCCACAAACTCCCATCTTCTGCAATCCATTTGATCTATGCAATTATATGGGAGCATTAATTCTTGCAGTCATGCTGTACCTCCATAATGCTGATGTTCTGATGCCCTGAGCTCTCTTAGCTGGGTGCAAATTTCAGTACTACATCAAATCACTTCCTTTTAGAAGACAATGTATCAGGAAGTTAAACACCTATCTTACTCCCACAAACTTTACTGGCATGCAAAGTTTCTGCTCATGCAAACAACCCTCCTTGCAGGCAGCGTCTTGCAACGCGAATGCCCCAGTTACAGGGTTCCATCAGCGAGCTCCTCTCTCTCCCTGCTCCCGGTGAAACCTCCCACAGCAGCCCAGCCAGGAACTATGCCTGGAACTCCATTTGCGACAGCAAAGTGGGCCTCGGCAACAATGAACAAACCGAGCAGAAGGAACGCGGGGCCCTTTGTGGCCGGGGCCGCTGCCAGCGTTATGCAATGCTCGCTATGGCAACCCCGAGGCGCTCGGCAGTAACCCCGCCGCAGCCACTGAACTCTGCCCCACTGGCGAGCGCCGAGCCGCCCACTCGCCCGGCCGGGCTGTTTACACTGCTCACATGACGCCCGAGGGAGGCTCCTGGCAGCCGCTCCAGCAGCCAGCCGGATTTCTAGGACCGGCCAGCACTGCCAAGGCTTGGCAGCGATTAACTCTTGCGAGCGGGGGGCCGCCGGCAGCGCCCCGGAGAAGGGAAGGGCACCTTCGGGGCTTCGTCCTCCCGACATCAACCCATTGAGGCATCCAGCGAGGGGATAGGGAAATCGGGAAGCTTTAAAGAAGGGAACTGTATTGTTGCAAAATGTGGGATATGTAAAAATCCCTTTGTTTGTTAAAATGTATGCTAAAAAGTTCTGATGGTTGATATGTGGAATTCCACCTGGCACCCAGGCTTGGCAACTCTGAAATAAATAATCAATGTCTGTCTCGAGTGTGCCATTATTGGCTTGTTGCACACCGGGAAACAAATCCGATTTTTGCAGACAACACTATCGTTTTTTCCCTTAATGAGTGGCAGATGAGTGAGGATAATGAACTGGATCTGGGCACATAACACTCGTCAAGAGCCGTGTGCTATGAGCTGCACGTACCTGGGTTACAGGAGGTTGCACAGAGCTCCCACAGTGGCACGGAACTGTCCCAGCCCTGGGCTCGGGAGCACTTACAAGTACCAGGGCACAGAGGGGGATTGGGAGACAGGGATGCTGTGCTCCCCAGGTGCCTTGCTAAAATGGTGATTTCGTTTTACAGCGCAATCCCGTAGGAATAAGCTGCAGATTCCCAACCCGCTGTGCGAGCGCTGCTACCGCTCCGGCACTTTCACAGCATTTATTTCCACACATTAACAGATGTTCATTAACTCACACCCCTGTGAGGCTGGTATGGGGAAGTGAGCAAGTAATAGCCTCCACATTTTCTAATGAGAGAATTAAGAGCTCAGGTAACTCTCCCTAGAGAGCCCGAGGCACCAGAGCTGAGTCAGGGGCAGAGCCTGGAACGGAGCCCTGAGCTCCCGGCTCAGCGCTGCAGCACCCACACACACACTCCAGGAATATGTTTCACTGCCTGGGGCAAACAACAATCCAATTTTCTACAGGCCTCTTACTGGTGCTCTGCAGAGCCTCCTGTATTCCTGGGCACTTGGACTGCGCGGAAAACACATTTGCAGTTGCAAATGATCCACCATTACCACCAACATCAAAGGAGCTGCTTAAACATACCCCCCAAAACTTGCCAGGGGCCATAGTGTGACCTCTGCATCACCTAATTATGTTCTGCTATGACACAGCCCTGGATGACTCTTTGTGTCAATACTCTTGTCTGCTCTTCCTTTTAGGAAAAAACTCACGTCTTGCCATAAAATATTGTACTCTCCAGTAAAACCTTGCTACTCTCAGTAAGACGTTGTGTGGCTTTCTCTTCTTTGCCAGGATGAGAAGGTCACTGTCACAAGAATGGACGCTGCAGATACAGCACTGAAAAGCAGTGCCTTGACATCAGAACTGCCCTTCACATGCTCATCCAGTTATCCCTACGCCCAAACACAAAAGTTTCACTAAAAAAATAGAAAGGAAATTTGTTAGGTCTGGCTAAAAATTTAAGCATTCATAAATTTCAGTTTAAATTAGTGGCTCAGTCTCATTTCTGCAAGAACAGGCTCGTTGCAGTTCTCTGACCCTCACTGGTGAGAGCAGCTGTGAGAGTTCTCCTTCAAGCCTGTCTCTTGGCACCAATCCTGCAAAGTCCTCACCTCTCTCCCCCACGGGTCAAACCTCTGCCTGCAAATGTTTTACCCTGCAATATTATAAAATGCCTTTCCCAAGGCAAATGATAAACCAGCCTTGGCAGCCCATCGTGTGGCTACTTACAAGAAGAGGAGAAATGCTGAGTATTTGGCTTATGAAACAGAAATACAGGAAGAAAATATTTATAACAATGCTACTGTTTAAATAAGGGAGACCATAATTTATTACAGATGTGACCCTTCTCCAAAATGAAGGGTTTAAATCTTGCTGATGCAATTTAACGACAAGAAGTAGAATGAACTTAATGAAGAATTCAACCAACTTCAATTCTGAATTGCCCCCTTTTATTGCCTGCCACTTTGTACCCCAAAAATAGGAACGAAATTTGCTTCTTTCAAGCATTGTTTGTCAGACTTTTCAGTGCTCAGATTTAAAAACTGATCAATAGGAAAACATCCATCCCTCATCCTAAAAGAGACTGAGCACTACTACATTTAACAAAATTCGGTTAATTATTAATGATTAAAGAAGAGAAAATGACATGAAACTCAGACAAGGTTTGTTATGCTTACAGTCACATATAAAGAATGTAGAACGTATGTGCAGGGAGGGGAGGATAAAAAATGAATTATTTCAGTGCAAATGGCAATTGCAGAGAAACAGACTGCAACACTGAAATGAGAAAGTCCTGAAATTACTGTACAAGGAGTCTGCAGGTACAATGAGACAGAGTTAATATGTGACTGGTTAGAAGAGGGGGCATGACTTGGCATGGAACTGTAATCAAAATGTTTTTGTTTAATGCTTCACTTGGCACAGAAGGATCAGATAACAGAATATTCACCCCAAATCCCACTTCAGTTTCTAAAATGGTATTTCAGTTTCCTGCACTGCAGTAAAAATACTTTTTTAAAATTTTAACCAAAATGGATTGAAGAAGCTACAAGAGGCAAAAGATGCTCAATGATGTACAGCAAAGAGTTAATTTCCCTTCTTCCTGATGCAATAAAACTGAAATTATAAAACACCACCTACATTTGCTAATCTAGTGCACATTAGGAAAAAGGTGAATATGTGACAAATTAAAGCATTCACTTCCTATTTTCTTCATCAAGTTCTGTTTTCTCCTTTTTAAAAAGCTAGTGTTCATCACCTGAACAGCATTTCCTTCAGAATAAATTATCTAAAGTGCTCAAAATTGGCTTCAGTATCTCCACCAAGAGCAACAGTAAAACTCCATGAGCAAACTAGTAAAATTCATCTGATTTGTTTGAGATACTGAGTATCTTTTACACTGTTTTACTCAGTATATGAAAATACCTAAATATGTGTTTAACAATTTGCCAGCATCACTTACCTGCATACAGAACATCTTGTTCTATTCACAGTTGCTGTTTGTTGGGAACTCTGCATTGCTGGGACTCTTCATTGGTGGGCTAGGTTCTCTAAAACAAGATTCCTACTTGGTAGTGGGGTTATGTCAAATGTACTCCCAACCTAGCAAGTGTCCTTTAAGGAATTATTCTTTTTCATAGTTTGCTCTAATCTGAAGTACCACACCCACCACCTTCTAATTCAAATTTACACTGGAACTGAAAAACTTTGTAATTTCAAGTACACTGACAGAACTAGGGCCAAGGGGAATAAAACCATTAAGGTTTCACGTGAACTCAGAGAAGAAAGGCTTCTTTGGTAATATAATTACAGAGCACAGATCTCATAAGAGGAAATGAACTACAGGGATTTATTTGATTAGACTTTTTTTCCTTTTCCTTTTTCATGATAGCAAGGGCTCTCCTTCCCCCCACCCCTTCCAGTCTAACAGCAGATACTAACCAAATTCTTAGCAGGCAGGAACTGGGACTGTTACAGAGATGTTTCAATGGGACACTGTTATGAGATGGAGTGTGTCCAGTTCAGTTTTGAGTATCTCATCTGTCTTGGTTGTTGCTGCTGAGGAGCCCTGAACAACACTCCAGCTGTAAGAATAGTTTGTTTGTACAAGGAACTGAGGTTGTGTCCCAGCTCATCACCCTTCCAGCACCAGGACAAAGCTGGAGCAGGGATCTGGGAGCCACTTCACGGGCTGTGCAACACTCAAGGGCAGTGACCAGTTTACTTGGTTGTCTTGGTAACATTGTGGCTGACCTGGGTTGACCAGATCAGTGTGACTTAATCATCCTAAGAAGGAAACAACCGCAACAAGTGGCAGAGCTAATTACTGTAGGTTCCCTCCCTGAATGGACTTCCTCAAGCTCGTGTCTCACGTTCACAACCTTTGGCCTGCCTAAGCGTTCAAACAATTCTGATTGTGCACCTCCCCGAACCAACCGAGTCACCTACAGCACTTACTGTGCACTCTGTACCATGGATCTGTACATATTCAGCACCCACCCACTCCCTGGGATCTCAGGAAGCAGCAGGTTATAAACTCCTATTTACACCGTGTCAATATCGAGGATTTTACTGACAGTCTGTTAGTTACAATGTAAAGTGCATGTTTTACCTACTCACTGTGTTTAAACCCTGTTTTTCTCTGTACAGTAATGCAGCTGTGGAGATCATCTGAGAGACTAAAACAAATGGTGCCCTAATAGAATCATAACAGAGCTGGAGGAAAGGCAGTTTCAGCAAAAGTCTTGACAGAAGAATCTGCTTCTGTTTAAGTCTGACCTGTTCTCCTTGCAGAAGCAGCATGACAGAATGTTTTGTAAAAGATTTGTATTTATATGCTTCGCTGTCAGCTCTAGATGTTGCTCCTTGTCTGTATAATAATTACATGGAATGCTCAGTGGAGATGTTCTCTAAATTGAAATAAACAGAATCAATACAGACTTGAGTTAACTGCACTGTCACACCACATGAATAAAACATGCTGATGGATTCTCCTGGCCAGTGTTCAACAAGGATTTGGTCATTGCTATTGCTATGCAAAGTGCATGTTAAACAGTGTGCCAGCAGTTGAAAAATGCCATTTCTGGCTTTTACCTACTGTTGTTACCAGGAACTCCTAGGATTCCTCAAATAGAAAGAGTTGCATATTTATCTCTGCCACACAGTACAAAGGAAGAAAAAGAAACATTTCAGAAAATAGCTATGTACAATGGATAACACTGGATAGGGATCTAGGGGACACATATAAAAAATGACTCAACATAATTTTACAAGTTAAATTTGAATTCCTCTGCATTTCTTGTCTGTATTTCTCCAACAGCAAACCATCCTTTTCTCACGCTGCCTGATGAACTGCTACAGCAAAACTGACTCCTGGACCTTCACTTGGTTTTGCAGTTTGTGTCCTTTAGAGGGTCTCACAAAACAACTGCCAAACCCCTAAACATGGTCACTTCCTTCATCATCCCAACCAGACAAAGGTTGTTTCAGTTCACTGGAAGGCACTGAAGCATGTACAGGTCTCATCTGATTACAGAGAGCCTATAATGCCCCGAGGCCACTGAGACTGTCAACACAGCTGTCCCTGTGTGCTGAGACAAATGTCCTGCTGGGCAATCCCTGAGTCAAAATGGAAACACAACTTCTGAAATGGATTAGGGGTAAGGACAAGGACTGTAAATAGGCCAGGAAACCAGGAACGTTTATTAGGTATTGCTAAAGGAGATTCTACTGAGCTGTTAGAAAGTACCTCGACTCTGGTGCTGTTCTGCAAGTCCGAGTATTCCGAAGGATTTCACTTCTCTGGTCACCTGTTGCTAACATAACATCTAAATGAACATTTTCTGAGCGCGTCTCAGACACACAAGACCACACAGAATATGCATGAAGCTCACAAAGAAGGGAGGCGCAGAGATCTGCACTCTAATGGCATAATTAGCTCTTGTGAGAAAAGCAGTCTTGCCGCATCAGCACTGAGCAGCTCCCACTCTCATCCACCCCACACCTTCACCCACCCCACACCCTCACCCATCCCACACCTCATCCTCCCCACACCCTCAGGAAAATCCTGGCAGAGCTGCAGTCAGTGGCAGAAATTCTGTTTCCCGACACAAACTCTGCAGCAGAAGCAAACTGGAGCAATCCAGTCACAAACCACTGAACAATCTCCTGAACGTACATCCTGAGGGTTAAACATCCCCAAATAAATTACTGTTAATGCAGATCACTTTAAGGCCAAACGAGTCTGGGCAATATTGTTTAAACATTAAATTCTGCATGTTTATTTTTTAAATACCTCTTCATATTCTTTCTTTTTAATTAATTTTCTGGTCATCTGTGGCTTAGAAAATGATTGATTCAATAGGTATCTGCTCCCACATCTGGGCTTTCTTTAAACAAAGTCACAAAAATGATGAATCTTCTCCTACATAATACTTTATTGCTTGCTACATTCATGCTTTTGGTGTTTTAATCATAACTAGAGGCTCACACACTCTCATCTCCGCAAGTACAGTATGCTGGGTAAGCAAAAAAAAAAATTTTCATTTGAAGGCTTGCCCAGACATCTTATGTCTTATCATAAAAATCTGAAATTTTCTTTTGCTCTGAGTCACTGATAAAAAATTCATTTCATGGAACATTTGAAATGGGAAAAAAATAAAGGAAAACAGCCCTGTAAAACAGGACTCAAAGCACTGGCAGGAGCATTCTCAACCTTGGGTCTTGTCCCTCTCAGTTCAGTTGCTCCAAGGGCCAGGGAGTGTTTGTGACACCACAACAGTGATGGTGCCACACAGAAAACTCAAACCAGGCTGTGGTGAGGGCCAAGCCAGCAAAATTCCTACCTACCTCCTCCTGCAGCCCAGGACAGGTGGGTTTCAACCCACTCATTTTAAATAAGTGATTTAGTTCTTTCTAAAACAACTCTATCTAAGGATAAAATTTAATTTCTCCAGTTTGTTGTATTAACAGGCATGGAGTGATGCATTTCTCCTCACTAAATGAACTTTTAGTCATGGTTTGTGCGATTTTGAGTTGAGATGGAAGCTGGAGCTCCAAATCATAACAGTGTTTTATAATTGTTTCCTAACAACTGGGTAAATTATATCGGAATTTCTAGAAATAATAGAAAAGCTTATCAAAACACGGTATTAAAAACTAACACATGCAGTAAACAAAGATAATATTAACTGTAGTTAAGGAGATAAAGCAGTTGGTTTTGGATCACACATGCTGTTCAGGCATCTAAAAAATTAGTAGAACAGACTTTCACATCTATTTTTATTCACAGACCACAAGATGAAAAAGGATTTCCTCCTTCAGTTTTGAATGAGCTTCTCAACTCTGAATTACTGAGTGGCTGATAAGACAACTCGAAAGGAGTCTCTCGCTCTAAAATAGGCTAGTGCTAAGTGAGAGGACTCCATCTATTCTGTGGTTTTACTTTCTCTTAAACAGTGGCAGGAAAAAGCACAGTGCCTGCCTCTTTAATTTCATGTAAGTTATCGTGTTAAGACTATATGGAGCTTAGTTCTTAGTACAGATGGTCATAAATGCACATTAAATCACAATGTTTTGTTTTAAACCACTTAATTTAGCATAATAAAATATTAATAATTGCAATAAATTTTGATCCATGCTGCTCCAGTGGCTTTTGGTTTTACAGGGAAAAAATCAGGCTTGCAGCTAATTAATTCTTGTGACTGATTGTAGTTATTATCAGTGTCATAGACTTTTACAGCCAGCAGGACCACTGTGGTCATTATTTTCATACAGAATGTGTGTAACAGCTCAACAAACCCCACCCACCAAATCTCCTCCCCGTGTTGGTCCTCCTATATGGCCATCGAATCATCTCATGGATAAAGCAAATAGCTCAAGCATTTTTAACATCCATTGTTAGGCCTGTTTTGCATTTCCTTCATCATTCTGGCAGCAGTTTCCCAAGTATTTTACACCAATATATGAACTAGAACAAGAGAGTCTCAAACAACACCTGAAGAGGCAATAAGAGCTCCTTACTGCTGTCTGATATTCAAAAACTGGCAAATACAAATTCACAGGTGAAGTGACACAGTGCAGCATTCCTTGAGCTGGGCTTGGCTTAAAACAAAGGACTCTTGGCTCTCATTTGCACGTTCAGATTCCTGAATACACTGCCTCAAGCAAACGAGTGTGTGATAATCCTGTGTAAGGATCACTTCAAGCCATTCATCTGTTCACAGGCAGAGGGAGAAGAGGAAAGAGCACAAAGGTGCAGCATCAGCAAACTGGGCTGGTCCTACTGCTGCTCATTTAATGGCACAACAAAGAACTGAGACCCCTGTGCTTGTCCCCAGGTTCTGCTGAGAGGGCAAAGAGAGACTCTGGTCACCTCCTTCCCACGACTGAGCTGAGCACGGGGACTCACTCACACAGGTTCAGTGTCTGCCCTTGAACTGGTGTGGGCTGCATTTGGCACTCTGCTTTTAGATCAATATATAACCCGGGAGTAATCTTATCTGGCAGGAACAGGGGTACTGGGGGGAGGGGGAGGAACACAGCCTCAGAGGTGAGGAGAGCAACTCTTCTAAATGTTAATGGGTTAAGAATAGAAAGGTCAAATGCCTGCCTTATCAGAAGGCCCCATGTGCAAACAGGCACCGAGCTCAGCAATCAGAGCACCAGCTGGGTATAAATGTCAGAAGTTAGTTACTGTAGCTGTAAACACCAAAAGCAGGATGGTGCAACTGGGAAACCTCCCAAGACACTTCTGGTTTATACAGATCACTGGGAAAGTCCAACTGTCAAGCCTGGCTGGAAATGACTTCAGTCTTAGAACTGCTGTGGAAGCAGAGAGCACCTGTGAGCTGCGTGGTGGCCCCAGAGTGAGCCACTGTAGGAGGGGGTGTTGAGTGTGTCAAACATCCTGTGCTGGCTCCAGATTGCTCTTGCCAGAACTCACACATTCTCCTGGAATAAGGATGGATGAGGATGGAGACAGAAAGTCCTTCCTTACCTCCCTGTAGGTACAGAGGGCACTAAACAGCAGAAGCTGCATGAGGGGTCTGAGCACAACATGTAATGGATTGGGGTGGAATAAGAGATGAGGCGGCACCGTAAAAATATATCTTCCTTTAATGCTAATACATTTTTAGCCCTGTTCTAATTAATCTTCTTATTGGCATCCAAGGAAAGAGGCCAGAAGTTGTATTACACTAGGCAGTAATCTTCTTGCAGATACAAGCAATCAACTTGCAGGAATGATGAAGAGCACAAACACACACTGGTGTGAGAGTTACTGTGAGGGGCCTGCCAGTGCTTCCAGACTGGCACCTTTTGCCTGCAATAAGTTGTCAATAAAATTAATCAGCTGATTCCTATTCTCTGAAAAGATTGGCAGTGAGCAGCCATGTTAAGAATACTGCTGTTCTCTCTCCTGGTACTGGGATTGCCCCAGGAGAAGGTTAGCTGAGTTTGGGAAACAGATACAGGATACCTGGCACAGCTCCCTGCTTTCTGCAGAACAAAGAGCATCATTCTTGTCAGCCTGTTCCCAGCTGTAAACAACTATCAAAGGAGAGGGTTAATTACCACATAGAACATGAAGAAGGAATAATAACTACAAATCCAGCAAGGCTAAATATATTTTAGCCCACAAAAGGGATAAACAGGATCTGTGCTCATAGCTCAGAGATCATATTCTAACCATTGAATAGTTACTTTAATTGGTAAAGATAGGGTTACATTTAAAAACAAAAAAGGAATGCACCCGTACGAAGCCATTGCTCTCTGAAAGATGATTTTTTGATGTTTGTACCACAAAGTGACACTCTGCAGTTAACTGGCCAGGCCTCCAGCCCCAGCCATAGGGGAGAACATCATAACCTACTTAAATCTGCAGGCTGCATCCTCTCTGCAGCAGAGCTCCCAAACGGGCACAAATGGCTCATTCCGTACACCAGCATTACTCGGCATCTGTTTATCCCCCGGTCTCCTGCCAGCATCTGCTCCTTTGCTGACACACATGAGCTGCTTCTCTGCATTACCACCCTCGTTTGCAGTCTGGGAACTCGAGTTCATCCATTTGAAAGAGCACAAATATTCAGCAGCACACGTTTCACACACATGGCATCACTGAGCTCTATTAACAGTTCTGTTCAACCCTGAAGCTACTGGATTTTCAGTGACAGCTCCAGCATGTTAACGGCTTGGGATTTTTTCTGAATTCATGTAGGGAAGAGAAAGCTTCTATAAAAATACAAGATTTTACCTTTTTCTATTCACAGCAAGAATGACCAAACTTATTTATCCTATGAGTCACATCCTGAAAGCTTCACATGGCTGACAGCCTTGAGAGATATAATATACATTCTGGAGAGCCACTGCAGGAGAGAGAGAGAGTCCTTTTCATCTCTCATTTCTTGAGCTGAGAGCTCAATTGAACTTAGTTCAATTTAGGAATAGGAAACACAACCCAAGCCTTCCAGCAGCGCAATGACATTTCCCGAGTTGCTGCAAATTTGAATGAAATAATTTGCCAACTCTGAATGAAGCTGTGGAGATCCTGCCACAACTCCTCTGTTTCATTATGCAGGAGGCAATTTTGAGAATGCTGCCTCAGCTCTGCTGTTTATTGTGTGGACGTGTCTGCCTGCTACAAGTCCTGTCACTGCCTCTCATTCTGACACGCTGGCGTTTTCTTGGCTCTCAGTCGCAGCAGGGGAAGAGCACAAGGGTATTGCAGAAACACCTCCTTTCTTCATCCCTCTTTAACGTGCTCACATTTCAAAAGATGATTCTGTGAGCACGTTTCTTGCAGCTGAAACTGTTTTATAGAGATTCAGAACTGGGCAATTAAAATGTATAGCCTACCACAGCATCAAATGCAACCCACGAGAGACCATATGCAATTTTCTGACCTGTGTTATTTCTATGCTGTCATGATTCTGAGGCATTTGATACGCTGCTCTTTGGTTTAAACCCAAGAGCGGCATTTGAATTTTTACCATAATAAACTTTCTCAACAGACTTTGCATTCTCATTATTCTATCCATGCAAGCCACAAGGATTTTTTTCCTCCTTAAATGTCCAATCTGCAGGCAATGGTTGTGAAACTCCATTATTTCCAGGAACTGCTGGCAACCTACTGCTGTCTGCTCTTCTCAGTATTGCCTGTATTTTCCTTGTTCAGCCTTAAAAGCCAAACTTGGTTTGCAAAAATGTCTGGGTTTCTTGATGCCAGAACTGAATAAAGAGGAGAACGGGACAGAATTAGATGGTTTTATTATGCTGAAAAGCCATTAACTCACATTAAAGTCTGTAAAACAACAAGAGCATAAAACTGGAAATAGATGCTCAGCCTTAAATCCTATTACTCAGAAATTTTCCTAGGCATTACCAATCTTTTTGGTAATGTCTTTTTCAGATCCACCTTAAATCTTTTTTAAGCTCCACCACCCTCATCTGATCCTTACAATCAAAACAGTGTAGAATATTTTTTAAAGTTATAACTACTTGGATTTTCATCATTCAGTAAAGTCAAAATAATCTGTAAATAAAGGCAGCCTGAACTGTCCAATACAGATGTTGTCTGCCTCAATTTGGTCTTCAACAGGCAGAGGTAAAGAACAGGCAGGTATTTTCAGTTGCCTGGGAAGAGAATACACAACAAGAAATACAGCCAAGAAAGCTGGGAGATGTGACAAAGATTCTGGATTATTCAAATCTTTCATCAGTCAGGATGATCTAAAAGTTGTAATGGAAAACTCCCTACCTAAAGGTTATCTGCAGGACCACACAGTGATCTCAGCCACCCACAGCAGGATCTCCACAGAAAGCAAGGGAATTATTCCAAATTTACATTGGCAGGACCAAGATCAGAACCTGACCAGATCCAAACAAAAACCAAACAATGCCACAGGCTGTAAGAACAACCATCAGTCCACGGGGTGTAAAAGCAATGGAGACCTCTGTGATTCCGACGCACGTCAGTGACTGAAAATATTCCAGCCCTATTGTTCTTCCTCTCCAAAACATCTTGGACCTCATTCTGTGTTCCTGAGCACCCCTGACAGACAGCTCTAGAAAGATAACTGACAAACTCACAATGGCCTGAGCTTCTTCAGCTGGGTATTCCCTTGCATTCCATTTGGGAAAGCCACAAGGTATGGAGCACTGTCTGAGGCTGCGTCCTGGGAAGGGGAAACCGACCATCCACAATGTCAGCTGAGTTCATTCCTAAATGCAAACCACACTGGGCTGTCGAGCACGATAATAAAAACCTGCTGACCTAGTTTCCTGCAGAACAAAATCCTCTGTCTCCCCTCCTCCTGTGCCAAACCTAAATCAGATCTCAAAATTAACCCTTTGACTAGCAAGGAAAACTCTAATAATGATCCTCAACACTCCTACAGCATCTCACACCATGAGAATAGCATGAAAACAGAAACTGGTCCATGCCCAGAGCTCTGCAAAAAGGGAGGGCTGTTGCAGGATGAAAGTAAGACACTGAGAAGGTCAGAGACCTTAGCAGAGTTCAGCAGAGAACTTAAAATTCCTCTTCCTTTAAAAGAATTTTGAAGCTCTGTGCTCCAACTGCTTTGTTTGGTAACATTTCTCCTATGCAAATATAAAACCTTCATTCATGATGTGGCAAAAAAACAACAGCACAGCTCGGCGTTCTTAAAAACTGCATCAAACCACTAAGAAAGGACCATTGTTCTTCCCAAATTTTGCAATGTCAACTTGCAAGTCCATTTCTGGAAGATGAGAGCTGATTGTGTTTGCTCCAAGTGTCTGGCGAAAGAGTTCACTTGTAATGGCTTCACTTCCTCAGTGATGCAATGTTTCATTTGAAGGGATGCCTGGGGGAGCTTCAGAATGGACTCAGAATGCAAAAATAACAGGGCATGTCACAACAAACTCAGCCAAGAAAATACAAATGGGAATTCTTTGGCTGTAGGATGCTTCCAAAGGCAGCTCTGGATTATGCTGCTGCTGCAGAGCAGAACCCACTTCGATCAGGTAGGAGCACTTGGGGAGCCTCAGATTCCAGACTGCTGAGAGCACCTTTGCTGGCTCACACTGACAGTCAACTGAAGGAGTTTTCAGTCATGTGTGAAAGAGGGGTTTATCAACAGAAGAGTGGAGATTAACAACTGCTACAGAGCTTTACAAATGGGTTTTTTACAATGAGGCGACCAATGTGCAACCTGCAAGTGGAATTGCTGACTGCAGCCAGAGCTTTCATCTGTGGTAAGAAAGACCCTGCACTGAATAATTTAATCACTTGTTGCTCCTGTATGAACTGAGAGAGCTTTGCCTACATTCAGACAGTACCCAGGACCTGGAATGACTCCAGAGTTTCCTACAACAGCGTCTGAGAAAAGAAGGAAACAGGAAAGTGACAACTACATGGCATGTCAGCAATGCCCTTCACCTGAGAAGAGGTTCCTGTCTCTGTCACTTTGTCAGTCTGCAGGGAAGCTGTTAAGCTTACAGAGCAAAGACAGCACTTAATATACTGTACCCTCCAGGGAGTTTGAAGTGAAGAACAAAAAACCTGGATGAGGGAACACTGCAAAGGTTGTTGTAACTATATCTGTTCTCTGGATGCTGCATCTTCACAGGTGAACTTGACAAAAGCTTCTGCTTGGAAATGAGGAGGACAAAAGTCTGAGTTCCCACAGACTTACTACTAACATTGGTCAGGGTTAGAAACGTGATGATGGAAAAAGAGCATCTTATTCATCATATCTGGTCCCTGAGGGGTTAGGAGTTGTATATGCCTTTTTTATTGACACAAACAAGCTTTAACTTCTATTGTCTTACAGAGGAAGAGAAGGCTGAACTCAGTTCTGGCTCACATCATCTGCAATTCCAGCCAAATCCCAGCCACACAACTTTTATTACTGGGAGGATGTCAGAGGCAAAAGACACAGCTGGATACTCAGATCCCAGACTGAGCTTTGCTGTGTTGGCAGGGAGACAAACCAGCTTTTGATTTGTATGTAAACAGAGCCAATCTGAACTGGAAGGTCATTAAGAGAAAACACATTTTACACAACACCCATTGTACAGTTCCCTTTCCAACTTTCCCCACACCACCTTTTTGTTTTTTTAAACAAGACTTTGTCTTCTCTTGTTGACTGTTTTGGTGACAATTCCTGGGCGTGCTGAAGTCAATGGCCAACCCCCACTGGAATTGATGTGACTGAAATTCTTTAGCTTGGATCCCAAAGAGGAGTTTGCCCAGGAGAGAATGCAAATCCCCTCCTCTGCTTTCCAATACAGTAATTACCTGCAGAAAATGCAAGTCCATTGCAGATGCAAAGGATGATGTTTCCAAAGCATGTCACAGCCTCAGATCTCACAGCTTTAACTGAGGCACTCACATTTTCAATGTAGCTACAATTAAAATAAGATTATGAGAATCCACAAAGAAACCACAGAGTTCTTGTGATCAAGGCGTTAACGCCCGATCCATTATTGTGAGAAGGCTTTTAAGAGCATTCCCAGCAGAAATAGGAATATATTTTCCCTGAGTAAGCTCGGAGAAATGCAAAGATTCAAAAGCTTAAGCAGAATCCCTGCTAGATTTTTTTCTGTTTGTTCCTCCTTTTTGATTAACTTGCTGTGACTATTTGATATAATTTACTCTTTAAGGGTAAGAGTTAAGCATTTCTCTGAAAGAAGACCTGGGTCTGCCTGTAATTAACAGCTGCAGGTTCAAATGAGAGACTAACAGAGATGTTTCTGGGCTATCAAAGAAGGGAACCCTCAGGAGCAAAGGGAAATTTGCCTGTCATTCTCCATTAGTTCCTCAGGGTCAGTGTGGGCAAAACACACTGAATTGTTCCATGTGTAACCAGCAGAATAAAGAGGTTGTTGTAGTTTGGTGTGTTTAAAAGGGGACTCCTGGGTATAACTGTTGAAATTAGCTTTAATCTAAAGGCTGTATCTTTCTATAGTTTCCTGGAACCATGAAGGAAGTCCACTCAAAATGTTTTAACAGGAAACCAGCAAACCCAAAGACACTTCCTTCTGCTTGGACAGAAGTGTTCTAGTGACAGAATGGCTCCCAGCCAGGAAATCTCTATTCCCAGGAGACAGCAAGCTGGGACAAGAACCATCTGCAAATCCAGGATGGCTCCTTGGAGCTTTCCTTGCTCTGAAGATGATGCCTGTCTTTAATGTATGTGGAGGACTTTCAAAAATCATTCATGAAAGAATAGTAAAAGGCAGTCCTGAATGAACTAAGGAAGAACAAAAGGAGAAAAAAAAACTTGTAATGGATTTTCCTGTTCTCCTGCATGTCCCTATCTTTAGCCCCAGACTCCTGAAACGCAGCCACTATGCACAGCTTTGTTTCTTTTCTTACCATAAGCTTAGCAATGCTGATGGTTTTCAAGTCAAATCAAACTTTCATCAGCTTCAGGGGATGGCTGGGATCCCTATTCTCATCTTTTATGTTTTGAGATCAGTATTTCATAGTTTTTGTTCTGCTAAAATCATCTTGAGCATTAAAAGTATCAATTTCAACGCAGAGTATTTTGATTTGATTTCCATAAACCATTTTGTCCCCTAGCTGTACTCCTTCATTTCCCCCTGCATTTATTCTGAGCCCTTGGCTTCTCTGGCCAGGCTCTTCCCTTCAGTCAATCCCTGCTGTGACTTCACTGATGTGCTGTGACAGGTCTCTGTTGACATCTGAGGGAGAATCCTGGAGTGTTTTCAAAGGTACCACTGTTTACTGCCCTGCTGAGGGAATCCAGGGGACGTGGCCCTCCGGCACTGGAAGATCTTTTTCCCTTTCACCACAGACCCTTCCCCTTGGTGGACAGCAAGGAAGCTCATGTTGCTGGAAAGCTGGGGAAGGACCTGGTTCATGGCAGCCCCAAGGAAGCAAAAGGGCAGATTTCCTTAGTGACAAAAGTATCTAACTTAGGACAAAATAGCTAAACCTAACTTAGTGCAATACAAGGCTTTGTTTCAGAAAGCAGCTTTCCTGGAGGGCTGTGAGACAGCTCAATCCCCACAAGAATTTCCTCTTAAATTATTTCATAGAGCAACACTTACAAAAGCAGATGCCTGAAGGCAGACTTTGATATAATCCTTTTTATAAAGTGTTCTGAGGTCCTAAAATGTCAGCAGGAGCTGCCATGTGGGAAAGCAGTTTGAAAAAATTATCTATTTGGAAACATAAATAAAATAGGTGGCCAAATATTTTATTGTCTTCTCAGAAAGAAAACTATTTACATTTCCAGAATGATACTAAACAGAAATGAAATTTGGCTACAGATTGATAAATATCAAGATCCCCACCTGACAGACAAAGAACCTTCTTGTCATGGTGCAGCTTGTTAGTGTTCAGGATGATTTTGAGTGTGTTTGGATGATCCAAGGGACGTAGGTTGATTTCCCTGCAATACACACTGAGCATGTGAGCAATTTACATGTAAGATTTCTGGTCCCACAGATGTCGTTCTTAATTAAAGGAAATTCTGCAAAAAAATAAAGGCCTTTACAGCACTGCTGGGATAAGGAAGATTAAGAAAATCCCATCACTCACTCCTGAAATATGCAGCTCTTCCAGAATAAAGCATGGCAGCAATTCTAATCAGCACATAGATCAGCTTTTTAGAATTAGCAATAAAATAAAATGTCAAACTGTAATACCACAGGGAACTTAGGAAGACAAAATGTAACTCATTACCACAATTACTTCAGCAGAATTAAAACTATTAAATACTGATTCCAAATTATAAAATATGGGAACAGGAAAGAAGAAATATTAGGGAACAATATCACCTTTGTGATAGAAACATGTAATAAGTA
This sequence comes from Machaerirhynchus nigripectus, assembly GCA_013397975.1. Classification (NCBI taxonomy): domain Eukaryota; kingdom Metazoa; phylum Chordata; class Aves; order Passeriformes; family Dicruridae; genus Machaerirhynchus; species Machaerirhynchus nigripectus. The sequence goes on along the minus strand of VZRQ01002808.1, from coordinate 377,862 downwards.
AGATAAATATATTTTTTAAGAATCCCACAGCTCCGTGCACTCAGCACCCACATTCCCATCAATAAACCCAAGGACAGCAAATCCAGCCTGGATCAATGGGATGGACTTAATGACTGTGTTTCTGAATTCTAATAAAAAGGCTCACATTTCCAGTGATATATTTCGTCCTCTGAAGGGCCTGAGTGTTTTTGTATCTTTATGATCATCACAACCAGACACACACACTATTTACTTAAGGATGTATTTTTCCCATGACCTTACAGACTCATTTCTCTGTCATGGAGAGGTCATGGAAGGAAGTTAGTTAGAAGTTAAATATGAGGAAGTGCAATAAAGCCTATTTATCTTATAGGAGGAAAAAATGAGTCCAACAGCACAGAATTATTACATAAAAAAATGTAAAAAAAAGATTTTGAGCCTCTCTGCAGCCTCATAAAAATAGCCTGTGATTGTGCATGGGCAGCTGTCCTCTCTCCTGTGCAGTGTCTGATCAGAGCCCTTTTGGACTTCAGTGAAATAATAATAACAAAAAAGCAAAGGGAGTGCAATTTCCATGGAAACTTGGAAAGAGATGTAACACTGTTTGCCGTAAGCCTCGGACTGTGAATGGAAAATTTTCCAGTTTACACAGATCTCAGCTATTATTTTCTTTGCAGTGCAAACTTGGGCCAAATATTTTCTGTTATATTAAAGATGCAAATAGTCAGTTTTACTTTCTGTCCAGAACAACTGTGCACAAAAGCTTCAGAATCTGCAGTAAAACATCTGATATTTATCTTTCCATGAACCCAAAACACACATTAGAAAAAGAGAGTAATTTGGGCCTCCTTTTATCTGCTTCTCTTCAGAAAGTGAAAGCAGCTCAGAAATCATCTCCTGTTTATGTGCAATGTTTCAGACTAATAGACAGCCAGAGCATTGGCAGATGTGCCCACTGTAAATGGGAGCTTAACTTACAAGAAAACCTACTGTTGAAGCACATAAGATGATAAAAATATTCCAAAAATACAGAGTTTACATTAACATTTATATAAGTAATGAAGTGACTTCCATCTTACATGAGTTTCAGAACTCACTCTCTTGCTACTCCTCCTTTACCCAGCAGCAGGAATAATTGTGACAGTCCAGAAATTAACTTTGAACAATACAAGCCCAGGTTCTGAGCTGGGCTGCTCCGAGTGTTAAGCCTTGTGTGGGAATGGAAACAAAAGTGGATTGTATAACTTTTCTCCCCTAAAACCCAGCTGGTTGGTGTAGTGTTGGAGCTGTGATAATGACACATTATCACAGCTCAGGGGACACCTCTGCAAATCTGGTGCCTGACCTGTACTAATCACAAGTTGGAAGAGTCCAGAGCTCAAATCTAAACTAGTCTGGAACATGTCTGCATGCCCAGACACCCCTGCCCTTCCCACTCCTGGACATGTCCCATACAGCAAAGAACTTTTCTGCAGAGATTTGTGGGCACATCAGATCTCTAGGGCTGAAAGGTGGGTACAGTTTGGGGCCATATTCGTGCGGATTTGAGTTGTCTTTAACTGAGATAACAACCACAATGGCAACACCAAACACAGCTCCTGAAGGATCAGGGCAAAGCAGCTGTGTGATAGAGCCTGAACTGGTCCTGCTGGGAATCCTGGATTTACTTGAGAGAGTCATTGTTTAAGGCAAGGCACTGCTTAATAAGGATTTGGTGTTTAGCTCAGATTTCATCATAGGCTGACTGAAGCTTTCTCTTCGCAAGTTCACACACAATTCCAAATGTCATGTTGATTTTACACCTGCCTGCCCAGTGAGATGACAAGTCAATCACCTGGCTTTGCAAATCTATTTCCTCTTTTACATCTTGAAAATTCTACTCACTCACTTGTAGATCACACAAAGAAAGAGGAAGCAGCATGACTCAGCTCCACACTACAATGGCTGGAGCACATCCAGACCTTGCAGTCCTTTGGGCTTTCCTTACCAAAACACAAAGCTGCAGCTTGGCTAATGTAAAGCATGCAGTGTTTGTGTAAGCAATGGTAGATGGGCAGCAGGCCAGCAGCTCTCCCAGAGCAATGTGCTCCTTCTTTACATTGATGGCAAATTATCTTCTGAAAAGTTCAGCAGGGAACAAAGAGCCAAAAGGCTCTGATCTTAAACAGTGCCTAGAGAAGACAAAATGCTAAGAAGGAACAGCCTCCTGAGCTGTATTCTGTAGGCACAAATTTACATTGAAATCTAGTGGTAAATAATGTGTTACTTTAGCAAATTCCACATAATGCCATACCAGCAAATATTTTTGTATAACCTGTAAATTACATAAGTCTTAAGAGGCACAGGAAAACCACTGACCTTAGGGAATCCAAGAACTTCGAGTAAGTTTCAAGAACCCTGAGTCCTAATGTTTTGTCTAAACCTCTGGAAAACGTTATCTAAAAATTAGCTACACTAAAAATTCAGCGTGGTCTAGAAATTGATCCTGATCCTCTACCCGTTTGCTAACACCTGACCCACAGAGGTTTTCCACAAAGAGCATCCACATGGTGAGTTATGGCACAGTAAATAATGCACTGTAAACACACTAAACGTTGCTGTGTAAACAAGCTCGCAGCAAAATTCATCAAGAACTTCACTTCATTTACTCCCTGAATGCACAACAAAGTTGAAGGATTTGATGGTTATCTCATAGCAATCTAACTCAGAGATAAAGACCTCAAATCTAAACCTGTTTCTTGGAACAATGATGTACATTCCAGCCCAGCTCTGGGCAATGGGATGGATCTGACATTTCAGGCACTGCCTGCACAGGGGGACATCACAGATCAGTACAGCAATGTGTGCAAAACGAATAAGGTAAGAGAGGGGCATCAGCTAAGAGATTTCTCTGAAATGGCCCTCACCTTCCTACCACAGCAAACCAAAGATTTACTTGCAAAAAGCAGCTCACTGGGCTCTCTGTGTGGAGTGACTGAGCAGTATCAGAACTTGCATCACTCACTAACCAACCTCACATTGCTTTAGAGGATAAAAGGCCAAGTGGCTTCTGGGCTCTGTTAACTTCAAAAGACGGTTCATTGAGCAGACTTTATGCTTAGCAAAGCTTAGCAGCTTTTTCCTTATTCCTCCCCAGAATGTTTTGGGCATTGTCATATGCTTGTACTACAAAACCTGCAGTTATCCAAAGCCAGTTCATGAGAAATGAACGGAAACATCTCTTTTCATTCCAAAGGAAAAACAACTCCTATGCTGTTTTCCTCAGTGAGCTGAAAACTTGGAGAGAAACCTAAAGCTAAAAAAAGCAAAGAACTCAAAAAGATTCATATTCTGGACTGTGGTTTCTGTTGCCTTAGCTCAAGGGAAAATATGTTCATGGGAAAAGGGCCTGCCTGGAGCCAGACTTTTTTTCAACTCTGACTCTTCTAGCTGGAGTGGCTTTAAATCAATATGTTGCTATTATTTCCTCATAAACAGAAATATTCTTTATGGGCTGTGTGATAGCTGTTTACAAGTGAAACAACCACTTGTACCGTGGTTCCTAGCAATCAGTGTCTCATTCAGATCTTATACACAGACAGTGATTGGGCAATTTGAGAGGCCTTTACAACACTAGTTCCAAGTTTCACTGATTCAAAGTGTTAAATCACCCTCCCAGAAGAGAGTTCCTGCACAGAGAAGTGTCAGCATTGTCACCTACCTCTGCAGCTACACACAGCTAAAGAAAACAACACCACACCTTAGAAAAACAAATCTTGCATGGCTCAGTTTTCAGGAATCTTACTGTCATGTTATTGTGGACTGTCTTTAGTACTGCAATTCACTTTCGTCTTTAGCCAGGACTAAAGCAGATTATAAATATAATAGAATTCCACACTAACCCTGCAAAGACCACCTACAGACAAACCTGCCCCAGGCAATTCAGAGAGTTTGTGTCTGTCTAACACTGCAACGAGTTGTTATACAACAAAATGTGATCATGCTGCCCAGACACACCGTGCCAGATCCCAGCAAGTGTGGTTATCATTATTCTAAAAGCTGTATGAACAGAGCTTCACCTAGGAATTGTGATCCCCATAATGCAAAACAATTGTCTTTTGCATTCATTAGATTTATGAGAAGAATTAACAAAAACATCTAATATTGTTTTTCTTGAGATTCCTCAAGGCTTTTTAGAATGACACAGCCAGCTCTCCTGAATGTTAAAGGGAACTTCACCCCTATCTAAAGCTGCAATGGAACTCTGCTGGAACTGAAAACCAGTTACCTGTGATCAATGACTGTGACATCAGAAGCAGGGATCCCCAGGACACAACAACTCTGTTCCAGCTCTTTCTTACGAATCTCTCCTTGATTGTAGTAATCTCCTGAAAACAGCAAACACAGCAACACCGTCTAAGTTTAGGTTCAGATTCCAGGGGTCCAAACAGTCCAGTACCCTCTTCCTCGTTCCATTCACAGAGAAAATTCAGGCAGAACTGATATGGCAAGATTGCAAAAACTTACAGAACCAAAAGATAGAAAACCTAATCAAGATAAAGGCAGTTGGGAAAAGTTCTAACAGAGATCAACAACTAACAGGGAAGTGGATTCATTATCTTAAAACATTGCTTCCTTCTTCACTGATTTATTTTCTTCTCATCTTGCCCTGACATTCCCTTATTTTTTCTTGGCATCAGCCATGCAAAGTCCCTGCCAGACCTGTGATGCCCCTTCCAGAACGTTGCTCTATGCAGGGTAATACTTGCAAATCAATTTTAACTTTGAAGCAATAAAATGAAAAAAAAATACAGTTGAGTATTAGTGCGTGATTCAAGTCTGTAGTCAGCTGTCTTGAATTACACTAGAACTTTGTATTGTTGTGGGTGTGAGTCATCTAAATCTAGCATTTCTCTGGAGCACTGTTGCAATCTGAGCCATCACTAGCAAGCTTTGTAAAATTTTCAAAGAGGGGAAGAGTAAGTAGAAAAAAAAAGCCTCTTCCCACAGCCCACGAGTGAATGACTTTGGGAGGCTGACAGTGACTGACTGTGGGATGAACCCTGGATTGCAAGTTCCAGCTCCAGCAGAATTAACCGAAGTGTGCACCTTGTCTAGAATGAATGAATGAGTACAAGAGGGTTCCTTTCAGACTGATTTTTACACAGTGTTGTAAGGTAACAGCTTTTGCTGCAATGCAGTGTCACAGCTGACTGCAGGTGATGCTTTACCCAGACAGTAGCACTGCTCTCAAAACACCTGACTTCTGCTGAACTCAAAGGAACAGTTCCACAGCTGCAGAAATGGGTCAGGACATCAGGAATATGTAAATGCTTACAAGAAAAAATGGGCAGCTATTGAGAGCAAAACCAGCTGAATAGCTGATGCTGCTGGACCTCGTCCATGGAGCACTCACAATAGAGCCAGCTACTACAGAGAGCAAAGCACATTTAAACTGAGTTATTAATTCAATCTAAGATTATTCAGTGTGTCAAAGACTGATTTCTTTTTCCCAGTGCTGTAATTCTAACTCATTTCTAAGTCAAATTGATTGATAACTGAAAACTGCAAGTACAATGGTTTTTAAGTAATGATTTTGTCTCAGTGTTAACAATTTGCAGTGTCTTTGATCAACTCACTTGTCATCATCAATCATTCAAACAATGAGAGGATGAACCATCTGAATCACCCACAAGACTAATAAGAGGCTTTTAAAACAAAAATCTCTTAGCTCATAAAGGTGCTCTCCCCTACATGGGCTGCTCATTTCCTTACAAGTGAGAGAGTACCTAGAAGGAAACATCAACCACACTGAATGTGTCATGTCACCGAATCAGGAGTAAAGAGAAAAGAAAATTCAATAAAATAAACAGAAACACAACACTTCTTTGGAAAGTTCTCTACCAGCAGCAGTGCATTAGTCCTCAACACTGATATGGCAGAGTTGCACTTCAGTAATCTCCCCACAGCTGTGAAAAAGCCAAAGGGGATCCACAGACCTCTGTCCCTCAGCAGAGACAACGAAAGCTCTGCACTAAATCTTGAATGGGAAGTGTGCAGGGCCATCAGCGAGCCACCACACCACTGGACTTCAGCAATAGTTTAATCCCTGTCTTCTCACCTAGCTGGTCTGTCAGGACAGAAAGCTTTGGAAATGACAGAAACCTTGGCAGTGAACCAGCTGGAGCTGTCAAAGGCACAGAGGGCTCTTTCCCAAAGGTAAGCAACTCTCAGTGTAAGAATTCTGGTACAGCAATATGGTCTGAGAGACCAATTCAAATGAGTTTGTTTCTTATGCACAAAAAAACCTGAACAATGGAATAACTGATCAGGTGTCAGCTCTGCAGAACAATCTGGTGCTTTAGCAGATCACAAGAACAACACAAAAGTGTCATGTGCTGTGAGAAGTTCTTGTTCTGGGCAAACAGTGGAGCCTGTAAGAATCTTTCCACTCTATTCAGCCCCAGCAAGCCTCAGCAGGAGTGCTGCTTCCAGTGTGTGATCACTGCCCTTCAAAAAACGACGTGGACCAAAGGAAGAGTCCAAAGGAGAGAGATGAGAATGATTAGAGCTTTAGAAAACATGATCTATGAGGGAAGATTGCAAGTAAACAGGTTGTTTAGTCTGGAGAAGATAAGGCAGAAGAGGCAGATAACAGTCCTAAAATATGTAAGAGGCTGTTGCAAAGGGATACTCTGATTTCCATGTTCCTGTCAGGCACGAACAAAAATAAACAAACAAGCTTAAATTACACCAGTGACTCGGGAAGAAGTGATTTGAGGAAAAGCTAAAGCAGCACTGACACAGACCCCACAGGCTGAGGCACCTCCCCGGACATTCTGGAGAACAAACACTTGTCTGCAGCAAATGAAGACACATCAATGCTGCCACCAGGCCAACTAATGGACAGCACGGCCTCGCATTCCCTTCCGGGCTATTGTTCCATGATCGGATTGTAATGCAGCCGCTATTTTCAGATGTGTTACAGTGAATGTATCGCGACATTAAAACTGGATCATCCAAACAAGTCTTCTGCAAGACGACAGAATTACAAAGAGATGCCAAAAGGCTGTGCTAAACAGCACCTTTTACAGCCCACTGAAAACTGCCACACAGTCTGAAAGTGCCCCAGTGTTGCAACTTTCAGTTTGAACGCATTCGCCTCTATTCCGTCACGACATGCTCTTGTAAAGGAGAGGGGAGGCGAGGGACGGGGAACGGCGGACGACGGCCGCACCCTGCCTCAGTTTCCCCACAGCCGGGGTCCTTCCACCCCGCGTC
>VZRQ01002808.1:308238-367957 GCA_013397975.1 Machaerirhynchus nigripectus | reverse complement strand
AAATTAAAAAAGGGTCAGTTCTTCAAAATCGTCCCCTCGGAGGCTCGGCCAGGAGCGCGGTAGTTCCTGAGGATGTGCTGCGGCCACAGCTCCGTGTCGGGGGAGCATCGCGGCCGCTGTCAGTGCCGGGGAGGTGTTGCTGATGCTGACGCTGAATTATTCATATGGGACCTGTAAACATCCCCGGCTTCTGTCATCTCCGGGCTGCTGCAGGGCACAATGGAAGTGGCTTTTGCTAGAATTATTCTGACTTGATGGTAAAGAACTTCGTGCTTGCTGATTTTTCTGTACTTAGAAAACCTGTGTGTATCAAGTTGGTTGCAGTTAGGCAAGATTCGAGGTGGATGCGTGAACTGTCAGTGTTAGACAGGCTCAATAGAGCAAGCAGATATTGTGAACAATCTGTTATCCAAAACCTGCTTCTTCTTGTTCTGCAGATATGGTCTTAACAAGTCCGTTACCTTTTCATGACTGTAAATATTGGTGTAATCTAAGACAATTTATTACAGTGGGGATGTCTTGTCTTGAAGGCTTGATTTTTGTGGCAGTATTCTTTTATTAATTTTCGGTACAGTTATGAACTGTTTAAGCTCAGATAGGGATTTTTATCCTCAGCACTATGATTTGAGAGAAAGAAAACAGGGCAATTATAACAAAAAGTGTGCTGGTAAATGGGATGGCACGGCGTAAGTGCCTGAAGAACTGGACACAGTTATGTGACTGCACAGGAGGACTGTGCAGCTCTGTTGCAGTTTTGCACTGGAATTTTATTCTGCAGAATGTTGTTATTCCTGATTAACTAAACAACCTTGACATTTGGAAAGGAAGTCTGTAATATTTGAAGTGGATTTCTAGTAAGCTGAAATGTGGTGTCTTGTGTTGGGGGATGAAAGACCTTCGTGCTTAGCCCAGGGATTCAAAAGTTCAGGGGAAAGAAGCCAACTGCAGTGACCCTTCTTTGCGAAAGCGTGGTTAATTTTTTCTTTACGTCGCTTTTCTTTGCGATATGGTATGGGCTGCTGAAGAAAAAGAGTTCTTCCATGATTTATGTGCAGGGTAATTTGTCTGTTTGAAATACGCTGTTCGATGTTGGTTACTAAAATACTTGTTGCTGAAATGTGGGAAAGAGCAGCATTTTGGAATCTTCTAAGAGTTATAATGTGTATTTTTTAACGTGCGGAGAGGATGTTACAAGTGCTTGCTTCCACAAGTATTGCTTCTCTCTAGCTTGTTAATCATTGCACCCATCAATTAAAAGTAACTCTCCAGACTGAAATTACATGCACAGAATCAGAATATATTCATTTTGCTACATCGTGCTGCTGCTGTTTTGTTTTGAATACACTTTGTCTCCTATAACCACTCATTTTAGTTGCTCTTTTGGGTTTTCCATTGTGATCTAAAAGGATCTACAAAACTCTCTTTAAAACTTTGGTAGAAGTAGGGACAGACCCTAAAGCTCCTTTCCAATTCCTTCCTCAAGTCCCTTTCCAGTTCTTGTGCTCCTCTGACTGCGTCTTCTGAGTTATTTCATTTCTCAGTTATAGCATGAGTTAGAGATGCTTGCAGGGAAGGGAAGCTGCCTCTGCTTCAGCTGCTGTTAAATGCATGAAAGCAACTGAAAAAAATCTTCTGTAGTAGAGAACAATATTTCTTATAAATAAGAAATTTATAATCTTTCAAAGCTCTCAGCCAAAGTTTTGGTGAAATGTTGTATTCCTCTCTATGGCCTTTTGCCTACAAAATGATTTTAATGAAGGTTTTCTTGCCTGACTGAAAATACTATTTTGACTTCTGGTGTGTGTAGTGACTTATATTTAAGATTTTAACAATTGTTGAAGCTGGAAGGGGTCTATTCCTCATGCAGGTGCAGTGCAACACAGAACAACCTTAAGAACAGACTTGTAACCAGACAGTGGTTTCATAATGCAGACAACGTTTCCTGGATGCCAGGCTTGAACTCTTCAAGTCATTTATGTTCTTTAGTCAAATCTGAATCAGTGTTTCAATGGTGGGCTGTTAACTGAACATGGTACCTTCCCGCCCTACTGTAACTGGTTCAGATAAAAATTCTGACCTATGCAGGACTTCTGTCTGTAAATATTTACTTTGTGATACTTCTAAATTAGCCAGGACAATGCTGAATGTATCTTCCATTTAAGTGTCTTTCTCCTTCAGTGATTCCCCATCTAGTAGTGAACTTGTGTGAGGTTCTCTTTCCCTTCCATGCTCCTTCAGTGCTCTCCCACCATCTGCTAAATCACAGCCTGGGCCTGCTGGGGCATAGCTCTGAGTTGTGTGAGACAGAGGGCTCAGTCTTACCTTGGAGCTGTGTTTCTTCCCGGTATACTAAGAGATATTCCCATGTCCTTACCCAGCTCCACATCTAAACCACTCGTAATGTTGCCCCTCCCAGATTTGACAGACCTTCTTTTATTCTTCAGGCTCAAGGAAGGTGTTGGTCTCTGAAGTCAGCGACTTCACCTGCTTAGGATTGCAAAGATTATTGCAAAATTAAGAGATAGTCTCTTGGTACAAAGATGCATCAGCCATCTCTGAAAAATCCTATTGTTCATAACTTCCAGCAGTAAAAAATGTAGAAATTAATTTTTCATGCAGACAGATTACCTGTCTGCATAAACTGTTGGCCAGGACTTAAAAATTCTGTGCATGTTGAGTGACTGCTCGTGGGTAAAACTGAAAATGAAAATACAGTCACAAAGATAATGAGGAAAAGGACATAAAAATGAAAAGGGATGGTGTTAAGTGTAAAACATGCTTAAACTAATATGGTGTCTATTTTACTACTCCTCTGATGTCATGCACTTGCTTGTGCCTTGTGCTGCAGGGAAAGGGCATTTAGGTGATTCTCTTTTATGTCCTCACGATGTCAGAGAGCTCTTGTCCCATCCGAGCTGCAAACAGCCCAGAGCATTCGCTGGCTGTGGGACACAGAGCACACACTCCACGTGAAACCTCTGCTGGGCTTCCTGGGCAGAGCCCGGGGCTGCCTGGAAAAGCAAATGCTCTCCTGAAGGGATTAAAATGCGTTCACGTTTCAGGGAACACGTCTAACAAATGTGAATATAAATCAGCTACGAAACCGACTGATTCCTGTCCTGTTTGTCAGCGTTAGAGAGTTAACAGAGAAGTTCATGACAAGTTCAAGTGCTGTTCAGCAAACGAGGCAGGTATATGATTTCAGATCAGCTGCACTCTTCACCTCATTAATACTATTTTGGGGAAAAAAAAAGATTAATTACGTTAAATCAAAAAATTGTATATACCCTATAGAGTTTTGTCTCATCAGGTTCATATTTTTCAACTCTTGTTCTGTTTTAAATCTATTTGAAATGCTGGATTTGCAGAGAAGGGGTGTTTGCAAAGTAGGAATTCTCCCTTATAATCATTGTAACTTCATGGTTTAGCTTTCTTGGAATCCAGAACCTTCATAATAATTGTCAGTTAACCTATTCCATTATAGCCATTATTTGTATAGGTGCTGGTGTTTCACTATGGTCTCAAAGATCAGACTTAAATATATATAGAACCTTGAAGTTCTGGGTTGTTTTTGTTTTTTTTTACTCCAGATCTAAAGGATTATTTGCACCATTCATAGTCCAAGATCTCTTCCATTCTCTGTGTTCTGTGAATTAGAGGCTGTTGTGTGAGTCCCAACTGGAGTTATATCTTTATATCTTTAGATCTTGTTGCATTTCCTGTGAAATAGAGTATCTTAAATGTAATCATAAATGTAGTAACAATAAACTTTGTCTCCAGAAGGCCCTGGTGCATTTCCTGTGGAGTATCAGAATGGACCAAGGCACTGGTCTTAGTTACAGTTAAAAAATGTTATTTTAGCCTTTCTGTATTTTCTAGTTAAAATCTAGACTTGATTTTATCTGAACCCAGTCAGCTGAGGGGAATTATGAGGCTGATACTTGGTTTGCCCCGACCCTTTCTTTATATGTGTTTTCTCTTGCAATCCATCACAGTTTGTGGGTTTAGTCAGTATGGATTAGTCAAGTTATATTTCCTTTTCCAAACCAAAGCTGTTTTTAAAAGCTGTCACTACAGATCCATTTTTGATAATCAACGAACTACAGGAAGATGCTGGAAACCTAAAACTGTGACCACAGAATTTCTTGGATGTTAGGTGATGTCAAAAGCAGTTTTACCTGCAGATGGATTAACAGTGGAGGAATAAATTAATGTACAGGAGCTGTTCTTGAACTGTCTACGCTTTCAGTCCAAAAAAGGAGAAGAAAAGTTGTTGTTTTGAGAGAATATTTTATGCTTAGTGTGTGATGCATATGAAGTTTGAGGTATGGCTATTTCTAAGTCATAGATGAAAGGTGAGAAAAAAGGTGAGTTGGAGCAAACCTCAGTGAGTTGTTGGACACTCATGAGTGAGGATGAGTTGCTGAGGAAGGTTTTTGGCAGTTCTTATCACTGTGGTTTGTGTAGCATCTCTTGAGTCCCTTGCCTGGAGGATGCCTGGGCTGGTTTCTGTTTCACATTGCAGTTTTCAGGGTGAAGTTTGAATGCTCCAGTTGATGTTTCAGAACCAGTTGAATTACCCCTGTGGCAGGGGTAGGGCCCTTCAGAAGGGGTGAGGGAGATGTCTGAGATTTGGAAACTACTGGAGTCACCTCAGAAAAAAAGCTGTCTCCCCTTGGGAATCAGAGTCCTTATCTGTACAGTGTTTAGGCTCTGTAGGGTTTGCTTTGGACATTGAGTTCTGGAGATTTGGGTTCTTTGGCTCATGAAACTTTTTTGTGGTGTGCGTTAACTGTGTGGTATTTGCCATATTGGGACAACCAGGAATCTGGTGTTCCTTGGAAAATGTCTTTAGGAAATAAGCTATCTTTGTTTCTATGACATACTTTTAAAACCAGAAAACCCTGTAATGTTTGTACCCTTCTCAGTTTTAAGTCATCGCTCTGTGGTATTTTTAGTCAAGGAAATGTCTACATCCTTAATTTCCATTTCTGAAGGGAGGACTTCCTCCTACCTCTTTTGACTGATTTTGGTGTTATTGTGACCCTCCTTGGCAGAAGAGAGCTGGATAAGCTCCATGGCAGGGTGTAAGAGCTGTTCCTCCATGAAAATCCAGGAGGATTTTCCTCCCTCATGGATTCTCTGTATCCCAGGGTGTTACGTGGTAACTGGTGAGTGGATGCTGGAAATATGGACTCTTATTGGAAGTGGATGTGCTCAGCATCCCTGTATTTTTATTTTTTTGGTGAGGCAAGTGGGTAATTGTTTAGAAACTTCCAAAGATCTTAATGTGATCTTAGTTTTTCCCATTATGTTCTCCCATATAATGCAGCAAAGTTGTGTATGGCCTGGGTCCTGAGATCATGTATTAGCAACTTTTCTTTAAGATTGTAAATTACAGGAGGGATTAAAATAGAATTTCCAGGAAAAGAGTATCTTGTCAGCTGAATTTGATCAACCCCGTTTTTGTAGAGCACAAATTCTATTTGTATTTGTAGCAGGAGAGAGAGAGAAACTGTTATTTAAAGAAGAAGCATAACAATGTGATCCTGAGATTTGGCAAGAGTTTGGATGTAAATTACACGTGTAAGGATGCAACCAATTTTCACCTTTGGAATGGCAACAAAAATTGCTTTGAATGACGCTTTAATACTTAATATTTAGTGTTCCAAAAACTGTTACTTGAAGTACTTTAAGTAGCTGGTAACCTGTGAATGGGGAATCTTTTCCTATTAAAATATGAAGTATAAAAACCTATTTTAATTTCTTGGCTCCCTTGATGGAGATGGAAAAGGCTTCCTGGTATAGAGTCAATGTGACATCTTGAATTGACAGCTGTAATGCTCCTTAACTTGTGGCACGTCTGTAATTGGCTAAATTAAAGTTTACCATGTGTCATGGAGAATATGTTAGGCACTGTACAGCATTGCGAGTTACTGCTTTGGATGTTCAGAAATAAGATTATATTGTACATTAATGGAAATTTCAGAGTGTGTAAAGGGTTGAATTCAGATGTTTGGGCTTTTCTTAGCATCTCTTTTTCAAATAATGCCATTGCTTGATTTATATTGTATTAATAATTAATGAAGAGAATGTTATTCAGTGTTGGTAGTAATGTAACTTTCTTACTGTATTTCTAGCAAGGACAGAAACACAGATTTTTCCTGCAATAACTTTGTGAGTAGAGGGAGTGCAACTGCGTGAGATTAAAATTCTTGGGAATTTAGGGTGTATTTGGGAATTTATGGTTCTGTGTGTCACAGAAGAAGAAAAGGCATTTGCACATGTGGAATTGTCATGGAAAATTCAGTAGTTAGTTGTTCTCAACTTGGAGAAAATACATTCATTGTTTCTATTCATTCCAGTAGCATGTGTCCATGTGCTTTGACTACAAGCTTTTGAGTATTCTGCAGCATAAAACTGAAATGAAAAAAGAGTGAAAAAAAGATTAGAGAAAATGTGGAAGAGGCCCTGAGCTTTGAGGGTGATGCCTGTGTTCTGCAGAAATGGGAAGCACAGTACTGTGGGACATATTTGAATGACCATTACTCAAGTTGTCTTTAATTTTAGTGTTGACCTTTTAACTTTTTTTTTACTTGTAGCATGCAAAGAATTTTTCATCTTTTGGAGGGTATGCCCAGCAGATCTTCATACATCTGTAAGCTTGGATATTGTAGCTGGAATACATGTCCTTCAGTTTTAAAGCACCGAATTATCTTAAATCTGCTCAGGCATCAACCTTCTGGTAGGTTCTTGAATGAAAATCTTCTATCTTTTAGGATTGTCCTATATATTGATACAGTAGTTCACTTACCACCCCATCCCACAATACTTTACAGAATGTTGTAGTCAGGCTTCAGGGTTGACACAGATCAGTTTGAACCCCAACTTCTTGTCACTGAATTTTGCCATCTGAGTAACTGTCTTATGGCTTCGCTGATAAGTGGACATTGAGGAGTGACTGAAGGACTAAGAACTGCTCTGGAAGTGTGTGCTGCTTTTGTAATGAAGACTTTCTACATGGCTAAGTCAGTGTGAGCTTGCAGCCCTGCTGTTAATGTTCTGAGCACTGGGATTTCAGATGGGAGGTGATATTCAGCCTTGTGCTGTGTCCAGTAGTTTGAATAAATAACTTTTTATGGAAGTTGGACCCATTAAGCTATTTTTAGCAATTTGTCAGGAATGGGCGTTAGTATTTTCTGGTGTATGGCATATCCCCAGGATGCAAAGTTGATGCTTTTGTTTGTATTTGAACAGGTTAATGATTACCTGGTGAAACAAAATACTACTAAGAAGATTTGTTTTGCAAAGCTAGCAGTACACTGAAGGGATTTACTTCCGTCACTCTTGACTTGTAATTTTGATTTGTTTTACGTGAGTTGAAGCATTGTGTCTTGCAGGGTCTGTAATTCCTGAAATCTGGTCAGTGTGGTTTAATAGGTTGGTCCATAAATACAGCCTGATTTTGGTTTTTTCCATGAGTTAGTTTCATTACCTTTTTATGAAGTGAAATCACAGAAGTAATTATTCACAAGTATTGTTATCATACCTTGGGTAAGGCCTTTCAAACCAGCTGCTGAAATACTCCCTTCACTCTTCATTTTCTCACCAGAGTAAACTTTGAATGAATATCCCTGAATTTAGTTTTGTGATTCATTGTAGATCCCCTGTGCAAGGCAGAGCCTCCTTTGCTCTGCTGTGGGTTAGTTACATCAGAGCTCAATTTACTAAAGCTGCTGATTTAAAAACAAAATCCCCCAACTCGGGTTAGACTGTAATCTCATTCTTTGCACTCTTTATATCACACTTAGTTTGCTCAAAAACAAGATGAGGAAAATTCCCAAAAGGATGTGAAATTTAATTAGCAAATGTTGGTTAAGCACTTCAAGATGGCACGAAAATTACTCTAAATGCAGAAATGTCAGCTTGTTTTGGATAGCTGAAGCAAAACTGAGTCTACCCATGAGACAGGTCTTTTATCCGTGAAGGTAAGAGTTGGAGACAGGATATTCCAGCAAGTGGCTCCACGGACATGGAGCAGGTGACTGCCCTGCCCTGGGACAGCTGGTGGCAGGTCTGTGTGGCCGCGCAGTGAAGAGGTTTGGGGAACTGCTCTGCTAAAAATAGTCCCAGTTTTTAACCTGCTGTGTTTTTCCAAGTGAAGAACTGCTTCACTCAGGCAGCGCCTTCAAAGTGCTGCAAGAATCGAGTCTTATTTCTGATTCAGACTTTGACTATTTCCTGGGGAGTCTTTGATAGATTTTTTAACCTTTCTGTGACTCATTTTCCCACATGTCTGCTGAAGATAGTTTGTACTTCTGCTTCTGAAGCATTTTGAGTTCTGGAGATCAAGCTGAAATTACGCCGTGATTGTTGCCATTATAATATTCAGTTCCAAATTATTTCTAACTTACTCAAAATTCCCTGCATATGGTGAATGTAAGTGTGAACAGTAGCTTTGAAGGGATTTCTGAATTGGATCTGTTCTGTAGTTTGAGCTGGCCAAAGACAGAAATATCATCATACCTTTAGAAATAAACATTGTTAAATCATTTCCTTGCCCGAGAAGCTCAAATTAACACGAGGCCAAGTATCTCTTCAGTTCCTGACTCCATTACTCTTGTCATTGCTTTTTCTCCCCTGGGTATCTTCACTTAACTGCTTCTTTTTTGATGCTTTGCTCCTACATGTCCTGTAATTTTAATTTTTTTTAATATTATCCCTTTGATGCTACTGGGTTTCCCCATCTGTTTTGTCACAGAGTCTGGGAATGTCAGTGAAATGGGACATTATAGCACAATTTCTGGCTTTTGAACTGCAAAACAAGAAATATTTCTTTCTGTCCCTTCTAATTGTCAGTATTTGGTGAGACAGACAATTTGCCAGCCTGGTTGGCAGCTGTATGAAAGTATTCATGACCTAACTTTATCTTTGTGAGACATGAGGCAGAATTCCAAAGTCTGCAACAACTCTTGAATGTTTATACATTTAACCTCTGAAATTTGCAGGATAATATGAAAAGGTACAAAAATGCTTGTCTGAAAAATAGAATCTTGCTGTCATTGACTGAGCAGAGTTGGAAGCTGATTTCTGGTGTTGTAATGTATCAGGGGTGCTGAAAATGAAGATGAGGAGCCTCTGTTCTGACAGAGGAGGGGGAAGCAGTGCAAGGATCAGAGAGAGTTAATAAATACTGAGGAACTTTCCAGGAGGATTCTGGTTGGCTTTGGGTAGAGCAAGACGAGGTTTGTCATGACTAATGAAAGGATACAGCAGGGAGGAAAGCCCGGATGAGGTTGTTTACAGTCTGCACACACCGTTACAGTTTTATGCAAAAGGATGGCTGTATTTAAACATAATCTGGACCTATGGAAATTGGAGAGGTTACAGCAGGAAGCTGGCACTGCCCTCACTGCCCAAGAACTGGATTGATGAGGAATAATCTGTGTCTGCTGCAAACATGTGAGCAGATGCTGAAGAGAGAGAGGCAGATGCTTTTTGGCTGACAGGTCGTAAGGTTGCCTGCAGAGAAATAGGAGTTGAAGTCAAGCACTTATATCCACAACTGCAGAATTAAGGTAGTAAGACAGGGAGCAAAATATTGGTGGTAATTCTACTGGCAAAAATTGGGAAAAAATTCCTCCCCTCGCTCCCCAGCAGAGAGGATAAACAAGCTCATGCTGTAGGAGCCTGGGAGATAAGGGGGGTCTGCAGGGCACATAGAGGGGTCAAATCAGGAGAGAGTGCAGGCATGTGGATGTGTCTGTAACAGGAAAAGGAGGCTTAGAGGGAGGGACTGTTGTACTTCAGTGTCATTTTACGTGTTGTACTCCAGGGTTGATTTTATCTTGGAAGAAATGAGATCCCATGCAGGATCCCCATCCTTTTAGTTCCCTCCACCCCTTGTGATTGCCAATATGTTACCACGTGTTTTCCTCTACTTTACCCTCTTATTTCTGCTGCTGTTTTGCCAGTTTCCTCAGGGAGGAGGAAGAATGGTCCCCCACTGCTGATAACTTCATGTTTTCTCTTCTCCCTCTCTGTGCTTCTCACCTCTCATACCGACCATGAGTATAGTCTCTAATACTCCTTGTTGCCTTCCTCTGCTGGCAGCTTTCATTTGTTTCCCTTTAAAAAAAAAATCCATTATGAACATGATCACACTTGTAGTTTTCAGTAGGAAAGTCATCAGATTCAGTGTTTTCCTATGTATTATGTAAAACTTGTGGGTTATGAGAAGGTTTAGGTTGACATTTTTGGATGGATGCAGGATGTTTATTCTTGTGCTCCATGCCCTCACTTTCATCTTTCATGTCCAGTGCAGAATCTGGAGAGATGGTCAGGGCCTCTTACTGCAGTTGGTTGTGAAAGATTTCAAGATGAACACAAACCTAACACTCTGTCCACTGCAGTTCTTGTGAATGGAGAAATAGTTTTTATAGCATCATAGAAAGTGAGCGTGGCTTGAACTTGCAGCACCTGGGTTAATGATCAACTTGTGGGTTTGCCTGAATATTGAGAAAATAAGGAGCAGATACAACTTGACAGAGAGAAATGGGAAAGGGCCTTGAATCATGCAGTAGTTGGCCTATATTTGTGTGTGATTTTCAAGTGGTTGCTCTCCTGATCCCTCTGCATTCCCAGATTCTTCAGATCTCTGCACATGAAGCTGCTGAGAGAGCACGGGTTGGGGCATCAGCAATTCATCAAACTAAGAATTGTACTTTCATAACCTTGAAGTGTTTGAGCATCTTTATACCATGGAACCAGTTCATTTAATGATGAGTGTGCACCAGCCTGTGACAGGAGTGGTTATCACATCAGTAAACATTGGATTGAGCTGTGTGCCATACCTTTAATTCCTGTGGAAGTCCATGTAAGAAAGGAAAATCAGAGGTTTTCTTTTGGCTGTGGCTGGGGTTTAAGGGTACACTGGAGTGCTCAGGGACAGCTCTCTGCTCTCACGATGTGTGCAGCTGAACCTGCTGGCTTTCTGACACTGTGCCTTGATTAAATGGAAATCATATGACTCAGACCCATTAGACCATCACATAGCAGGTAAAGCTGTACTCTAATGAATGCAGTGTGAATGATGAAGTATAATAAATGTTAATGGTGAAGCGTTCTGTTAGAGCTTGTCACTTGGATATGAATTATAGGTACTATAATAGATGTATAGGTACTATAAAGCACACTACTAGTGATCTGTAGTATTGCTTTGAAAGAGAAACTGTTGGTTTTATATTTGATTTTTCATAGCTGAAAATCAGCTTTAAGAGGTAAATGTAAATTTGTCTCATTATTCTGGTAGTCCAACATGTAAAGCTTTGTTTGATGGAGACTTAGGGAGGAAAAATCCCCTGACCAGAACAGGAATGATAAAATACGCCAGATATACTTTAAGATCTGTTTGTATAGCTTACTCTTTGCTGAGCTGATTTTGTCTGTTGACTGATAGTGGAAAATCCAGTTCAGAAGTATAACTTTATAGGTGATGTTTGTGAAAGGCTGTGGATTAATGTGCTTTGAAATGTAGCCATTGAGGCAGGGATCAACATTTTTTTGAAGGTTTGGTATGTCTGCTGGGCTCTAGGCAACAGGTTGAGAATTTGCTCCACATCTGATAGAATTCTGGATTTAATACATAGACTCCAAGGATTACATCTTTTGAGGTATCAGAGAAAAGTATTTTCTGTTAAAAATATATTTATGTCCCACTTTTTTCCTTAGAGCCATAATTTACCTGCTTAAAACACTGATAGGGGAGCAGGATTTAATCCATTTATTTGGATCTTTAGCAGCTGGAACTATACCCAGCCTCAGACATGCTTAGACTTTGATAGGGAACTTGTCTGGATTTCTGCAGTATTTTAAATCTTCCCCCAGTCAGTTTGCAGTTCAGTGTTTGCTCTTCATCTGCAGCTGGAGAATGCAGTAGAGGCAAAGTAGTCATCGATTGTCAGCTAAGCAGGATTGTTTTAGGGCTTTGTAGTATGTTCAGTTTCTGGCATCCTGTAGGAGCCAAACTATGCTGGCATTTGAAGCAGAGCTGGTTTTCTGCTTTGTGAGTGCCTTTTTTACTGACTACTTGAGTTAAGCTACTGTTGGATGGTGATGACATTCAGGGCCTGACAATACAGTGGGATTTAATGAACTGTAGGTGACACTGAGTGCAGCCCTAAGACTATCTGAATCTGAAACTCAGCAACAGTTCATGGCATCCAAAAACTTTGTAGAAGAAACAAAAGTGAACTTCATGTTGTGCTAAGGAAATTTACTGTAAATGCAGAATCCAGCTATAGACTATTATAACCTCTTTAATATTTATTTAAAGTGACCTACTTTTCTTGTCAAATTCTCCTAACTCAAGTGGTAACTGGTAAAAGGATGTATTCCGACAGTATAATCCTCAAATCTTTGTGTAGACAATGCTGACACGTCTCATTTTGAGCCCATTTAGGACCCGTTAACGTGTTTCAGACTGGAGTAACCTATTAAATAAATACATCAGGAAAAAGCTTTTACTGGTAATGGTTGTTTTGCTTAGGTGACTATGGCTGTAATGTATTGTGAGTACATCTGGTACTTCAGTGCTTATCAGCGATCTTTTTCCCTTTAGGCGGTTTCCTAGAAACATGATTGCTTGCTGGTCTTGATCTCACAGCTTTGTGGAGACTCCTTCCCTGATAATGTCAAGTTCAGGCTACCCTCCGAACCAAGGAGCTTTCAGCACGGAGCAGAGCCGGTACCCGCCCCACTCTGTGCAGTACACCTTCCCCAGCACCCGCCACCAGCAGGTAAGGGGGACACTGAGAGCCTGGGGCTTAGCCAGGCTGCAGTTCGGGTGTTTGCCACGCCAAAAAGGGATTATTTCTGGTTTTTAAACGAAGGTAACACAAGGCATTCGCATTTGGAAACACATCTGTGTGCCCTGCTGGGGAGAGCTGCTGCCAGTCTGCTTAGCTAAATACCTGTGGGGTGGCTTCTTCTGTTCTGTTTTGCCCTCCTTGCCCTTTATTAATATAAACATCTCTTATCATTGGTTTCTAATGGGTTGAATAAATTCAGTAGGGGTTCTATTCCTAAACTTCTGTTGCAGTGTTGGGCTAGAATCTCTGTAAGTTAAATGTGGTATTTGTCAAAATTCCGTGCAAGGTGGAGAATGTGTAAAAACTGGTGTTACACTGATTTTTCCTCTGAAGCAGCCATACCAGTGCTGCCAGCTGAGTTCTGCTGGCCAGAATGGGAGTAAAGGATTTTGAAGGATATCCTACGTGCTCATTTCTGCCAACATTCATTCTGCCATCCTGTGCTCTGTGGTGTGGTGGGCTGTGGAGGACAAACTGTTGGCTTTACAACAGTTCAGGTTTCCCTCATTTTAATGAAACTCTCCTCCTGCTGCAGATACTTTGGATGTTTTCCTCTACTTCCATGTTAGTGAAAGGAAATTTAAAAACTGAAGCTTTTTGGCTTGCTCTGTATTTATTTTTAGATAATTTATGAAAACTGAATCTCATGGGTAATGATCTATTACATGTCTTGTAGAGCTTTTCTTCGGTTTAGTGCCAGCTGCATATAATTTTTAAAAGCAAGTGGTTGATGACACAGATACACAAATAAATAGTCTTGCACCTCACTTTGATTGTAAATTGTATCAATTGAAAGATGCATCTTGTGTGACTCTTAGTCCTGATTAATAGTGTCTGATATAAAAATGTCTTGAGGTGATAACAAAAGAAATTGCCTCGAGGTTGCTCTCGTTTTACCGCTTTGCAGTTGGATGTGCAAGACTGATTTTAAAGGATATTTTTAAAGGCTATTCATCTGCTGCTGACTCATGTGTGCTTTGTTAGAAGTTGTTAATAAATTAGGTGGAAATCCTAGTATAAATATTTAGTCTCTTTAAAGTTCATTTAAATCTCGGAACTGCCATTTGCAAACATTATTTTTTGAGCTGGAATAGGGCTTTATTTATCTGGTGTTACTCTGTATTCAATAGCTTTGGAAATGATCACGATCACTGAATGCTGATCCTGTCTCTATCCTTGTTCCTATTAACATGAGAAATGTTTCCCTCAGGAATTTGCCGTTCCCGACTATCGCTCGTCTCACCTGGAAGTCAGTCAGGCAACGCAGCTCCTGCAGCAGCAGCAGCAACAGCAGCAGCAGCTCCGGCGCAGGCCCTCCCTGCTCTCCGAGTTCCACCCAGGCTCTGACAGGTGAGGAGGCCGAGTTGGAAGGGTGTGAACACCAATCTTGTGCGTGCAGCTGCTCTGGGGTTACCTGAGGACGGGGAGAGTGGACAGCAGCAGTGAATCAGATGTTGGAGTTTACTTTCAGTTTGCCAGTATCTTCCTTCCCAGTGAAACGGGTCACTGCGTGGGGGATGTTGAGGGATGGTCAATGTGCATCATCATTGCTGGCACAAGAAAGTTTTCACACAGTGTCAAGCATTCATTTGAAGAACATTGAATGTTCTCTGAATGTCAAATTTAGAGATCAAAATCCCACTACAGATCAGAATAATATTAACTGGATTGTAGTAAATTAGCAGAAACATGCTTCTGTTTAGGGGAGAGATTAAAATACGATTTGTGCACTCAGTTCTTTAGTGTGTTAGGCTGCTGGTGTGCAGTCATAAGCAAGTGTTAGTGCCTCTAACAACCTCTTCTTTTCTGGCACTCGCTGCTTGTAAAAATCTTTTCTTGCCTTGGACTCTTAGTGAATATATCTGCTAGGAGCAACTTTATATGCAGGATTACTGCTGGAGGTTTATTTTGGCTATAACTGACCGATCTGGTTCTGAACAAATGCCCATGATGAATGTTATGTAAATACTGGTCTGGCTTAAAATCTCATTAGGATATTCCCAGAAATAACTTGATGATAGTGAAATCTGGGGCTTCCATATTGCCTTCATCCTGTGTCAGCAGAATGTCAGTAAGGCTCTGTTTTAATGCTGAGAATCACAGCAGCTTTTAGACTTCTCAAAATTGAGTTTATAGCAGTAGTAAATCACACCCCCCAGACTGTAAATTTGTAGAAGCTTATTTGGTAGTTCTGGCAAACTGCAGGAAACGGCTGCTGTCATCTCTTCAGTGGCACTTCATAGGAAGATGTTGAAGCATATGAGGGTCTTTTATGGACATCCTGTGCACTGCAGTGTGAAGCAGCAAGTGATAACTGTTGAGCATTTTTCTGAGAAGGAGGAGACTTTAAATGACTCATGGATTGAATCAATGACTGCTTCTGTCACAGAGTAGCATTTTAGTATAGATCAAATCAAATCCAAACAGATTCATGGCTCATCTCAAATGTTCTGTGTATATTTTAAAATTATTTGGCTGCAAAAATTAAAATGAAGGAGCTGTTGTGGCCATCTTCAGTGGAATACAGCACTGTCTTTTTCTCATTGATTTTTGGTGTGTCTGTAATTTGAGTCAGAGCTTTGACCTGAACGATATCCTTGTAGCACTGCTGGGTTTCTTTAAGGTTGTGTAATGATAGGAGTGCCTTTAATTTGAGATTCAAGTTCACTTTCTCTTTTCCAATGGATTTTAACTGTTGTATTTTTAAAGACCATACTTAAACATATTTATCTGCTTTACTGTTTAGAAGGAGCTTCACCAAATTGCATCTCCTTTAAAACTGAAAAATGTTGAGGATTTTTCTTGTATCAAAAATGTATATTTTAATAGTTTATCTCTTCTGTATAGGCCTCAGGAAAGGAGAACTGGATATGAACAGCAGTTTCATCCAGGTCCATCTCAGACAGATCATGATTCACTGGAATCTAAGCGACCACGTCTTGAACAAGTGTCTGATTCTCATTTCCAGCGTGTCAGTGCAGCCACTGTCTTGCCTTTAGTACATCCTCTGCAGGAAGGGTTGAGATCTGCAGATATTAAGAAGGTAAAGCTATTTTCTGTTACAGTTCTGAAGGTCTAACTTCCTGTGTTGCAGTGAGCTGATCGAATTTCTTCTGTTAGGTAGTTTTGTTTGTTTAGGTTCTTTCTTTAATCCCAAAAATTTACTTTTACACATTATCAGAAGCTGTGATCATGAGTCAGTGTTACTGTCTTACACTGTCTGACTCAAACACAGTAAATAGACCGGAATTCTGAGTTGCCACTACTCTCTTAAGTCACTCAAACCTCAGTTGTAAAATGATTATAGCATAGTGCATGAAATATTTCTGCTTTTCAATTGAAAGCTGCTGGCAAATGCACACAAGTCCATTTTTCCCTGTAATCAACATTGGTACTGAATAGTCAAAGTACTTCCTTCCACCCCCTTTTCCCTTTTGAGCATTTGAAATGAATCTGCTTATTTACATAACACTAATTATACTTGTCACTGTCTCATTTTGGCTAAATCTAGGACAATCTAGTTTGGGGTGGGTATTTTCTATTGTAGATATTGAATATTAGAGCCAAATTCAAGAGAACTTCACATTTATAACCACAACTAACTCCTGATGAGCTTTATCAGGCTGGTCATGATTATTTTCAAGAATATCCTCCTCAATATAGGTGCAAAGTATTGAGGAGTGGCTCTCAAGTAACCCTTCCTTTAAAAATAAAAGTTACTGTTTACATTTATGAAGATGTATTTTTTAAAGGGAGGCATTTTGGTCTTATTTTGCTTTCAAGGTAAATATGGCAGTATGGTGGTTTTTTTAAAGGTGGACTTTGAAATAACAGTATCATAAATAGGCTGTCAGTTAATTCTAAAAAATTTAGAGCATTATTAAAACGTAATTTGACTTCTCAACAGAGATATAGATAACTGAAAATCGTTATTAATTCTGGGTGTTTGGTTACTGAGCAGTCATTCCCATGTTACGACTGATTTCTCTTATCTCCCCCCCATCTTCCTGTCCCCATGGAAGGACCCAGCTTTTGGAGGAAAGCATGAGGGACCATCTTCTCCAATTTCTGGTCAGCCTTGTGGAGAGGACCAAAATGCTTCACCTTCCAAGCTGTCAAAGGAAGAATTGATACAGAGCATGGACCGCGTAGATCGCGAAATTGCGAAAGTGGAACAGCAAATCCTGAAACTGAAGAAAAAGCAAGTAAGCATAGCAGACACTGCTCTTGTTTTCTGCCAGTGAAAGAGGTGTGGAAAAACTTCATTTGGTGGTGGTGGATTTTTTGGTTACACGAACCAGATGAAGAAGTTAAAAAGGAAAGGTTGTGTATATGATTTTATTTTAAGTAAGTTGGACATCACGTGGTTTTAAACAGTTTTGAAAGTAGGAGAAAGCAACATAGGAGCAGCAGCAGTAGATGGGTTTATATTTGAAACTGCTGTGAAACAAGGGCACTGTGACTGTAATTTCAGCTTCAGAGCTGCCTGCTGGCTGAGGGGAGGATCATCTTTCTTCTTTCGCAGTCTGTGCAAGGGGAGAATCCCTTGCATGCATCTCCAAAACCAGAGCTTGTACAAAAGTCCCTGGATCATCTGCTTTCCCGGGGGCAAGATATCCTAACATCTTGAGCTGAGATCAGCCTTGGGGGAAAGTGCAGTAGGAGGGGTGTGAATAAACACAGAGAGCAGAGAAATAGAGGAGGAAATATCACTTTTTTTGGTATGGTCGTGGCTATGCTTTGCATCAGAGAACTGCACTTCAGCCACTGGAAGCAAAGGAAGTGTTTGCTGGCAGTTGTTGCTTTCCCAGTAGCTGTTGTGGCCAAGTAAACCCACCCTTCAATCGAGGCATCTGTTAGTCATCGACAAAAACAAAGTCCTTGTTTCCTTTTCCTTTTCTGACTTTCAAAGATCCAGATAGAAAAAGTGCCAGCTTTACTCTTTTTTAGTTGGAACTCTGGAGGAAATGAGAGTTACACTGTAGGATTTGTTAACTTGTAGGTCCAGGATTACAAACAGACAACTCTCAGGAGCTGTGTGTTTTTATGGTCTGGAAGCATTTAATTACGCCTGAATTTTAATGACCTGTAAAGTGACCTCCAGCAGAAAAACAAAAAAGGATGTCACTGAGTGCCTGTTTGTGTGTTAATGATGCTTATCTCTCTCTGCACTTTTCCACAAAATCAGCAAGTACTGTGCATCTCATCTATGAAGGGTCATTTGTGCACATTTGTATGTGATTTGACTTAAACCTACAAAGTTGCTGTTGAAATAATTGAGCCCATGTCTTAGGGCATTCTGCTAAAATTTTAGGGAATTCTTGCACAGCAGTGTAGCACATTCTAGCCAGGACTGTAAGGCAGGATGGATCCCTGGTTTCAGAAGTTCTTTGCTCTGTGTTTGTGGCAGGCATGGGTGAAGGATATTTAAAAAATGAAGTTGTCACTGAACCAGATTTATTTGATGTGAAAGTCAATCACAGCAGTGTAGTAGCTAGGAAAGGATTACAGGGTGGGGTTTTTTTGCTTTTGTTTTTTTTTTTGCTTGTTTGGTATTGTAACAGTCTTGGAACTTTAATACATGTGGAGTGGTTTATTTTTGCTGTGAAGTACCTTTAGAATTATGTTCTCTGTGGAGTGCTAGAAGGACTTTTGTACCTTTTGAAACCATAAGACAGCAGTAATGGTGACCCGAGCATCTACAGCGCAGGAAAACAGCTCTGTGGTTTATTTCCACTGCGAGAAGGCAGCTCTGATGTAACTGTTCTCCACAGTTGATACTTTAGTTTAAAGTTAAATAATGCTAAATTACAAAGTGACAGTGGCTCTAACTGTCAAGCTGAAATAAGTCTGATTCAAGGCAGGTGAGTCTTGTAAACAGGTAATTTGGGGTCCCAGTAATACAAAAAATAGTCTTGTTATTGTCCCTGTGGGCATTAAAACCATTTCATTCATTCCTTGTCGGTGCAAAGCGAAATAAGAGGCAGTGCTGACTGATCAGCTGCGTATTTTATCTCTGGTGACTAATTACTGGTGGGGGGAACATGGATGGCTGATTTTCTTTCTTTGGTCTCTTAGCAACAACTTGAAGAAGAAGCTGCTAAGCCTCCCGAGCCTGAGAGGCCGGTGTCCCCTCCTCCCGTGGAACAGAAGCACCGCAGCATTGTCCAGATCATTTACGATGAGAATCGGGTGAGTGTCCTCTGCACCTCCCCGAGGGGGCTCTCACTGACCCACGGTGCTGACATTCATTGGGTCTTCATTTACTTCCATGGGGCAAATTTTGCTTCTGGTTTACTGATTTGCCCACCCCTCTTTTACTATTTGTTTGCTTCTTTAAATGAAGGACATTTTTATGACTTTTTTATTCTCAATCACAGGAATCTTCCTTCTATCTTGTAAGCAGTCTGAGCTGTGGGTCTCATCCTTAGACCCTTGTGCTGAGATGCATGAATTATAGACATATATGAACACACACACATACATCCTTTTAAGTGTGTGATATGAAAAATGCCTCAGAAATTCATCTTGAATTCCCTATTCCTCACATGAGCTGACAAACTTGGCTGAAGACTCTACTTTTAAATGAGCTGAAGGGAAAAAAACTGCATATGTTGTAGGATTTTGTGCCTTCTTTATAAACTCTGACTTCTGGCATTTAAGATTTAGATAAATGAACAGATACAAAGAAGTAATATATTGCTGAATTATGAGCTTGTGTTGTTTAAGTGGTGAGAAAAGTCCAGGAGCTCAGTGATATTGCCAACAGTAATAGCAAAAATGCTTCCTGCCCTTTTTCCCATGGTAGTTTGAGATAAAGGAGTCAGATATCTGGGGGTTTTGAAAGTATTGTGATCTTCTGTGAGAGTGGTGTATGTTTGTTTAATTTCCCAATTTTATTCTGTAGTTTAGAGGAACAGCTAACTTCTATGACAATAGACTATTTTTTTTTAATTTGAGGAGGTAAAAAAACCCCTGCAAAACAATATTAGATTTTGTACAGTAGAACAATGCTTGTGTCCCAAGCATTCCATGCAAGGAAGGGCCAGAATTATTTTGTGCTCTTCACTTAGTGTGAATGAAGGACCTTTGACACACTTTGTGTGTTTATGTACACATGGATTCACACTCCCACATTTGGCAACTGGAGAATTTTAGTTCCTTCATTCCATTTTTCAAAGCTAGTAATACTTCTTTGTATTGGACACCTTTCTTCCTCCTTGTAATTATTTGCAGTATTACCTATTAAATTTTGGTTTTGAACTGCAGAGGTCAGTTTCTGCTTTTATGCTCTATCAGCTTCCAAACTTGGAGATCAGAGTTGTAACTGCACAATTCAAGTACAGGTTTCTTTATTTGCTGAGGCAACATTGCAGAAGTAGGTTAAGAAGGATCTCACATGGTCAGGAAGGGGTTTAGCAGAGAACACAGAGTTCAGATCCACATTTGACATGAACTTTAGAGGATTTACTCAGACTATACCAAAAAAATCTTATTTTCAGAAAAAAGCAGAAGAAGCTCACAAGATTTTTGAAGGTCTTGGTCCAAAAGTTGAATTGGTGAGTTGTGGAATTCTGGGTTTTTTTCTTTTGTTCTATTTTCTGTGTTGCCAGTTGCTCTAATTCTGTTGTGCTGAACAGCCGTAGTTCTGTGATTATGTGTAGAAGAAATGTGTGTTTAAATGCACTGGTGAGTTGGGCTTGAATGAGTTCATTGGCCACATAAGTGTGGTTTTTAATATAGATTTGAATCTGTTTGAGAGAACAGTTTGAAGTATGAAGAAATTAGGTACTATTATATACATAAGTACTTAGAATCTAATTTTAAGTAATGAAATCTATGCTTTGTGCTGAATATCTTGTAGTCCCTTCAGCTCTGCTGCCTCTCAGGTTAAGTGCACTGTTGGCGGAATACTAACATATTGTTAAATGTGTTGCATACACTTTTAGAGTCCCATGCATTGCAAAGTGTTAAGTGTTCCTTTCTCATCCAAAATTGCAGCCACTTTACAACCAACCATCAGACACCAAGGTCTACCATGAAAACATCAAAACGTGAGTGCTTTAACACCCTGTCACTGTCCCATTCGGGGCATCTGGATTTAAACATTCCCTCACATTTTTCATTGCTGTCACTTCCAAGTAGGATGTTTTAACCGTAATTAAAAGCTTCCAGTCCATGCAACTTTCTGATTTCTTTGTTGTAAAAGAGCTCTGCAAGACGTGCATTGTATGTGCTGAACGCAGAGGGAAGCCCTGGCTTTCCATCTTCATTTAAAGATAAAAAGAAATAATAAAACTTAAGTTGGCTGTCCTTTAAAAACTTCTCTTAAAAAAAGTAATTCTTGCTCCACTCCATCAAATAGATCCATATAGCAGTTCCAAAGTACTTATTTCTTGAATAATATAGTGGAAAACTTAACTTTAGGGCTGAATTGCAAAGACTTTTTCCCCATAAAAGCATAATAGCTTAAACCAAATTTTCTCATTTTAGCATATTATCTCTCTTGTGGGAAGGGAGAGCACCTGCCTTGAAATTGGAACCTTTTGTGTCTCAATTGCTTATTCCAGATCTTCAAGAATCTCCTCTCTGAAAAAATACAGTATTAGATGATTTAGGTATCTCAACTTCATTGGGAATTTTCCCTATTTTTTACCCTGAAACTGTTATTCATAATAAAAATCTGGCCTCTAGGATTGAGATGGGTTTTGATTAGTTTTGAAGTGCCTGATTCTTATGTAGTTCACTTTTTTCCCCTAATTTTGTTTCCCAGAAACCAGGTGATGAGGAAAAAGCTGATCCTATTCTTTAAAAGAAGGAACCATGCAAGAAAACAACGGGTAAGAGCATGATGGTTTTCTGAAAGGAGCATGTGGCTCCTTTTCTGTCTGGACCCTTGTCTTGCATTCCCAAATATATTGATTAGAAAAATAAGACCTCAGGCTAAAACAAATGTGGTACCAGAAGGTGGGATATTTCTGGAAGGCAGCAATGACAATTACCAAATACCATGGGGATGTGTAAAGCAAAAAGATAGTTTATAGTATTCAAAATCTACATTTTTATATCCCACTTCCTCACCTTCTCTGTGCTGAAAATTTGGTATAAGTAATCTTGAAAATAGAAGGGACTAGAGCAGGAAAAATCTGTGCATTCCAGGAGCCTGCCCATGTGACGTGCTGATCACTTGGTGTATTTTGCTTAGTCAAGGTTTACTTTTGGAATTTAACAGGAACAGAAAATCTGTCAACGTTACGATCAGCTGATGGAGGCATGGGAGAAGAAAGTAGACAGGATAGAAAATAATCCACGCAGGAAAGCCAAGGAGAGCAAAACACGGGAGTACTATGAGAAACAATTCCCAGAAATCCGGAAGCAGAGAGAGCAGCAGGAAAGATTCCAAAGGTATTGCTGGAGATTTGAAATATTCCTGCAAAATATCTCTTCAGTCTTAAGTTTTTTAATTATTTATAGTAAAATTGGTTAATTTTAACGTTTAAATTTTATGTTCATCACCTTCTTGCTTTAAAAAGAATTTTAGTGTGTCATAAAGTGAAATGTTCTTCCATTTGTTCACTGTGTTTCCATGGCATTGAGCTCACGTTTCACTTCCCGTCCTAAGGATCTCCATGACTTTATCCATCCATTGTCATATGTCCCCTTTCCTGTCCCCCCCTCCAGCTGTGCCAGCACTACCAGTCCCATCCCTTGGTGCCCTCTCAGGCCGCTGTGGTGATGTCCACGTGGTTCCTTTCCCATCTCCCTTTTCAGATCTGCCATCAAACCCCATATTTTCCAAAAGGAACACAGGAAAAGGGCCAATTAGCAAAGGCTGCTTAGATTGTGGTGTTGGTGAGATGAGGAGAGTTAAGCTGCTCAAAAAGGGGTTTGTGGAGTTCTGAAGACAATTGGAGCATCAGCTTCACAGGAGCCTGTTCATTTTGGGCACACACCCTAATTTATACTGGTATTTTTCTGTCACTGGGTGTCTGTGTTACTCCTGTGTTTCATGATCCCTGTATTCATTAGCCCCCACACTTAAAAACCATTTATCTTCTTAATTAACAATTTGACTGATCTTTTGTTGTACTTGCCAGGTAATTTTATTCCAGACGTTTTTGCATTTTAAAATATTCAAGGTGTGACAATTAAGGCCCTATTATTTAATTTTAATCCATCAGACATTTCTTAGATGGAAACTACAAGGAGTCTTAAAAGGAATGAAGTGGAATTCATTTGAGGGTTCACCTTGGAGAACTGTAGGTAGATAGATAAGGTCTAAATTAGAATTAGGTCAAGTTTGATTCAGTTGTGTTGAAATCTGTTTATCTGATGTTCGAAATAATTTCAATACACCTTTGAGAGTTCAAGCCCCATAAAGATTTAATCTCATCTCTTGTAATTATCTGTCTACATCACCTTTTTTTGTAAAACATGGGGAAAGCAGAGAGTTTGCAATACATTGTGAAGGCTGCAAGATTTTTGTGGAATCAAGAAAAGAAGTAAACTGTTAGAATGGGAACAGCACTCATACATAAGAAGCTTTCAATTTAGGAATATATCATGTCTTTGTAATTGCAAAGTAATTTGGATGGGGTCATCTCTTTACATTATATTTACATTTTCTAATGTGATGGCCTCTTTGTCTATAGCAGTGCTGTAATACTGTTGCTATGTAAATACTAAGGGTTTTCTCCTCAGATTTTGTGCAAATGGATTAAATCAGTAAAATCTTTGAGGTATTTTGTCTCTCCATTTAGTAGTGATTTTTACCTCTGAAATGCTTTTTGACCCACATGCTGTGGTATATTATTATGATGTTCCTAAGGGTAAAGATCACAAGCTGGAAAATTCTTCCAAATTACAGCTCTCCCCATCGATTCAAAACTGGAAATTTTTCTTTTGTTGTAACAAATGTCGGTGCTGTATTAGTAACTTGACCAAATTGATAAAAGGCAAATTTAGTGTGGTTTTCTTAAAAAAAAAAAAAAAAAAAGTTTCTTTGAAGGTGTATCAGTTGTACTAATTAAGGTAATAATTTCTGTGCCACTGATGAACATTTCTCATGCTCGGCAGAAGCATTTATCTGAAGCACCTACTTTGCAGTGGAATTGGTGGTAACACCTTTTTTTGTGCCCTTCCTGCTGAGCTTTGCAAATTCACTGTAAAACCAAGCAGGACATGACAGTTTGTGCTCTGACTCTCCTTAAGGAAGACCAGTCCTAACTGATTTGAGAGACTGGTAACAGCATTATAAGGAATTTTGAAGGTTGTTGTGGTGTACAAAACGTGCAGATAGAGCTAATTCCCACTTTATCCTTTTTCCCTCTGTGTTCCTCTCATTCCAGAGTTGGCCAAAGAGGGGCTGGCCTTTCAGCAACGATTGCTAGAAGTGAACATGAGATTTCAGAAATCATCGATGGACTCTCTGAGCAGGAGGTGAGTCTGGTGGCTGTACTTTGCTGTACAATAAATATCCTTTCACTGGCAGTGAAAGGTCTCTTGTAGAGGGTTTGTTTCTTTGATAAGAGAAAGCTCTTCTCTCTTTAAGAGAATCTGTGTGAAGGGTGGCTTGAAGCAGGTCTTACAAGTACTTTTCTTTTGAGGGTTTTGCTTTCTAATTGTATCTGCCCTAGATTTTTCTCATGTGGCTGTTCATTGCAGGCTTACTGCAACCTAGTTTTTCACAGCCGTAACAAACATGTGAGAACTCTTCCTTTTCTCAAACCCTCCATCATTCTGGTTTTTCATCAGCTGTGACAGTTTCCTTTAGCTGACCATAAATGTTCACTGGGATAGTGACAACTTCTGCAAGAGTTAAGACCTGGACAAAAAGTAGTTCCAAGCTGACTGTGAGTGTGCAGCTTTAAGAGCTGTGTAATTCAAGAACTGTAAACATCAGCAGCAACACTTTGTGTGTTCTTTACTTTTCCTTTTGTTCTGTAGAATAACGAGAAGCAAATGCGTCAGCTCTCTGTCATCCCTCCCATGATGTTCGATGCAGAACAGAGACGGGTGAAGTTCATTAACATGAACGGGCTCATGGAGGATCCCATGAAAGTTTATAAAGACAGGCAGTTCATGAACGTCTGGACAGACCACGAGAAAGAGATTTTTAAGGAAAAGTAATGGCCTTTCTTTTATTTTCTTTTTATTACATTGAAATGACAGTTAAATGCCTGATCCCGTAAAGCTAAATCAGGAATGCTGAAGCTTTTGTGCAGTAATATTTGATAATGTTCCTAGCTGGCTGTAATAAATATTGCAAAGGTTTTAGACTTATTTATCAACTGAGTATGCTCACGTGCATTTAGTCCTTAAATAGTAAATTCTCCCAAAAGTACCTTAGTTCATTTAGTTGCTTCAGTAAAATGAGAATAGTAGAGATATGATCTCATTTTATCAGATCATAAATTTTTCAGGTAATTTTGAGTATGTAGTTCTAAATTTGCACAGTTTGAAAACTGGGCTTTTTAGGCTAATTTCACTCATGTAAATGAAGGGCTTACTGATGGAACAGATTGTTTCCAAGATTGTTTTGCTTGTTTGATTGTGGATTATGTTGTTAAACTGAAATACTTTCTGATTTTTAAAAGGTTTGTCCAACATCCCAAGAACTTTGGTCTAATTGCTTCCTACTTGGAACGAAAGGTAAGACATTTTTTAGCATAAGTAGAACGTAGGGTGGGATCCCTAACTTCCCAAATGTAAGTCACTTACCCCAGCATCATTTTCTCGTCCTGGAAAAAAAAATTATGTCCAAAAAAGTTATCACTTTGACAGGATTTTATAATACTTGATCAATAACACAATCAGTGTGTGCCAACAGAAATTACTGAAATTACACAATTGGTGAGGATAAAAGACAATGGCACCTCTTTAGTTTGGGTATTTGCTTGTTGAAGCAGGTAAGCTTTAACTATTTCTGCACAGTTAAGAACAGCATTGCCTCTGCTGAGCTGCTGTGCTGACCCAGAGAAACCTTCCCACCACCTTCCAAGTCAGGGGGATCCTACTGCCAGCTCAGTCTTCGGGGTTAATCTTAGTGTTTAGAATTTGATTTTGCAGAATTGATGAAAGAATTAATGGAGAGTTAGGATTTGTTAAGACATACAACAGAACCTTGAATATGTACACCTATTGTAATAAATAGAACCTTTTTTATTTTAGTCTGGGGGCTGAATAGTGTTCAGAGAAATTAGCAATTAAAATATTCTCTTTTCAGTAGGAATAAACCCCTTTTTCCCTACTTTTTTCACTTTAGAATGTTCCCGACTGTGTATTATATTATTATTTGACCAAGAAAAATGAAAATTATAAAGCCCTTGTGCGAAGGAATTATGGTAAACGCAGAGGAAGAAACCAGGTACCTTGAATTTATTCATCACTTGGGTATTGTTATTTTATTGCTTCATACTTACAACTGTTTCATTATCTGAGATAGCAACATATTATAAGCATGGGTGGGAAATCATTATTTTTCCTTTGTTGCATACTTGCCCTTTTACAATTTAAGTGATCTGATCTCAAGGGTGTTGTTGGTTAGTTTGGTTTTAATTCTGTGAAATATCTTCTTCCTTTGCACATTTATTGCTTGTTTTAATATGACAATTCATTTTCTTTGAGGACCCACCACAGACACTGAGATTGAATCCATCATTAAATCCTATGTTGGAGCCAAGAGAAATCAGGTTTAGCATGTGACTTGCAGTGGAAAATGTATAATCAGTTCATAATGTCAGTGTTTGTCAAAGAGCAGAAATTAATAGTGGTCTTTATTTGGTGGTCAGGCTCAAAGTCAAACTGGAACTTCAGAGCAAGAAAAGAGTCCAACTTAATGCATGTGAATAAAAAATCCTGCTGATTCAGGAAGTGTTTCTTTGGAAGTCTTTGGAGAGGAAAAGAGCAGCATTTTATGTACCAAAAGCTTATAAATACATGTGCTGGGCTACCAGGGTTAACGTGGGAATTGGAAAGCAAAATAACCCTGGAACTTCGGGACTGCACAAATCTGCTCTGCAAAACAGTAAATGCAGTAAATATTGCACTGAAATACACAAATACTGAAAGTTTTCTAGGAGTCCCAGTAGATGGGGTTTTTTAATCTAAAATTGCTGCAAACAGATTCAACTGATGAGTGGATCCTGTTCAGTAGAAACAGACATCAGGTTGTGCTTCTGTGGTGCTGTTGTACTTAAACCTTTTGAATTACGGGCTGGTGTTCTGCAAGAAAAGTCCTGTCATGGGAGAGTACCTTGTCTGTACCCCGCAAATGATGGATTGCTTAGGATAAGGTCATTGTCACTGTGCACAGGATTTCATAGAACTTCTGCTCTGATGGGAGAAATTACTGGAAATAGCCTGTATTTTGCCAGAATTTCTGTTAGAATTTCTAAGCCTAATAATGCTTCTTAATAGGAAAGGGTATTGTTGTTGGAGTAGTGATTGGGGAAGGATTGCAGTTAAAGTCTGTATGTGTGGCAAATGAAAAGAAGATGGAAATAAACAGGGTGGTCCAAATGTGGACAATCACTGTGGACACTGAACAGAGGTAGTGCTGCCATTTGGAGTGGCTCAGTTTCTTGTGCCATTGTAAAGTGAGGTTGGTGTGATCATAGGAGGTGTCACATGGTGAGGGGTATCTTTGCTGAGTGCTGTTCTAAGGGGTGAGAAGACAGAACTGGCTCAGCTGTAGTGCAGTGGAACAGGAGATTCTGAGGTATTTAGAAAGTCATTACTGCATATTTAAATGTCTTTTCCACGTTGTTAAACTTCAGAATATTGGAAGTGGTAGAATTCAAAATTTGGATGGACTTTTCAATCCATAAATGGTTGCTTTCCTTGGATAACATATATAGACCAGAAAGATTTTAATTCCAGCTTTAGACACAGGGGCGTGGATTTGCTTGGTGAACTCAGCTCAAGGTGCTCTGCCTGACTTCGTGGCTGCTCCTGTGAGTGCTGATTTATATGTGAGTAACTGAATATATCAGTTGGAACACTGAAGGTTTGTCCAGCTCAGATTACTTGCTGTTGGAATTGTAGCAGAGTTGTACTTTGTAATTGCTGGTTGTTGATCCACATCAAGTGCTACAGCAGATCCCTAAACTTTGGGCAACTGCTGGCCAGGCTTAATGTGTGCTCTGTTAAGGATGCTAGTAAGTGCCAGGTTTTTAGCTCTGGAGAGGGTTGAGCTGGACTTGCCAACTCAAGGAAATACTCTCAGCACTCTGAAAGGGAAATTTTACCACTTGAGGAAGTTTAAATTCAGAAGTATTGCAGTTAGCGTGTTAATAGTAAGGAACTGCATGGTGCCAAAAATGATATTTGTATTTATAATTTTATTAATGATTAACTAGCAACATCTATAACAGCTGGTAAAAAAGAACTTGAGAGGGTTGAACTGCCTGGTTTGCCAGAACTTTTATCTTAGAGTTGCAGACAGCAGCTCACCCCTTCCCCCTCCCATGCCCCAGCTTTGTTTGAAGCTGATATTTTTCATATCTCTCAGTAGCAACTTGAAACTTTCTTGCTGATTGGCAAACACAAGTCATGTAAGATTTATGAGGTGCTCCAGGATGGGCTTAGGCCAATAACAGGTGCTTCAGCTTAAACTCTTAATAGTTCATATATTTTTGTAAATTAGAAGGCAAGCAAGTGGAATATTGCAGTGGAGATATTAATCATGGTAACGACGTGGAAGTCCTTCAGAGAATGCAGTGAGCACAACTTGGCTCAGGTTTCAGTGTGGGGGCTTTCACTCGAGAGAAGCTGAGTGCTGGATCAAGGATGTGAAGTGAAGAGATGCAAGGCTAATAAAATTCTGATAGGTGTTTGTCCTCAAATAAGTCTAGAAAGGGCTTTATATAAAATGCTGCCTAAACTGTTCCAGACTGTCACAGAGGCAACTGAACAAGTGTGTCTTAAACCAAAGCTTGTCAAATGTAGAGCAAGTTTTTAACATTTTACATCTTAACAAGACATTTTAACATCTTTAACAAGAATTGAGAGAAAGCCATGGCTGTATGGAAGTGTTCAGGATAGGACTTGGAGCAACCTGGTCTGTTGGGAGGTGTCCCTGCCCATGGCAGGGGGTTTGGAATTAGATGATCTTTAAGGTCCCTTCAAACCCAAACCATCCTGTGATTCTATGATTACAGAGAAGTCCTTAAATAACTCACTGAAAGAAGGTTTCTGTAAGTGAGGCTTTAGATTAATGTGGTAGCCAAGCAGTGGTCAGTGCTGGCTGTGTCCCTGCAGTGTGTGTGGCTGGAGCCCGTGGCCGGGCAGCAGGTGGGAGGCCAGTGATGTGAGCAGACAGAAATTCGCCGCGTGTGTGTGACGGGGATCACCTCTGGTGACTCCGGGGAGATTAGAAGGTGCTGTGTGAGAGGGGCAGCACTGCTGCAGGCAGCTTAAGTGGCAGAATGACACAATTTCCTGGAATAAACACGTACTGGGTCAGGCAGCCTCTGCTGAAGTGCTCTGTGATGTCGCTGCTGGGGTGGGTTTTGTCCTTCCGAGCTGTGTCCTGAGCTCAAGCCCATCCCCTGGTGTGGACAGTAAAAGTTTTAATCAGCAGATGAATGTGCAGGAACGTCGCTGACCGAGGCTTCGACTCCTTTAAGGTTTGTGTTTATGCATTGATTATGCAGCTTAAATAAAGTTACTGGGAAACAGAGAACCAAGTGATGTTGAGTTGGCCACGTAAGAACAGGATTTTCAACAACTGTTCTCTAATTAGATTTGATATAAAATAATTTTCTTTAAATTCTTTTTTTTTTAAATGCAATTTTAACACCTTGCTTTTCAGGTCAATCTATCTAGCAAGGTGGAAATAATTTATATTAGCATGTCTCTTATATCTTACTTGAAGGAAGTTTTTGCATAATCAATAATCAGCACCTTAATTGCTAATAATTTGCAGTAAGATGATAGTGGTTAGTGTTTAGGGTTTCTGCTCCAGTTCACATTATTAAAATGTCAAACCAAGTCAGTTTTGTGACTATTTCCAGCCTCAGTTTTGTTAGTGAAACAGTGACACCTGCTGCTGCACTCATAGGGAAGTTCCTTCCTCTGTGAAAAAGAAAAGCCTATTTTGAGGAATTTTTCAGTAGATTGTAAAATCCAAGTTCATGAAGTGCTAGAACAGCAATCTTGTAATTCTCTGTCTTTGTCTCATAGTTCTCTGTCCTTGTGTTTCCATGAATTGCCAAATGTACTCTGGGTATCTGGGACAAGCACTGTGCTTGTAAAACTCATTTCAGTAGAGAAAAGAGTCTTTGTTGGTTTTTTAAATAATTCTTTCTGTAAACTCATTGGAAATGTAAGTCTAAAATTCCAAACCAAATTTTTTTAGCAATTATATTTCTTAAATACTAATGGCAGTTTTGAGAAGGCAACTTGGAGTTGGTCGTAACTTTCATGCTACAAGATTTTCTGCTCCCCAGTTGTAAGATCATGTTTCACTAGAAAATGCACGAAGTTAAAAATAAAATTTGAGAGGAGCAACACCCTCACTAAGTGGGTCAGACCTCCCTCAGCACTTTTAAAACATAGCTGCTCATTTTTAGTGGGGCACACAGCAGCCAATGTGTGATTGTACACAATCCACGCTCATGCTGCAGAAACCTCCTGTGCTTCCATGGAATGTATAAGAGACAAGGCAGAGATATTCTGTTCTCATGCTGACCACTGTGCAGTGCCTGTAACTTAAAATATTATCAAGTGGGAAGTAAGGCAGCATCAGTGTTTGTGCTGCTCTGGGGACAAGATGCTGCACCTTTGTGGGATCAAGTTCTCATCTAAATCCCATCTCATTTCAGCAACAGATTGCTCGTCCTTCTCAAGAAGAAAAGGTAGAAGAAAAGGTAGAAGAGGAAAAATCAGACAAATCAGATAAAAAAGAGGAGGAAAAGAAAGATGAGGAGGAGAAGGATGAGAAGGAAGAATCTAAGTAAGTGTGTATATACTGAAATGCATTAATTCACCCTAGATTGCAGGTTTTGGCAAAGATCAGAACAGGATTTGCATTAGCCTGACAGTGAAATCTGGACTGAAAACTATTTCTTTTGTATATTAAGCCATTTTTTGGATGTATGAATTTCTCTGTCTTGCTGAGCTAATCAGACCAGTGGAAAAAGTAATGGGGTTATTTTTTTGCACATGTAATAATTTCCATATCTTGTTGGTTTAGGCTTTTCTCATATGTTTATCACACATGGAGTGTTCATATTTTCTTTGAAGCTGACAATATCATGTATCTGTGTTACTCTCTGGCAACTGGAAGTTGTGAGCAATAGGTGAATTCTCTTTCACTAAAGGCATCTTTTGGGTTCATGGAGTTTTGTTTGTGGGGTTTAGGAATTTTTTGTACATTGATTTTCAGGAATATCTGCCGACAATGTCTCTCTGAATGTGACTGACTTATATTTTACCTACTCCCAGAGAGAATACCAAAGAAAAGGACAAAACTGAAGTTGCACCAGAGGAGACAGAGGAAAGGGAGCAGGCGGCTCCTCGGGGCCGAAAAACTGCCAACAGCCAAGGTCGGCGTAAGGGCAGAATCACCAGATCAATGACAAATGAAGCTGCACAAGCAAATGCTGCTGCAGCTGCAGCCACTGAAGAGCCACCACCACCTCTGCCACCCCCACCAGAACCTTGTGAGTAGCATTCCCAGGACTCCCAGGGACCCAGCTGCTCGCAGGCTCCTCACTGACACGGGGCTGTTTCTGGGCATGCAGTGCTCTTCTGCTTTCCTGTTTAATATTCCAGCTTTATTCTTAGCCCTGCTTAGAATTTTGTGACTGTGTGGAACTGTTAAACTTCACAAGTGTAACTTCATGAATTGTGCATGTGCAATCAGCTGACTGTTAAGAATGATGTGAGGGGAGGAAAGGCAGTTCAGCCCTTCTGTGATAACACCTTGTCTCCCTGAGCAGGTTAATGATGGGTCTGCAGAGATCCAGATGCCTGTGACACAGATTCACTTACAGGCTGCAGCTCACAGAGGATGCTGTTAAATAATTGGCCTGATATTTGAGTACTTCAGGGAGTTTCATAAGCTGAAATAGATCTTGGCAAGTTGTTGTTGTTTCTGCATTAGATGGCAAGAGGCTTTTTTAAAATCAAATGTTACTTTCTTGGCTGGTATGGTTAAAAAAGACGATGCAGTCTCTGAGTGTATTTTGGAAAAGGCTGACCTAATTTGTGGTGGTGCAGAAGTAGCAGAATATCTTGTGGCTGGTAAATAATTATCCAGGATGGCAGGGTAGGTTGTGTTTTTTTCTTGCAGCGCTCTGCTGTGGCAAAATTTGTTGCTCCTCAGGCTTCAGCTGGGTAGTTACAGGCAGCTGCTATTCTAGAGCTTGTAACAACTCTTTTTGTTACTCAGATGTTCTGACTAGAAAGAACAGAGTAACTGGGCACATCAGTTCTTGTATAAATTGAAACAACAGAGATTCTGAGAAACATTCTTGCTGCATTGATACAATGGGGTTTTATAAGCAGTTGGTTTTTTAAGGCTGAAGCAATAGTGGGTTTTGCTTTTGTTTTCTTTTGTTTTATTTTTAAACCATTTTTTGCAGGGTTTTCTGGAAAATCCAAAATAGCTTTTCAGTGGATGAGATACTTTATAGTGTCCTACTTTTGTGGTTTGTTAATGGAAGCTGTTGCAGGGTCTTTGTTACATGCTATGTGTAGTGGCAGATTTTATGGAAAGGAAATGCAGGCTGGTGCAGCTCAATGCTGTTCAGAAATTTAAACAGGATGATACAAAATCCAGAGGAGTGAATGAAAAGCACTTTGCACTGAATCATACTTAGTTTCCTGCTTGCTTTTACTTACTGGGTTTTTTTTGTTTTCTTTTCTTTTTGTCCATTTATCCAGTTGGAGACTCAGTTAATGCAGGAACAGTAGATTTCTTGACACCACTAACCAATAAATAACCATTCCAGCAGTGAGACAGCACTGAACTAGCTTATAGCATGTTGGATTGCTGCTTTTAGTAGCTGATGGTAATTACTGACATTTTAAATAAAATTTTAGTGATAAATACACCTAAGTTACTTACAAATCTTCCCTGACAGGCAGTTTATCACAGTTCTGTAGGCAGAATAGTTTTGAACAGTTTTCTCTGCTGAGATTGTGGTGGTTCTTCTGTATCTCTGGCTTGGTTTAATGGAGATTGACTGCTTCCCTCTGACAAGAACAGCTTTCCCCAGTGACCTGAGCCAGCCATAATGTAAATAGATTTCTTGACTTTGGGATGCATAATTGGTGCCATGATAATGAGTCCTGGTCTTTTCTCTGCTCAGTGTCTTTGTTTCTCTTTCAGCTTCTACAGAGCCTGTGGAGACATCCCGCTGGACAGAAGAAGAAATGGAAGTTGCTAAGAAAGGTAAACCTTGTAAAGCCTTTGACTTCCTTCTGGATACTTGCATTTCCAAAGCTTCAAGGATTTACTGAATCACTGCACACATTTGCTGTGACTTTTGCCAACACTGTGCTGAATAATTTGCAAATTGCTGTTGGTTTTTTTTATGAAAAAAGAGAAAAAGCAAACGTCTTTAACAGACAAAATGATTTTTGAGACTCATTTTCACTCTTTTCCTGTGGGTTACTTAGAACTGTTTGGATAGCAGTACTTCCTATCTTACCCTCCCACAGGCATTGTTGTTCCATTTATTGGGGTTTGGATAGCTGAGTTATTCATCATGTTAAATATTGGTTCTTTTATGTTTGACCAGGTCTAGTGGAACACGGGCGAAACTGGGCAGCAATTGCCAAAATGGTTGGGACGAAAAGTGAAGCTCAGTGTAAGAATTTCTACTTCAACTACAAAAGGAGACACAACCTGGACAGTCTCCTCCAACAGCACAAACAGAAGGTGAGTGCCATGGACACTGAATGTTTTGCAGGGGAAAACTTGTATCTTTCTGAAGTCATCCATCACACTTCACTAAGGATGTTTTGGAATCTCCACTTGTTTCCTTTTCTACTTGTTTTTTTGTTGTGACATAAATCTCCTAGAAAGGGTGGCTGGTGCTCACTGACCTGTGACAATAACCACTTCTTGCTTTAAAATGCAACAAAAAGCTTTGTACTAGGTAAAACACTTGAGCCTGAAGAGTTCTTCAGTGCTCTGAAAGCCACATTCCTCACCAGTGCATGAGCAGCTGTAGATGTACAGCAGCTCCTTGAAACACAGCAAGCACTGACCTTACCAAACAGAGCAGGAGGTAGAAGTCCTGGAACTGGAAGTTCGGGGGCATTTAAAGTAGAATGCTAGTGTGTTGAAATCCTCTAAGCTGCAGTTGTTCTGTAGTCCCCCAAACTTGCCATGGTTTGTTCCCAAACTTGTGTTTGGTCAGGAGCAACAAAAGTTGGCCCAAAGTTTAAAGAGTGTCCCCTTGTGAATGAGTGTGCTAAACAGAGATTCTCTGTCCTCATTTCAACCTCAGACTGGTAAATGGGAGTGCAGTAAAAGGCAGTGAGAGCTGTGCATTTTCACTCCATTGTCAATGCTGTGTCTCTCTCAGTCTTCGCGAAGGCCCCGAGAGGAGCGAGATGTGTCACAGTGTGAGAGCGTGGCTTCGACTGTGTCAGCTCAGGAGGATGAAGACATTGAAGCATCTAATGAAGAAGAGAACCCAGAAGACAGTGAAGGTAACTTTTCTGGGAAGGAAACTTGTGTGCACGGAAAGGAGTCTATGTTTAGTGCTAATTATATGCTCAGAAAGCTGTGTTCCACTTCATCGTGTTGTTGTTCAAATGCTCTTTCAGTTGGATTTCAGCAATTTGAACTCTCTCGAGGGGATGAAGCATTTTTAGAATTCAGCAGCCTAAAGATGTTGCTGCTTAGTATTTTGAGATGCTTTGATTATGCTGTCATCTGGAGTGTTGAAACAAGTTGAGTCAAATACATG
The DNA here is from genome assembly GCA_013397975.1 of Machaerirhynchus nigripectus. Taxonomy (NCBI): domain Eukaryota; kingdom Metazoa; phylum Chordata; class Aves; order Passeriformes; family Dicruridae; genus Machaerirhynchus; species Machaerirhynchus nigripectus. The sequence continues at coordinate 333,159 of VZRQ01002808.1, read as the reverse complement.
TAACCTTTGGTAGTTGATAGTCTCAGTAAAGCTTCAGACAAGCAAATTTAAGTGGTGGTTTTTTTGTTGTGGTTTTTTTTATATATATTTGTTGGTTGCAACTGCTAATTTATAGACACTCAACGTCAGTCAGTCTTGGCTTATCTTTTGTGGGGCAAAAGGCAATGGACTTCATAAACAGTGAATGAGAGAAGATGACTTGAGTGTTGGGTTTTCAGTAGTTGGTATTTTTTAGTTGCAGTGTGTGTGTTTAATTCAGCCAATTGTCCATTTCTGTAAGTCAAAATGAATTCTTTTGCTGTTGGGTTGGTTAAAATTGATGGATCCTTTTTGCACCCAATTTGTCAGATTTCATTAACATTGAACCTTCATGGCAAAACATTTTTTACCCAGGTGCTGAAAATAGTTCTGATACAGAAAGTGCTCCATCTCCAACTCCAGCAGAACCTGCTAAACCGACTGAAGAAACTCCATCTGAGACTGCTGCTCCAAAAGTAACCACTGAGGCCCCAGCAGAGCAGGAATCTGCCATTAAACCTGCAACCAGCACATCTCCCTCCTTAACACCCCAAAGTGTATCAACAGCTGAAACTCAGAACCCTGAGCCACAGGTCAAGGAAGAAATCAACACTGAGGCTGAAGAGCCTATGGAGGTGGACAGTAGAAGCCATCCAGCTGAAGCTAAGCCTGTGATTACTCTTCCAGTTCATACCAAAGTAGAACCTGTAGAGACTGAAATGAGGCTACCAGAGAATATTCAAGTGAAAATAGAGAGTGATACCAAAGAGAGAGAGATGGAGAAACCCAAGGAAAAGTCAGAACCGGAGGAAATGGACTATAGCCTGTCCCAGCAAGTTACTACAGCCAGACAAGAATCCCATTCAGATAATGATTCCAGTGCCACCTGTAGTGCTGATGAGGAAGTTGATGGAGAACCTGACAGACAGGGGTGAGTAGGGCTTTGAATGGACAATCTTTGGAGCTGTTTCTCTTTTGGGAATGGCTGACACCACTGAGGGTATTTGAAATCTTTTCAGTGTTCTGTTGGTGCGGTTCCTGTGTCACCCCAGCGTGGCTCTGGAGCCAGTGCCCCCCTCCCTCTCAGTGGTTTAATATACACACAGTGTCAGGGATAGATGTTTAAATGTCAAAAGTATCCAGTGTCATGGAGTGCATGTGGGCTTTGGAAGACTGCAGGTGATGGTGTTCCTGCACTCTCTTGCCTCTTCAAACATCATCTTTCCACAAATGTCTTAGCCCTCCCTGTGAAATTATTCTGTTGTAGACTACTGTTTATTTTCTGTGAACTAAGTACACATAGTCCTTCCTATCCATTGTGTTTTTCCAAAGCACTCTCTATAAAGAAGGTTGCATTGCTGGAGTACTGCATACATAAATTTCTGATATGGGAGATTCTGAGCTCATATTTTGGTATTTCTGTGTATTGTGAAAATATAGCAGCATCTGTTGCCTCTTCTACCACATGTGCTGTGGGACAAAACACAACATGGTTCTGACTTTCTAGTTCTTTGTCCAGTCTGATAAATGTGTTGGTTTTCTGAATTTAAGAGTTTTCCTGTAAATTTTTTAAGATGTGTAATCTTGGTCCTTTTGGTGATATTTTCCCTTTCTGTCTCTTTTTTCCAGTATCTTCAGCAGAGAGTCCAAGCCCTCACTGTTAAATCCCACTGGGTCAATACTGGTATCATCCACGATAAAGCAAGGGCAGATGGACCTGCAACAGCTTCACCACCGAGCTGCTGTCATCCCACCTATGGTATGGGCAGTTTTCAGTGCTGTTGAAGGAGTGTTTGTTACCCCTAGATCTAGTCACAACACTAAAGCAGGAAAAAAAATCATTAAACAAATGAAAAAAAACCATGATTTGTTTTATTATCATACTTTCCAGAGAGAAAGGAGGTTAAGGACAACCAAATATAAACCCAGTAGCTTCAAACCAGGTGTGGACCTTTTGAAACACCCAGACTGCAGGGGGAAGTTGAACTCCACGGCTCCTCCAGGAAGGGCCTGTGAGTGTGTCCCTGACATTGTCCCCTCGCTGTCCCCAGGTTTCCTGCAGCCCCTGCTCTGTCCCCGTGGGCACCCCAGTGAGTGGTTACGCGCTCTACCAGCGGCACATCAAGGCCATGCACGAGTCAGCCCTGATGGAGGAGCAGCGCCAGCGCCAGGAGCAGCTGGACATGGAATATCGGAGTGCTGTGAGCCCCTGTGGCACCTCCAAGAGCCCCAGTGTGGAGTGGGAAGGTTGGTGTTCCCACACCCGTGCTGGGATAACCCTGTGCTTTGTGTCTGTGTGTTACACTGCTGCCTCGTGGGAGAGTGACAGTTTAGTGTGTTAAGGAACTGATAATGAACTGCTCCGTGCTGGAAGGAGCCTGCCCACTCTGCTGCACTTACTGGTGAAGAGCTACCTTGTAGCCCCTTTATATAAAGGCAGAAAACTGATTCCATTTGGGTCAAACTCAAAAATGAGTTGCTCCTACAGAGGAAGATGCAGCGTGTGGATGAGAGAAGTGGATGATTCTGTTCTAGGGGAGCCCTTCCAGAAGCTTAAGGTGAAGGTGGGAATATGAGCAGAGTTAAAAGGAATATTTTACTGCATGGAGTACATAGATGGACACTGAGCACTGAAAGAGGGCACGAAAGTTTGGTGGAACACATGAAGTTTAATACTTCTTTCTGATTGCACCGTTTGTACCTGATGGGTGTGTCTGGCATTGGAATAGGCCCTTTGTTAAAACTGTGCTGTGGATTGGACCTTTTGACTCCAATTTCTAACCCAGGGTTCTTTTCTTTCTGATACCTTCAACCTTCCCAGGAAAACCAGTGGCCTATATGCCTTATGCTGAGGTCAAGAGAATAGAACAGGAAGCACAAGTGCAAAATCCAGCCACAAGGTCAGCATCACCCTACAGGTTATCTCCAAGAGAAGTCAATAAAGCCTCTCCCCAGCCTGAGATGAATGCAGCTCGCTACAGTGTCCCTCCAGGTAAAGATTTGGAGGATGAAATTATTCTCTGAACACTTTGTGAATTAACAGAAGAGTAATAATTTTCTGTGTGTGCATGTGAAAAGGTGCTCAGTGCTTTTCTAGCTCAGTTACGCTGTATTTTTTTCTTTATTGTTGCATCAACTGCATAATGTATATTTTATTAGCTGTATTTTTTGGTCTGAGAAGTATTAAAACAGCAGAGAGACAGTCATCAAGAGTTTTTCATCTTGATACAAGCACTGTCATATTCATGGGTGGCCTGTCTTCTGAAGGGAGCAGTTGAGGAAAAGGGAAAGCAGCTGCTATCCCTGGAATTCGTTTCTGACTGTAATCACTCTGTATTAAAGTCCGAATGTCTTACAAAACAGTGAAGTAACTGACAAATCTTACTTCTGAAACTTGGATTGAAGCTTTTCCCTTCAGATTATAATGTCATGCTAGACTAATCAGGGAAAGTTAGATTGTACTTGACTCAGTTGCATTCCATGTAGAGAATAAGAGCTTTCTTTAAAAACAGGAATATTAATAAATCTTGGACATAGTGAATTTCAGAGCTGTAAATACAGCTGAAGTAGCTTTTGGATATTGTGAAACAATTCCCATTAGAAGTTGTCAGCTGAACTGTGCTATTTCTGTTCACACTGCAATGTTTGATGTACAATTTTCCCCCTCAAGTTCTCCAGCCAGCCCCTCACCAGGTGATAACCAATATTCCCGAAGGAGTTCGCCTGCCCACAACCAGACCCACCAGACCACCACCACCACTCATTCCATCCTCCAAAACCAGTGTGCCATCAGAAAAACCTTCCTTCATCATGGGAGGCTCGATCTCACAAGTAAGAGAATTATTATTTGAAAATCTGTTTTACATCTTTTTTCCCCCCCACTTTCTCCAATCTCCAACTTCTTGTACTCAGTTTGGAGTCACAGCCTTAATCCTTAAGACCTACCTGTGTATGTCATTCTAAAAGTCTGGGAATTACAGGAGCTTTAGAAATGGAACATTTACTCACATTTAAGGGTATCCAGTTTAGGTGACCTGCATCTCCAAACTACCAGTGACACTCCACTCCTGCTGCTCCGTGCTTTGGGACGTGGCAGTGGGGTACTGTAGCATTTCCAGATGGGATCATAATAGTTTTAGCATTCTCCTGTAAAGAGAGATGTGAATCTTCATTCCAGAAACAAGAATTATCATCTATTTGTTGTTTCAGGGAACACCTGGCACTTATTTAACATCCCACAGTCAAGCTTCCTACACCCAAGAAACTGCAAAGCCATCAGTGGGTTCTATATCTTTGGGGCTGCCAAGGCAGCAAGAGTCAGCCAAATCTGGTAAGGAAAGAAAGCTGACATGTTTTATACAGACTATTTAATGGTCCATAATTAAAGAAAATTAGGAAATCTCAAACCTTTTCTTTTTCTTCTCCTCAATAGCTTCCCTGCCCTATATCAAACAAGAAGAATTCTCACCCAGAAGCCAGAATTCCCAACCTGAGGGACTCCTGGTCAGGGCACAACATGAAAGTGTGGTGCGAGGTAAAGAAAGTCACACAGATTAAGAAACTCTTGTCAGAGCCTGAGAAAACCAAGATAATTAACTGCTGAAGTGTTATTTTGAAGTATTCTGTGATTATATAAGTATCATAAGATTATAGGATTAATCTGTTCCCTGTTTTCCAAGGCATGTGTATTTGTAGCTGGCTCCTTCTGTCTTCAGGGCTCACTTGAAAATATTTGTTACAAGACATGCCATTTTGAAAACAAAGTTGCTCACTAGAGCAAATACATCAAAAGAAAATAACTACCATTAATTAATGCTGTAAAATACTTACAGTCAGTAAAAGACTATGTTAAAAGAGGAAATAGCCTAACTGCCTCAAATGCCTGCTGTTAAATTGAAATTTCCCCTGTATTTTAACGTAATTGAACAGTTATCACTAGAACTTTTAATTATTTCAAATGGAGTGGATTTTTTAAATTCTCTTGTTTATCAGGATCTCTTATTATTTCAAATCAGGTACCACAACGATACAGGAGGGAAGTATAACACGAGGAACTCCAACCAATAAAGTTTCAGTTGAGACCATTCCTTCTTTGAGAGGCTCCATAACTCAGGTATTTTACCTTTTGCTGGGAAGGCTGTAGTAAAACAGCATCTTCATACTATCAGCGTGAATGTATTTGCATGTCTGAAAAAGTAAATTAATATCACAGGGTAGGAACTGCCTTGAAAAAAGAACTTTCAATCCAATCAGCTGTTCAAACCCCACTATTGCTGAAGTCAGCACTACCACAATTTCATCTTCAGATATGAGTTTTCAGACCTTTTAAATACTACCAGAGCCTTTGGTAAACCTAACTGAGGGCAACTTTCATGAAAACTGCGTCACACCTGAGTTCAAATATTCAAACCAAGTAACCAGTCTTGTGCAGATGCTATTTGAGTCCAAGAAGGGAAGTTCAGGCCTTTTGTCCTGTCATTTTAAATGCTGCAGTTTTGGTTGGTTTGGGGTCCTAGCATACAGAAAGCAATTGCCTCAGTTCTGCTGTGAGATGAGAAGGGGAGGTTTCATTGCTTTGGACAGAAATAAAACCTAATGGCACCGTTAAGTATGTGGTATATGTTATCTTTCCCCCAAATGGTATTTATAGGGTAAATGTTCCAGGTCCTGAAATGAACTGGTAATCTTGTCCTTCCCATTCTTTCTGTATTTTTTAACAATGTAGCAGAAATAACCTTACTCGTATTTAGGTTAAGTGCCTATAACAGAGGCAGAAGTCTAAGCCATACTTGATAAATTAATTGGTTTATTAGACCTAAAAAGTCTCTTTGGTTTTGTTGTATTTTCCCTTCACTCCTCCCTATTCTCTGGTGGCTCAGACCGTGTGTATTTATTGCTGTGCTGGGTTTGAACACAGGGTACCCCAGCTCTGTCCCAGTCCGGCATCGCCGCCGACGCGCTGCTGAAGGGAACCATCACCCGCCTGGCCACGGAGGACAGCAGCCCAGAGAAGTGCAGAGAGGAGGCTTCAGCCAAGGGCCACGTCATTTATGAAGGCAAAAGTGGGCATATTTTATCTTATGATGGTGAGTATTTGTATATTCTACCTGGTCAAAGTCAGGTTGTGTTTTGGTAATGCATAGCTGAAGTGTTTCTGCTTCCAACTGGATGCGTTAAACTAATGCTTTGCCATTTATTTACTATTTGTCATGGAATGTTTTTATTGTGAAAGGTTAAATAACCAGGTTTAAAATGACCTGTGTTAAAATAAAAATAAGTGTATCATATAACTTTACCCTTCGGTTGAAATACTGATAAATGAGTAACTGAACAAATAACTTTTTGACAAACTATAAAGGATCTTTTTAAGATTGATATTTAATGTTACAATATTATATTGAAGTTGTGTTAAGTATGAGTGACCTGTGGTCTCATTAATGTAACATTCATGTGTCTTTTTTTTGTTGGCCACATTTCCTGACCACACTCTTGTACATTTTGCCAGCTATTAAAAATGTCCGTGAAGGAACAAGGAGTCCAAGAACTGCTCATGAAATTGGTTTAAAGAGAACCTATGATACAATGGAAGGAAATATAAAGCAAGGGATGTCACTGAGGGAGTCTCCAGGGTCTGCACCTCTGGAAGGTAAAAACAGCCATTTCCGAAGTGTTTTATCCATTGATATCAAGAGCATTCAGAGTTATCTTATGGTGTAGACTAACAGAGAAGTTAGATTTAAATCACATTACTGACCAAATCCATGCAATAACACTGCAGTTAAGAGTGTGCTGAAAAAAGGACGAGTAGATCCCAGTTTTCTTTTCTGTTTTACCACAACTGCAGCTACTTCAGGTGGCACTTCCTGCTCTCAGCACATCTGACACGTGTCCCTGGCTCTCCACAGTCCCAGTGCTCCTGTCGAGCTCAAACACTGGGTCACACCAGCACAGCCTCTGCCACACCCTTTAGTTAAATATTGGTATCACACTGCCCTGACCTTTTGCATTCTTGCAAGAAACCTCTTTGAACTGCAGGATCCTGCTTCAGGGCATCCCTAGTGCTGTTGTGTTTTAATAAACTGTAATCAAACAAAGCCTGCAGAGGCCAAGGCAGGTCGTTATATAACTTTTCTGATTGTTTTGTAAAAATACAAATGCAAGAAAATGTTTCCTGCCTCAACCATGGAATCCTGCTCCTTAAAAGCATTTTGTCCCATCTTTGGGTAGCCCTTAGAGGCTATTTTGTGGACATGTTCATCAGATGGCACAATGTGAGTGTGAGGTTTGTAGGCTGTACACAGAAATTCAGTGTTGCCTCCAAGTTGCTCATGCGTTTGGCTCACCTGTGGGCTCTTTTGGCATCTGAGAAGCTGCTTTGGTACTTTTATGCTGTGTCTCATCACTGACACATTTTCTGTCCTCAAACTGCAAAATTATGAGTGTTTTGAGGGCTTGGTTTAGATTCTTACTGTCGACACAGTAAATTCATCTCTTCCCCAATGATTCACTATGAACTTGGATAATTTGGAAGATGCTGAGCTATATTTTGGAGTGTGTTTTTTCTTTTTGTTTCACTTCCCACCATGATCACCTTTCTTTCTAGGCAGGGAAAGTAGAGTGTGAGAAAAGCAGTGACTGCTTTTGAAACAAAGGTTAAGCTTAATTATAAAAAACACCTCCTCTTTTCTAAATATGTTAAAACTTGCAAGTATGCAATAGCACAAATACTTGAACTGAAAGATTATTTTTTTAGGGCAGGAGGTGTTTATAACATGTTGCTGCAATGCCTGGCATACTGAGGCTTGGCCCTCTGGGCACTGCCAGGATACAGATACCATCTCTAATGTGTAAGAAGGAAGGGGGTTTGTTGGTTTGGAGGTTGGGGTTTTTTAACACTTGTTTAATTCTCTAAATTACGTTCCTTTTAATTTTAGGTTTAATCTGCCGAGCGCTGCCTCGGGGTAGCCCACACGCTGAACTAAAGGAGAGAACAGTCTTGTCTGGTTCTATAATGCAAGGTGAGGGACTGCAGTTTTAGAAAGGGGAGCATTAATTAATCCTCAAAAATCGGGATTTCTGAACCTTAAAGCTCTTACTAACTGTGGGAGCTGTGTTAAAGGTGGAGCTTATTTTATGAAAGGTTTTCAGAGCATAAATCAGGAGCTTTTTGATGTGCTGTGTTCAAAGCTAGTCTGTGAACATAGCATTTTATTTCTTATTGAAAAATAGACTTTTTATATGAATACTTGGTAATTAGCACTTCTTTTAATATATGAACACCAACAATTCTGCAGATGCATTTATTTCTTTTATTTCAGCATCTGAAATAACATGGGAGGTTTTCAAGAATATATTGAGTATTTTTTCAGTATTATTTTTGTGGTGATTTTTTTAGAGTTCAGAGTATCTTACCATAGACTACAGCAACCTAAGTTCCACTGGTACATGTAATTAATTGCTCTGCTTGTGAGAACAGAGACTTAGCAGGTAGTAATACCATTCTTTCTGTAAAAGGCACACCAAGAGCAACAGCTGAAAGTTTTGAAGAAGGTTTGAAGTACCCCAAACAGATCAAGAGAGAGTCACCTCCCATCAGGACGTTTGAAGGAGCCATCACCAAGGGGAAACCATACGACGGGGTCACCACCATAAAGGAGATGGGTCGGTCCATCCATGAGATCCCAAGGCAGGACCTGTTAAGCCAAGAGAGTCGCAAGACTCCTGAAATGGTGCAGACAACCAGGCCAATCATAGAAGGCTCCATATCTCAGGTAAATCCAGAAAGCACAGCTGCACAGTCACAGACTCAGGAGTGAATCAGGTCAGGCTGTGGGAGTTTTTTACCACAAGATGGCCTTAACCTGAACTTTTTCTCCTCTTCAGGGCACACCCATAAAATATGAAAGCAACTCTGGCCAGTCTGCCATCAAACACAATGTAAAATCTTTAATCACTGGACCAAGCAAGCTGCCCCGGGGAATGCCCCAGCTGGAAATGGTGCCAGAGAACGTGAAGGTGGTGGAGCGAGGAAAATACGAAGATGTGAAGACCGGGGATGCCGTGCGGTCCCGTCACACGTCCGTAGTCAGCTCTGGTCCCTCTGTTCTCAGGTCAACTCTTCATGAAACTCCCAAATCACAGCTGAGCCCTGGGATTTATGATGATACAAATGCTCGGAGGACACCTGTGAACTATCAGAGTCCAATGTCCAGAAGTTCACCTATGATGAATAGAGTTAGTGAGGGTATGTCATTCCTGTCCACAGTAAGGCAGAAAGTTTTATTTTTTTGATTTTTATGTATTCCATTCTTCCTTCTTTTATTCTAATGGCTTGTCTCAATTTGGAAGTTGGCTAGAAGCCATTTTAGAAAGCTGTAAGCTGTTAATTGAAATAAGAAAATGAAAATCTGCCATAATAGAGGAGGGAAGTGGGAAGGCGGTTCAGTCTCAATTTGCATTTGATTATGGATCACATTGAAAGTGGCACCTACAAGGATAATGTTTTAAGGGCAGAAGCTATTCCTGATTTAGAGGTGTCTAGATGAGGAAGATAATATAGTGAAGTATAAGCAATCTTAGTTTTAAAGTACAGTTCTTTCAGCAGAAGTGTTTTGTGATATAAAATGTTCTCTGTGCTTTGTGGTATCAGATTGCAGTCACTGAGAATGTTCCTTGGGAACCAGTGTATTTTTACAGTTAAATTTTCAATAGAAAAATAGGCATTTTATTAATTTGGGGTTTTCATTGCTTTTAGCTGGAATATCTTCTGGGAAGCCAGCAAATCATGAAAGGAAGAACACACTCACTCCAACACAGAGGGAGAGTGTGCCAGCAAAATCTCCAGTCCCAGGGGTTGATCCTGTAGTGGCTCACAGTCCTTTTGACCCTCACCACAGAGGAGCAACTCCTGAAGTCTACAGGGGTCACCTCCCTCCTCATTTAGATCCTGCTATGCCATTTCACAGGGCTCTGGATCCTGGTAAATACATTTGTGTTGGCTTTTTTCAGTTTTAGAAATACTGTGAGCTTTGATGCACAGAAAGGATACCTTTATAAGGCAATTATCAATGGCCAAATATAATTTATAAGGTTTAAATATTTATTGTTGTGGTTTGATTTCAGTTTAGTGGGAGTTTAATTAATCTAACCAGGAAGCTTAGTAAAATAGTATTGTATAATGCTGTAACTTCCCTTCAGAGCTGCCGACTTGCTTCTGTTTTGTTAAAAAGTTCAGGCAGTGTTTTTAGATAAGTATTTGTGGATTGTATTAAAAGCTTTCAGGAAAGCTATGCAAAGAAGGATGTGGAAGAGGCTAGAGAATTAAAGTATAATTCTGTATAATTATATATAGACATATATTCTTTATAAATCCTCTGTTCAGGACTGTGATTATTCTCACTGAGGGATTATCAGGTTATCCCTGGTGATATTAAACACTGTAGACTTCCTTTTAACCCTCAGTTTACTTCTGTGAGGTATTTTCTGTCTTCTTGAGATATTTCAGCCTTTTACGTTTTCAGAATTTCAGGATTCATATTTTTATTAAAGTCATCTCTCCAGTCTGGATTGTTTGGCACTTTCAGTGTGCATGCAGTGCAGAAATTGAACAAAACATCAGTATTAAAATGCTATTTTCACTCATTTGGCACTGGCTGGAGAGACTTGATAGCACCTCTCATTGAAGCTTTACAAACACCTGAAAGTTTTGATTTGATCCAGAACCATCCTACTTCCTAAATGCCTCCTTTTGCCTTCCTTCACCCTCAGCTGCTGCTGCTTACCTGTTCCAAAGGCAGCTGTCCCCCACGCCGGGGTACCCCAGCCAGTACCAGCTGTACGCCATGGAGAACACGCGCCAGACCATCCTCAACGACTACATCACCTCCCAGCAGATGCAAGTGAACCTTCGGCCCGATGTCACCAGGGGATTGTCCCCCAGGGAGCAAACTTTGGCTCTCCCTTATGCAGGAGCACGAGGTGGGCCTGCCTCTCTTTCTGGAATGCTCTTAAAAAGTGTGTTTTGGCTGTGCCAGCTGTGGTTTGGATGCACACATACAAGTGCATATGCATAGTTGTGTTGATCCTCTAGTGATCTTGGATGTCTGACAACTCATTTGCAAACTGCCTTTTGTGGAAAGGAGAACCACCTCTATAACCAATATTTTTAAGGAGAAGGCTCTGAGAGTTACTAGTGTTCAAGAGCCAGATTGTTTTCTGCTCATTTAAACTGATGGTCAGAAGCACGTTTAGCTCATCATCAAACTTCAGAAAAGAGAACTATATTGAAATGATAACTTCTTCAAAAAGAATATAAAAGCAACATCTAAAAGCATAATGTTTGTGAAAACCATCCTGATGGGTTTGGGTTTTGGGTAATACCCCAAACTGCTAAAAGATGGGATTATTGAGTAGAGGTGAAGTGCATTTTTCCAAAGGACAATTAAAGGGAGAGCTACAAATGCAAATTCTGACTTAGTACGTTCCTAAATTGGTGATTGCCAGATCTGAGAGAGTATAACCAGCTGGAATACAATTCTACACTTGCTTTACTCTTCTATTTCCTCTAAACATTCATTGCTGACGGTTACCAATGAACAGAACGTAAAATGTGTGGACCACGTCCTGGTGTGGCCATTCTCACTTGTGTCATCTCCTGACAGGAATTATTGACCTGAACAATATGGCTCCCACTATCCTAGTGCCTCATCCTGGAGGAACGAGCACCCCACCCATGGAGAGAATCACATATATCCCTGGCACCCAGCTTACCTTCCCTCCCAGGCCTTACAATCCTGCTTCTCTATCACCAGGTAAGACCTCTCATGGCTTGGTGACATCTCTAATTGTCTGACATGCTGAGATAATTGACCATCTTTATTCAGCTTTCATTAATGCCATGTTTTGATGTTTTCTCAGGAGATGCTTTTTGCATGCACCTCTCACTTGGATAGCAAAGGGTTTTTGATGATATCCTGTGTAGTTACAGTAGAAGCGCTGTCAAATTCTGAATTTGCCTCATTCTGTCAGGTCTTTATTTGTAGTAATTTGATTATAATTCACTAACCCCAGTTTACATGTGCTGAAGGGTGGAATTGGGGTCTGTAAGCTGTGTAGTTTCTAACTGTATAGCAAACACTTCAGTAGAAGGCTTTTGAGCCTTCCACTGTTGCTGTATGTTAAGCTTTTGTCTTCCTAGATAAGTGGAGTTAAAATGTGTTTGGGAAATTTTGCTGTCAGTGAATGGCAAAATATATTGGCAAGTGTTTACATTATCATGCACTTAAATATCTCTTTTTTTGCTCCTTCATTTTACCTTGTGGACCTTCCAGGACACCCCACACACCTGGCAGCTTCTGCAGCTGCAAATGCTGAAAGGGAACGGGAAAGGGAAAGGGAGAAGGAACGGGAAAGGGAGAGGGAACGGGAACGAGAGCGGGAAAGAGAACGAGAACGAGAGAGGGAGAGAATCACCTCAGTCCCTGCTGAACTCTATCTCCGACCAGGTGAGGGCACATGGACACACTTGGATCACTTGTCTTCTACACTGTAACCACTCGTTTTATGCAGTCACTGTTAGCAAATACCATTCACAGTTTGCTTTTACTCTGCGCTTCAGGCAGGTTCCTGTTGCCAAGCAGTTCTGGTCATAATTGCAACTTCTGCAACTTCTTGAACTTTCTCTCAAAGCAGTGCAGCACCTAAAGAGGAGTGAATCCCAGCTGTCACTGGCACAGCTCGCATATCATTTAGAGCATTGGAAACAGATTTAAGTCTTCATACATACCATCACATCCAGAGTGGTGGAGACCACTGGGAAGGGATGTGGAAGAGACAGCATTGATTTACAGTGCTGCACTGTTGTAAGAGTAATCATTTATTTTTGTTTGTTCCTCTCCACCCTGTGTCCTGCAGGTGCAGAGCAGCCTGGCAGACCCGGCAGCCACGGATACGTCCGGTCCCCATCCCCCTCTGTTAGAAGCCAGGAAAACATTTTGCAGCAAAGGCCAAGTATTTTCCAAGGAACCAATGGGACAAGTGTAATCACACCTTTGGATCCTGCTGCTCAGCTACGTATCATGTATGTTTTATAAGTTACTGTTGTTGAGATACCTGTTCTAATATTTGAGCTTATTAAAAGGTGCATTTAGGGTTAAGGATTTTCCACTATATGATGGCTCTTGGATTTAGCAGAGCATTTTCACCAGTCCATTTTGGATAGAAATTAGTGTCAGGACAGCTTTGCTTTATTTGCATGATCTGGCTCTAGTTCTTTCTCCATGTGATGTAATCGAGGCTATTCAATGCTTGCCCACAGGCAGCTCACCCCCGGAGCTCCCTCTATCACTCAAGGCTTGCCAGCTTCCCGATACAACACCGCTGCTGACGCCCTGGCAGCACTCGTGGATGCTGCAGCCTCTGCTCCTCAGATGGAAGTTGCCAAAGCAAAGGAGAACAAGCACGAAGGAACCAGGATAGAAGAGAACATGGGACGCCGGTCAGCTGTGGTGACTGACCAGCAGCAGATGGAGCAGAAGACCCTGGAGGTAGAAAAGAGGCCTGTGCAGTGCCCCTATACATCTGCAAATTACTCTGGTGGCAAGTCCCAGGGACAGACTTCATCAGTAGTCTATTCAGAGGCTGGTAAAGAGAAAGGACCTCCTCCTAAATCCAGGTACGAGGAAGAGCTGAGAACTCGAGGAAAGACCACAATTACTGCTGCTAACTTCATAGATGTGATCATCACTCGCCAGATTGCTTCAGACAAGGATGCTCGAGATAGGGGCTCTCAAAGTTCAGATTCTTCCAGTAGTTGTACGTATCTTAGTAACTCTCTACTTCTTTGCTGTCTGTCTTAGCCTTTTAGGGAAATGATGTGAAATGATTCGGATGTTTAATGATAAAATATTCAGCTCTGTATAGCAGAAACACTTGATAGACAAATAGAGTTTTTGCATATAGTGACTCTTGGAAAATCAGAGTTGCTTTCTTTATTCAGATGCCATGCTACAGCATGAAATGCAGGAACATAAGAGTAACCTTATCAGAAGTGAGGAAACTGAAATTGGTTTATGTTGAAACAGTGTTCCATGGAAGTATTTGTATCACCATGGTTATCATGAGAAGGCAACAGTGTTTTGACTTTCATTCACTGGTGCCATTTTAATGGAAGCACCGGTGTTGCTAAGTATAGACAACAAAAATTTTCTGTCATATTTACATCTTACTCCACAACCTTTGCTTGATATTCAGTATCCTCACACCGGTATGAAGCTCCTGGAGATGCCATTGAGGTGATCAGCCCTGCAAATTCACCCGTACCTGCTCAAGAAAAGCTACAGCCCTATCAACAAGAGACCCCCAAACCAAGCCAGGCAGAGAGTAAGTTTATCTGCATATGCAGATATTCCCACAGTCATCTTTTTTGAATTTGTAAGCACAGAAGTTTCAAACCTTGAAGCTTAACAGAGTGACCTTTTCTTTTTCAACCAGCTGACCCCAACAGGCCATACGAGGGCCCCATTCACCGCTACAGGACACAACAGGAGCCCCCCTCACCCCAACAACCTCCACCTCCCTCTTCCCAGGCAGAGGGGATGGCACATGTGCCCAGGACCCATCGGCTCATCACCCTTGCTGATCACATCTGTGTAGGTTTTATAATTATGGGTTTTATTTGAGAGTATTATAAAATATTGTATCTGAATTTATAATCTCATTTGTTGCCATCAGTCTCACCTTGTTCTCGAATACCTACGCTGGGGCCAATGTCTAACCAAGATCTCTTTTCTACTTTTTTTGGTCACATCCAGCAAATTATCACACAAGACTTTGCTAGAAACCAAGCAGCTTCTCAGGCCTCTTTGCAGCCTCCCACCACTACATTCCAGAATTCCAGCCCTGCTCCAACGCCTGTTTCTGGCCGGGCAAAGACCTCGAACCGCTACAGCCCCGAGTCGCAGTCGCAGCCTGTGCACCACCAGCGGCCAGGGGCCAGAGTGTCCCCTGAGAACCTCTCTGACAAGGCCAGGGGAAGGTAATGCATGGATTCAGTCTAACTGCAAGTTTAACTGATGCCCAGATATGATATTGATATAAAACAGTGCAGTGATCTTGGTGCAGATTGGAAGTAAAGGTGCCTTTTGGTCTTTATTTTTAGGCAAAGTCTGTCTCCTACTGTTTTGCCAGTTGCTTGGCTCCATAGCATAACTTACAACTGCTTTCCCTTTGCTACTTCTGCTTAATTTCCACTCTCTATAGGTTTGAAGATGTTTAATTACTTAAAACTTAGCAGAGTTGTTATGGATAATTCAGAGTCATCTTTTTAAGATCACCAAGCTTACTAAAGCATGTAACATAACTACACATAAGTAGTTATGTAGCAACTGGAAAATTACATGAGTTAACTCCTGCTGTACATTCATTGAGAGTAATTATCTGTCTCTGAATTGTGGATGTAGGCCTGGAAAATCTCCAGAGAGGAGTCATGTCCCTTCAGAGCCCTACGAGCCAATCTCGCCACCTCAGGTCCCGGTTGTACACGAGAAACAGGAAAATGTTCTTTTGCTTTCCCAAAGAACTGAGCCTACTGAACAGAGGTAGGTGTAAAACTAACTTGGGCTAGGATCTTGGGCTAGGAAACCTAGATTATTTTTTACTTTCTTTTTAGATTATTTTTTAATTTACATAGGAGTTGTTTGGTTTTTTAATGCAAGCTTACTTGTCAGATTGCTGCTGCTTAAGCAAACTCAGTTATTATTGAGCCCCACAGTGTTCATGTGACTGTTGTGGTTTCTGCCTGACTGCTTTTGGGAAGATTTAAATGTGCATCTTACAAGTTCTGTCTCTTTGACACGTGTTGGTCTTGGCAGGACTGACTCTCGCTCTCCAGGCAGTATCAGTTACCTGCCTTCGTTTTTCACCAAACTTGAGAACACTTCACCAATGGTAAAATCCAAGAAACAGGAGATATTTCGAAAGCTGAACTCATCTGGTGGAGGTGACTCTGACATGGGTATGCAGGACTTGCCTTTTCACTCAATTTTTCCAGCTTAAGCTTTATATGACTTCCACCTGCAGATGTCCTGACCTAATATGTTCAAATAATACCAATTAATTTAAAACTATGAATATAAAACACATATAATAATTTATGGCCACAGAACTGGAAGACTGTTAGATTTTTTTTTAATGCTGTTTTATGTAGGACTGTCGCATTTAATCTTTTTAACAATTTGAGAGATGAAAACCACATAATTAATGAAAGAGTTGTTAAAACCTGACATTATTCTAACTGTGTGTCTGTAGTTTGCTTTGTATCAACTTTAAGTAATGCACATTTTCCTTTTTGGAAAGATGTGTTGAAACTAAATGGTTTGTGTTTTCTTGGCCCTTATGCTTGTCTGTTAAATGACATTTTAATATAGTTCCAGTAATGAACACTGACATGGTGGAATATGATACTAGAACTATATTTTTGCTTTTTTTCTTGTGCAGTACGGCTACTGCTGATCACTTAGTGATCATCAGTACTGAAAAATTCAGTGAAATGTTGTGTTTTAATTGCAGCAACTGCTCAGCCAGGGACTGAAATATTCAACTTGCCAGCAGTCACTACCTCAGGTAAGTTCTTCAATAAAACAAACATGTTTCAGAAAAATGTTGTAATGTCTTTAATATCTTAAATTTATACTCTTTGGGAAGTCCAGTAAAAGAGGAAAATGGTGAAAAGTTAAAAGCTAATATCCTACATGAAAGCTTGTTTCCTGCACCACAAGGAAAAGCAAAATGACCAAATCTTTCCCCACACCCCTTTTTAATTTCTCCGAGTTACCTTTTCTGCCTCCCTTCCCACCTTTCCCTGTGTTTTGTCTTCTCTCCCAGGTGCAGTCAGTTCTAGGGGTCACTCCTTTGCAGATCCTGCAAGTAATCTGGGTCTGGAAGACATTATTAGGAAAGCACTGATGGGAAACTTTGATGACAAGAGTGAGGAGCACGGGGTCGTCATGTCCCAGCCTCTCGCGGTGGCTCCGGGCAGCTCCGGCGCCGCGGTACCGGCGAGTAACGAGACACGTAGGGAAGAAGCCAATCCATCTCCAAATTCAGGTATTGCAACTCCCAAACATCCCAGGGCCTTAAAGAAAATAAATAAATCAAGGGTTTGATCAAGAATAAGCTGGTGTCGCTGAAAACCACTGTCTTTCCTCTGGAAGTGGTAGAGGTGATGTTTGCATTTATTGTCCTGGCTTTTCTAGGAGCTTATGACAACACTGATGGAAAAGGGAAGGGAGAACAGGGGGTACTGGATACCTGAAGCTTCTCAGTGCTACCTGATAATTTATAGAAACAAACACACAGAGGCTAAAATGTGGTTAGTGAAATGTGTCCCTTCTGTTGCCAGGTGGGGCAGTCAGCAAGCAGAAGCTCATTGGCAAGACAAACAGTAGGAAGTCAAAGTCTCCAATTCCTGGGCAGGGATATTTGGGAACTGAAAGACCTTCTTCTGTCTCATCTGTACATTCAGAAGGGGACTACCACAGACAGACTCCAGTGTGGGCCTGGGAAGACAGGCCTTCATCAACAGGTGAGGAATGGGCTTCTTTCAGAGGTGTTTGCAGAAAGCTCAGATGTTGTACAGTAACGCTGGATATTGGCCAGAAGTTTCCAGCATGGGGGGGGTTTTCTGAAATGGATTTTCTGCTAATTGTCACAACCCAAGCCAACTCAGATCTCTCAGAACAGCTCGTGTTTTTGCCTTTTGGTGCAGGTTCCACCCAGTTTCCATACAACCCTCTGACCATGAGGATGCTGAGCAGCACCCCCCCGACCTCCATCGCCTGTGCCCCCCCGTCCATGAGCCAAGCAACCACTCACCCACAGAACAGGATCTGGGAGCGAGAGCCTGCACCACTGCTTTCAGCACAATATGAGACTCTGTCTGACAGTGATGACTGAACTATGCAGATTATTTTTTTTTTTTAATTTGCGGGTCAAAAAAAGAAATCTATTTTTGACTTGTGCCCACAGAGACTTTCCAAGAGAGCAAGGGCCACACAATGAAGAATTGCTGGAGAGTCCGTGAAATGCCCTCTGCACAGGCTGTGTGTTGGAGGATTGTGGTCGAGAAGGTTGACTTACTAAAGATAAATATGTAAAGAGTTTTTAAAAATGTGGACTATTCCTGCTCTACATCTATTTGTAAAGAAAACCATAATGTCTTTTAAATCATTCTTCTGTAAATAGAGAGTACTTTTTGCAGTGTTTTTTCCCTTGCTATAGTATCTGGTGTACTTATGTTCAAATCATTGCCTAAACTTCGGGGGTCATTTTGTAATTTTTTTTAAGCATTTTCTCCAGTGTAGAATACTCTTCATAACCCTAGCCTCCCTCTCAGCCTAGCCTAACCAGAACCCCAGCCTCCCAACCATCATTGCCCATTTAATGCCATGCCACTTCCTGCAGGCATTGTGCTTTTATATAATTTTTTTTTTCC
This sequence comes from Machaerirhynchus nigripectus, assembly GCA_013397975.1. Classification (NCBI taxonomy): domain Eukaryota; kingdom Metazoa; phylum Chordata; class Aves; order Passeriformes; family Dicruridae; genus Machaerirhynchus; species Machaerirhynchus nigripectus. The sequence goes on along the minus strand of VZRQ01002808.1, from coordinate 314,651 downwards.
CTAGACACACTTTCTCAGTGGTGTTCAAGCTCTTGTGAAAATGTTGATTTTTAAGACTGACCCCTTAGTGAATTCTGTACATTAACATACTCCGGTTCGCTGGAATAAGATGATATATTTCTTTGGAATTTTAAATTCTGCCACATTGTAAATTTTTGGTGCAGTTGGTTTTATTTAGCAACACTGCAGAAATATTATTGCATGGGTATGTTATGGTTCATTTTTAAAAGGTTAAAGAAACAAAAAAAGAACAGCTTCTGGAGGCATACCTCACTGTTATGCACACTGGGAATTTTAACTGTGCCCTAAAAGCCTATTCTTAGTGTTCTCTGTTTCTGCATTGTATGCAGTCAAAACAGGCTACTAAATTTTACCGTCATATTTAACCACAGCAAATGGCTTTTCTGAACAGAGGCTCTGGGTGGGTTGATAAATCCTTTAAGAAGAAAAACCTCCACATCCCAAGTTTAAATAAAAAAAAGTGCTTTTATAGAATAATTGAGCAACACACGAGTCAACTACGTGGCTTCTGTTACAACCAGTTTGAAATAGGTACTGTGATTTTTACCTTCCTCCAATCTGATTTTAAAATCTTTATGTAATAATTATTTTGAAGTCTGCGTCCCAGTCCCTGTCCCTCTAAGCAAGCTTTTGGTGGAAGTCCTTACAAATGCTTGGCTTAACTCCTGAAGTGTGCAATACTTGTTAGGGTGATTTTTATTTTTAAATTGTATATGGTACTAGGAGAGTCTCCTTAATCATTCATCTATCAATGCTTGCTATGATATGCTTGTAGATCATGTACACATCCCTCTGGGTAGTGATGTCACAGGGTGTCCCGACATCCATCTCCAAAAGCATCTTCATTTTATGCTGCACTGACCTCAGGAAGTGAATTCAAATCTTCCCGGGTAGAAGGACTGATTCACAGATAGCACTGAGCTGGGGGGTGGCGTGGTCTGTCAGATTCCAAACTGCTTTTGCATCTCATTGATCAACAGGGTCTTTGCCTTGGAGTTATTTTCCAGTGAAAAATACTTTGGGTTTTGCTGCTGTATTTGTGGTGCGTTGTATGGAAGGTGTAATGCAGTGTGTAACCTTGAGTCGTGTGAGCTCTGCAGCCCGTGGAGGGACTGATGGTCCACTTACAAACAGGAGGAAGCACAGAACTACTTAGCAACAGCAAATTTATTTTCAGTCCTTTAAGGAAAGCCTTTTTTCCCCAAGTGTGGGAAACAAAATTCCAAAGGAACTCGTTTGGAAACTTGACACTGTTGAAAATACAGAACTATTTTGCTACTTTTTTTAAACACTGCATCAGAGTAGATCCGTTGGCAGTCTTAAATCTCCTTGCAGTCTTTCTCTGAAAGATTTCTCTCATCCTCCCCTCCTTTATCCTTCTGGCTTGAAGCAGTAAAGTTTTCATCCTGTTTGTAGACCTGTGCTCTTACTTTAACTTTCTTTTTGTTCCCACAGCAACATATACTGGAAAACGAGCTGATCTGCCCTTTTTTGTAGATTAAATTTGGAGTGGAGAGTTAAGTTCCATTCTTAAACTCACTTGTTCTCACTTTCTTAGTGTAACAAATACAATGTGAAAGAGGCATGTACAGACAAATGTCTTTGCTACCTGTACAGTAAGTATAGCATGTTCATTGCAAAGCTTCATGTTACTGCTGCAGCAGCAGCAAGATATCCAAAGTAGAATAGTCACTATCTCCTAAGATACAGCTTGAGTGGCATTTGCACATAAAATGTTGCTGCTTTTTTTTGTTTGTTATCTGAGTTTTAACTTCTCCAGTGTAAAAACCTCTCCAGAGCCTGTTAGGGTTTACCACAATTCCAGTAATCTTCAAGTATGGAATTACATCTGCCCTGTTTCAGACAGGAAGGTGTTTGTAAATCATGTTTACAAACTGTAGTTTACTACAAATTTTTACCTGATTTCTGATCAGCGCTTTCACAATGCTTTCATCTTGATATGGTTCGTGATTCTGATATGAAATCATTTAAGACTTGAAAAACCCATGCATCATAATTTCCACACAATGTCTTCACTAGACAGTGACTTCTGGATTCAGACCAATCAATAAAGGGGATCAGTTCTCCACTTGCTTTTCCTGTGTCTCCCTCTTGTTTTGCAGCATCAGGCAAGACCCATGGGTGCTGCAGGGTTCCCAGGTAACACTGCTGCCCTCCAGGCTCTGCCACTTCAAACCCCAAACCCAGCACTTGAGGGAAGGTTGGCTCTAATGTGCCAGAGCTTTCTGTCAGTACACCTGTATTTTTACTTCCTAGCTTGCTGAGAACAAAGCTGTGTATGTGACTGAAGTTCTCCAGCTTCAATATCTTACTGCTCTAGAAAACCTGTGTGCCTCCTCCTCTTAGCTCAAAGTTCAGCAGAGATGAAGCTGCTACTGTAAGTAAATTAATAATGATGTAATTACATTGAGGGTTGTACCAACCAGCTGCAGTTCTGACAACTGAGAGGTTAAAATTGTGCTTGGTTAGTGACAGAGTTAGTTCTACTAAGTTCTACTATCCCAGCTAGGTATGGATTTGGTAATTTCTGGTTTAATTCTCCTCTTTCTTGAACATCAGGCTTCCTGGCAGGGCAGACCTGAGAATTTCTGTTGTCTAAAGCAGCTGTTCATACTTGATTGCCATGAAGGTGCGCAGCTGACAAAGCTGGGTTTGTACACACCATCTTTTCCAACAGGAAGCCTCAGCATTCTAGCACTGACCTGTCCAAGAGAAGAGGACAACTTCGGCACTCCGTGTGCTCTCCACTGGAGCCAAGGGTTTTATTTCTGACAACAGCTCTGTGTGGTGACAGTCTCACCCCTCCTCTGAGAGGACAAGGTCTACCTTTGGATGCTAAATGAAGAAATACACTTGATCTTCAGGTAATTTGTTGGACCAGGACAGGGAGCTACAGCTCTGTTGCAGTGCAGGTACAGCCTGGGAAATGCTCTGCTGAAGTTCAAACATGCTGAACTGCAGCACTGATAAAAGTGTAGCCCCTGTTGTGCTGTTCAAAATGTAAAGAGTGAGACAATTCCTGCCTGTTCCTTTTCAAGACTTGCTCTAGGACAGCCATGTTTTGAACCTGAACACTTCTGTGGCCAGGCAGGAGTAGCAAACTGCTCCTCCTTGACTCCAACACAGGTATTAACAGCAGGCCAGACTTGCACTTAGGTAGCCAAAATTAAATCACTTAGCACAGTAGGTCAGTCAAACCACAGACTACACCACAAATTCACACAGTTAAGATTTCACACCTTTATTCTGGGCTGTTAGGCAGTGGCACCCCTTCTCTTAAGCAGTCCTGAAACTCCTCATTGCTGTTTCTCTGGAGAACTGCACCGAGCTGGTCCCAGGCTGCCTGTGCTGACCAACCCTTGCAGCCTTCAGCCACCTCAAGCTTGGACTCTGGGGCCAAACTTATTTGGATCCCTTCCTCCTCTTGGCCAGCTCGGCTAGTTCCTCCTGGATATGCTGGACAGAAGCAGCATCTCCCTTCTGCTGTGCCTGCTTGAGAGCTTCTTTGTACACTTGTTTTGCTTGCAGGAAATCTTCTGTAGCAAGAGGGAAAAGAGGCCTGGCTACCCAATTCCATTGCCCATTTTCAGAGCCCCCTCCTGAAGCTGATCATGTGCAAAGGACAAGGACTACTTGGAACACATTAAGATCTAGGGAGGTTTCAGAAAACATCCTGACAGGTTGCCAACTCTGAGAGCTGGAGAGCAGCAACGATGCAACATGGTGCTGCTTCAGCATTAAAATCTCATAGAAACAAATCTCAGGCATGTCTTCTGTCCTTTTGGAAAAGTTACTGAATGCATGGGAAACAAGATCTCCTGGCAACCTTTTGGGTCAGGCTAAATTCAGTTTGCGAAAGCAATTCCAAGTCTGACCTACAGCTTGAACTAAAACTAATAACCCCAAACCAGCACTACAGTTCAGCCCTACACTACAGATCCAGATCTCTGCAGTCAGCACGAGCTCAGTGCCAGGCTGTGTGTTTATTCACTGACCTTTGTGCATCAGGATTGCTGCCAGGTTATTGAGCACCATGTGCTCCTCGGGGTGCTGGGTGTCCCTTGCCAGCTCTGCCGCCCTCCTGACGTAGGCGTGCGCCTCCTCGTAGCGTCCCTGAGCATCCAGCACCGTCGCCAGGTCGTTCATCAGCACCACGCTCTGCACCAGGAGGGAAAAGGGAAGCTTGTGGAGCGGTCTGGGGCAGCAGAAGCACCACATTCATTCCCTGCCACACCAGTTAAAGCAGCATTTCCCAGAGAAGCTTTCCATAAGGAAGTGTCCTGTATTTCTGTATCTGCATGCTCGTCCTTCCTGGCAGGAAAACAGCCTCAGGTAGTGCTGGCCATGTCTGATGTCACCAGAGCTGCTCCAAGGCTGCCTCATTCCCTACAGACCAGCCTTTCCTTCCCCGGTGTCCAGCTACTGCTGTACAAATCACCTGTGGATGAGTCTCTCCCTGAACATCATTTGATATCTGCAGAGCCTTCTCATACATTTTTTGTGCCGCTGGGAGCTCATTGATGTTCAGGAGGTAGCGGGCATAGGAGTCCAGGCTCATCCCAAGCAGGAGCCGCGTGTTGGCCTTTTCTTCAGCTGCAAACAGAGAGGAGTGATCACTGCCACAGGACCCAGCATGAGCCTCCATCCTACCACAGCAGGAAATTCGGGCAGCGTGAAGACAATGGGTTGACGTGAAAATGGTGCTCAGGCAATACAGAAACAACATCAAGGACAGGGAAGTGGAGAAAAGACGAGAAGCCTTTGGCAGACAAGGCTGCCCACCTGATAAGACATCCTCAGGCAAGTCCTTTTCCTTGGCAATCTTCTCCTCTAAGGTCAGGATGCAGAACTGGTAGCCAGCTACGGCTAATTTGTGCCTGCAAAGTGCAAAGCAAAGCTCCTTCCATCCCTAAAGGATCCCTCATTAAAGAGGCTCTGCTTGGCCACCCCACCACCACTGCAAAGCTCAGATGAAAGCAGGTGACAGCTCTTGCTGGGAACTCACTGTTTCTGAGCAGCGTAGATACTGGCCAGCTTGAGGGACATCTCAAGGATGGCATTGTCATCCTGCCAGGAGGACACAGCGCAGCTGTTACTCTTCTTGTATCTCCCCAACAGAAACATTACTTTGTCAGAGACTTTAGACCTTAAAAACCCCCATCTTGTTGCCTCCAGTGCTGCCATCCATTACAGTATTGCCAATTTCCAGTAAGAGGCATTGCAGCACAAGAAATAGGGTAAAGGGCAGGGCACCACTGGGAGCCTCTCAGAGGAACATACCTCCTTTGTGTCCCCTGCAAGCATATAGCTCATAGTTGCTTTGTACAGCTTTTCTGCCTGAAATGAGAATTTTGAAGAGGATGCTGAGGAATGATGGCATTTAAAACAAAACAGAGGCAGACCGCTTGGAGGGACCTGGCTCAAATTTGTTGCATTTACACTACACCAAGACCACAAAGGCTGACCAGAGCCCGGTGGTACTGAAGCGTGTGGGTTCTTTCAGCTTCTCCTTGAGCACTGCTGCAGCAGCCAGGCCTTTACCCTGTCTGTGTGCACTCAGGGCTTTCCCAGATTCTCCCTGGAGCAGCCGTCTCCCTGCTCAACTGCAGCATTTCACAGTAAGTACTCCTTCCCTTGCACAGCGTGTTGGAGCTCAAAATTTAACTGTGAGAGTATCTTTCTTAACCTGCTGTGCTCATGGGACTGCAGTCCTGAGGGGGATCATTCTGCCTTGCACCGGGAGATCTCTGCCCTCAGTCTGCAGCTTGTGCCAGCACCCCACACCTTCGAGACCACGGGCAAGATGTCAACCTCTAAAAACTCAGAGGGAAAAACCAGAGTTACTCACATTGTCCAGCTGTCCCTGCATGTAGGCCACGTTCCCCATCTGGAAGAGACAGACACTGCTGAAGCTCCACCAAGGCAATGGGGACGAGCCTCAGCCTCCTTTCCTTCTCCCTTCCAGCTGCACCCCGAACGGGGCCCACGCCCCGCCGCTCACCATGCTGTAGGTGTAGATGATGGCCTGCCTGTTGTCGTCCTGGTGCGCCCGGCGCAGGGCCTGGTGCAGGAGCTGCTCGGCCTCGGCCAGCTCCCCCTTCATGGCGCTGAGCTGCGGGGGGACCAGGGCCGGTCACCGCCGGGCCCCGCGCAGGGACCGCCCGCGGGGCCCCGCGCCTCACCTTGGCTCTCTTCAGCAGCAGGATGATGGCGTCCTCGCCGTCCTCCTCTTCGTCCCGCGGGAAGAGGGAGAACCCTGCGGGGACAGGGTGGTGGGTGCCCGGTGCTGGGTGCGCGGTGCCCGGCGGCCGCCGCCCCTCTCACCTCCCAGGAAGGCCAGCGCGGCCCCGGCCGGCCGTGCCCAGCGCGGC